>OY757192.1:2942096-2948824 GCA_963583895.1 Melanophora roralis | reverse complement strand
TAAATAATTATTGGTATTTCCTGGTTTTGTGGTTCTATGAAAATGCAATAAAGAATGGTGGTTCTTTTTGCAGTGTGAACATGCAAACTTACTGGGGCAATTCTTTCGCAAGTGACTGTAGGCCAAGCAATTGAGACATATATTGTTATGCGAAACAAATTGGTTTCTAGATTGAGGATCAAACTTTAAAAATTGGGAACAGTTTTTGAGGGAATGATTAGAACCACACAACTTACAAGTATACTGAGCAGACTCTACTTTAGTTGGAAATGGTCTTGACTTAGTTTCTTGCCTTTGTGAATTGACGCACAAATCCTGGGTTCGAGATTCCAAACGTTCTACAACTTCGCATCTGTGAGATAAGAATTTATCCATTTTTTCCCATTTTACCAAAGTCCTGTGAGATTCAAGAGATTGTTCCCACAGAGAAAGGGTTTCAACTGGAAGCTTGCTAGAACAAAGAATAATAATGAACGGATCCCATTGATCAATTGGGACTTCCTGGGCTCTAATTGCAGAGAGGCAATCGTTTATCGACTTTGTAGCCTCTGAAGGGATTCGCTATTCTCCGTTGTGATTGGGGACATATTCAAAAGGATCTTAATTTGATTTTCTACTAGAATTCTCTGGTTTTCATACCTTTCCTTTAACGCTTCCCAGGCCATAGAGAAGTTATTTGCACATAACTTGTATTTTTTAATAATACTCCCTGCCTGACCTTGTGCCTTCAATCTTACGTGATATAATTTCTGTACAGGAGGTATTTTGGGGTTATCTATATAAACGGCGGTGAACATGTCTCGGAAAGACGGCCACTCTTCATATCCACCGTAAAACACTTCTGTGTCACATGGGGGAACTGTAACGTGTGCAAAGTTGTGTTCATTAAAGGATGCTTGTAAAGGGGGAATTGAAATATTCACTGCCAAGTGCTTCTGTAGGTCTAGGATCTTCGATTTGGATTTATGAAATGCTCGAGTACAGGTAGAATATTTTGCTCGAACAGAATCAAAGAACGTTTTCTCAACTTTCGCATCTTTATCAGTGCAAAGTGTCCTGTAAGATCTTTGTAGGTTAGCCCAGCGATCGTTTAGATCCTGTAGGTTAACCTCTAAAAGGGATTCAGAAAGATCTTCGATGGGAATATTTTCAAATTCAGTGCAAAACGTGATCAAGTCATCTGAATCGAAAATGAATTCCTCGGACATCTTTGAACTTTTCTGGGATCTGGTTTTCACAATTGTGTGTGCTGGGATATGCGAACGAGAATAAAAATTGTTTCTTAAATATTCGCTGGGATATGCGAACAAATTTTTCTTAAAGTTTTATTTTTAATATTCGCTGGGATATGCGAATAAATTTTTTCTCCTAAATATTCGCTGGGATATGCGAACAGAAAAAAAATGTTTCCTAAATATTCGCTGGAATATGCGAATAAAATTTTTTCTAAAAGTTTTATCTTAAATATTCGCTGAGATATGCGAATAAATTTTTTCTCAGAGTTTTCTCTTAAATATTCGCTAGGATATGCGAATAGAGAAAAAAAAATTTTCTTAAATATTCGCTGGGTTATGCGAATAAAAATTTTTTCTAAAAGTTTTATCTTAAGTATTCGCTGGGATATGCGAATATATTTTTCCCAAAGTTCCGTCCTAAATATTCGCTGGGATATGCGAATAGAGAAAAAAAATTTTTCTTAAATATTCGCTGGGATATGCGAATAAAAAATTTTTCCTTAAAGTTTTATCTTAAATATTCGCTGAGATATGCGAATAAATTTTTTCTCTTAAATATTCGCTGGGATATGCGAATAGAGAAAAAAATGTTTCCTAAATATTCGCTGGAATATGCGAATAAAATTTTTTCTAAAAGTTTTATCTTAAATATTCGCTGAGATATGCGAATAAATTTTTTCTCAGAGTTTTCTCTTAAATATTCGCTAGGATATGCGAATAGAGAAAAAAAAAAAAAATTCTTAAATATTCGCTGGGATATGCGAATAAAATTTTTTCTAAGTTTTATCTTAAGTATTCGCTGGGATATGCGAATATATTTTTCTCAAAGTTTTGTCTTAAATATTCGCTGGGATATGCGAATAGAGAAAAAAAATTTTTCTTAAATATTCGCTGGGATATGCGAATAAAAAAAATTTTTTCTTAAAGTTTTATCTTAAATATTCGCTGAGATATGCGAATAAATTTTTTTCTCTTAAATATTCGCTGTGATATGCGAATAGGGGAAAAAAATTTTCCTTAAATATTCGCTGGGATATGCGAATAAAATTTTTTCTAAAAGTTTTATCTTAAGTATTCGCTGGGATATGCGAATATATTTTTCTCAAAGTTTTGTCTTAAATATTCGCTGGGATATGCGAATAGAGAAAAAAAATTTCCTAAATATTCGCTAGGATATGCGAATAAAAAATTTTTTCTTAAAGTTTTATCTCAAATATTCGCTGGGATATGCGAATATATTTTTCTCAAAGTTTTTTCTTAAATATTCGCTGGGATATGCGAATAGATTTTTCTTTCTTTTTCTATGGGAAGAAATTTTCCTGCTGGGAACGAAAAACGAACGATTTGACAAATTTTTGGCGATTTGTTGAGGATAGTTTGGGAACAAACCTTTAGGCGTAATCTGGTAACACCACTTTTACATACACAAAAGCTTTCGTTTAAAACATGGTACAAGAAACAAGGTAAACTCATTACTGCAACAACAATTTTCAAAAAAAAACAACATGCGATTTGTTTGTGTAAAATATTTTCAGTTGTCAAAAAACCCGCGCATTTCAGGGAAGGGAGTTGCATGTTTTTTGTTGTGTAAATATTTTAAAACGTTGCCTTTTCTCAATTAGGTCATGTACTAACTTACATATACAAATAATTTTAAACTTTTACAAGGGCGCTATATTCGGCTGTGCATAATCTTAAATTACCTCTATATTGGTCTTTTTATTTACCCAGCCATCTGATCCAGCCGAGTTATTTCGTTCTGTAGAACATTTGAAGTAGCGTAACGAAAATTAATAAAAATTGTTAATCTGCATGGAGGTTACCCCTTCTCCTGCTCCTATCCAAAATGTTTTTCTCTATATGTAGGTCTTATTGTCCAATTACTTTTTTTTAGAACTTTTGAAGTCGATAGCTATTATAGCTTTCGAGATATAGCACATAAAATATTTATTAAATTTGTGAACCAACTTCGCTGTTTTTAAATAGCGATTGACTCTGAGATATTTTTGATTGTTTGATATCAAAACGTTTAATGTGTGACTTTATTTGAGTCCAGAAACTTGATTTCAACAGACGCACAGACGACTTCCCTATCTATAAGGGTCCAGAATATAAGGTATTAAGTGAATATTGTAGAAATTACAAACGGAATGACAAACTGATATATACCCTTATCACTGTGTGAATGGTGGAATTATTATATTAATATCTAATATTTTCGGCTTGTATACTTACGTTCTGATAAAAGTCAAATTTTTAACAAACGCGATTTTACAAATATGTACATATTGACCTTTTAAATACTTTTATTAATTTAATTATGTTTTCCTTTAAACCTTTTTTATTATATGTACTCTTTTGACTTACATAAATGCAATCCATCGCAAAATTTTTAACAATCGACGTTTACAATACATATATTTAAATGGTTATTTCATTATATACATATATACATAGTTTACTATGCAGTATCAATACCAAGTTGAAACAAGGAGAAAATTTGATAATATCCACATTTCCATCCATGGCGTGTAACGTATGCGGAATAAAATTGCAACAAAATTAAATTTAAAATATTTTTTGTAAAGAAAATAGCAAATTTTATTTGACTTGTTTTTAGTATTACATATGTTCTTAGTTTAATGTAAAAAAAAGTTGGGACCTATACGAGCCGCCTTGCGGCACCTATTGGGAACTTCTTCCATTGCCTTTGAAAAGATCGATGTTGGCATCTCGTGGAGCTCTTTTCTGATCTTGTTGATCAAACTTTTAGTGTTTTTTGGCCGAAATGCACCTGCGTACACTCTTCGTTTTAAATTAGCCCAAAAATCTTCAATTGGGGGTAACTGAGGTACGTTTGGAGGGTTTTCATCCTTAGCGACATATGGAATACTAAGTGCGTCCATGGCTTCCAAAGTATTTTGTGCGTAATGGCTAGATGTTAATTCCGGCCAGAATATAACATTTAAATTTCTGTGTTTCTTCTCTATAAAATCTTTAACTTTAGGCAAACATTGGTTAATATATCTGTCCGAATTAGCCGCCAATCCAGACTCAAAAAACACTGGGTCTGACATTCCAAAGGGACTGATTGCAAGCCACACTAAAACCTTTTTAGGAAACTTGGAGTGCTCAACATACTTTATTTTATCACTAATATTCTTGTTTCCTTCATAATAGTGACTTTCTTGCCATTCGTTGCCAACTAAGCTAAAGTATGACTCATCGTCCATAATGCAAACGATATTGTTTTTGCGCAAAACGTGTTTTTAACCAAACTTTTTAATCGGATTTTTTGCGTAACTTCTTGAGTTTTTGAAACAGCTGGTTTACTTTTTCTGATTCTTTTTTTAATTCCCATTTTGTTAAGGTACTTTTTGACAGTTTTTCCATCACACTGAAACTTTTTTCCAAGTTCCCTATACGATTAAGCGATCTTACCTTCAGTTATTTTTTTTAGCTGAGACCTCACCGAAGAGTTTGATAAAGTGCATTTTTTCCGCTTCCACTTTTTCTTTGTGTGGTTTTTCTTATTTCGTATCTTGCCAGTATTCTATATACGGAGCACCTTTTTTCTCCTTGCTCTACAAAATGGGATACGATCTCTGACTTTTTCCAATCAGGATGACTATCAAAAAAATTACAAATAATTTTACGAAGATGTTCTTCTTTTGTTGTCATTTAAAAAGAAATAAGTGTTTAATTTGCACAAACTTAATAAAACAAAATTACTAAACACATGTTTATCCAAAACTAACGGTAAATGTTTGATAGCATAAGAACTTTTTTTTACACAGCGTTGCAAAATTTGTTGCGATTTTATTTCGCATACGTTACATGTGTACATAAATTGTGTGGCATTAAATTGCAATGCATTTTGCAAGGAATTACTACATTTTTTTAAAAGTTTTAGACCTATTTTACAACTATTTATTCTTATATTTATAGTTTAAATGCAAATTATGGTTTGCAAGCCCTTAAAATGGTAATAAATTGAATTTCTTCAAAAAAGTACCGCTTTTGCAGTACGCTTCATTTGTAAATAAATAACAACAAGTTTGACAAATGAACATAAAACAGCTGATAATCAGCTGCGTGAACAAGTATACCTTATTCTTTGTACCATGGTTTAAAAGCTGTTAATTTGCAAGAGTGTTTGCATTCATGTAAGAGAATATTTGGTGACCAATTCTCTTACGTATAATTGCAAAAAGGTGGTTGAATTAAGCAACAACAAAATACATTGCCGTTGCGGTAAAATAAATCAATGTATTTTGTTAGTGTTTTTCGGCACCAAAAATCAATTTTAAACAATTTTATTTTCCTATGAACAACCATGTACGAATGTAACTATGTATGACGAAATATTTATGTATGTGTGTACATATGTTAATATATACATATATATATATCCATATATATGTAAATATGTATATAAATATAAGAAAAAAAACGCAAAAACAGTATTAATTGTGTATTTTGTGTTTGCAAATTTATTTATTTATGTGAATATAAGTATGTATGTGTACATGTGTAATTCCAACTTACTATGCACTTTGCTTTTGGAGCGAACTCCTTCTTCCTGAGACACGAATAGGTTGTATTCCGATTTTCAAAGCTGGATTTGGACGCTGGGTAACGAAGCTGAGGGCCAAACGACTTACTTGTGCTGATTGTTCTGGAAACAAATGCCAAATATATGTGGTTGTTGTTTTACTTTTTCCCAAAATGTTTGATGGATATTTTTATACTGTATCTCTATTAATTTTTTCGATTTCTTCTCCTCTTTTTCTTTTAAAACACCGTCACTTTTAATGTTTAAATACATATACTTATGTATGTATGTACATCCACTTTGCAATTAAAATCCAAATTGTTTTTTTTCACTTTTCAATGTTAACTACTTTGTTTTCTTTATTTTATAACAAATTCAATTTTAAATTCAATTTTTCATAACTTTATATGTAGGTACACACAAAATATCGTTTTTCTTTTACTTCTGCTCCGGTCTCTTTACTACTTCAACATAAAATGATTTTATTCAAAGGGATTGACTGCTGTACACTTTTTCTTTGTGAGCTTTCGGACTGTATCATAGAGTTGCCACTAGAATCAAATGATCTTTACTTGGTTCACAATGACCGAATGGACCATGTTTAATTTGGGTGTATACACACACAATTTTAAATAGAAAAATTAGTAAAATTATAGAAACTATAATTTTGCTGACGGGGTTTGAGACACTAAATCTGGGTTATAAGGGAAACCTCTAATAAAGGAAGGATTATTAGAGGAGAAATAATTTGCGGGGGGGTCTTTAATAAGACAACAGGAGTGGGTATCTGTTTCTCTTAAATAATTAAATAAGGCCACAGACAAATTCGTTTAAACAACTTACATGAGTTTTATTAATAAATTCACTTATACTTATGTATGATGTGTACAGTTTTCGCTATGTACTTGGAAGAGCCCTCTGGTCGAGACGTCCTTTTC
>OY757192.1:2432096-2937096 GCA_963583895.1 Melanophora roralis | reverse complement strand
TTTCTATGGTCTTTAAAACTGGCACAAGGTATTTTTATTATATTATTTGAAGTACAAAATAACTCAGCTGGGTATATTAAAATACCAATGTGAAGGGTATATAAAATTCGGCACAGCCAAATATAGCGATCTTACTTGTTGTGTTTAAAAGTGTGAATGTCAAAAAAATTTTAAGTTTTATACAAAATTTAATTTTTTTGACATTCACCTTTCCTTGATATTACCTGAATGATTGAGACCTGCAAAAGAACGTGCCTTGTTAAGGCGAATACATGAATGAATACGAAGAAAAAGTTTCCATTCTGTTTTTTTTTTGAAATTGTAACAGTTTTCAATTTTGCTAATGACAACTTTTTGTATAACAAAAAAATGTATTTTGCAAAAATGTATTTTGACATCACAAGTATTTGAAATACAAAATACTTCAGTGTTAGGTATTTGAAATACAAAATACATTAGGTGGTATTTAAAAATACAAATACAAAATACGTATTTGTATTTGAAATACAAGTATGTATTTAAAATACTGCCCAACCCTGGTGATATGCATGTATTTACATACATATCTGTGAATACATGTATGTATGTTTAGATGTACATATGTATCTATGAATACATGTATGTATGTTTAGATGTACATATGTATATACCAGCAAACATATAAAAAACATTTTTATTATAATATTTGCAGTACAAAATAACTCGGCTGGATCAGATGGCTGTGCATATTAAAAGACCACTGTTAAGGATAGGAAAGATTTGGCACAGCCGGATATAACGCTTTTACTAATTGCTTGTTGGTAATATAGTTTTAAAATCCTTCACATAGTGATAAGAGAATATATCAGTTTGTCATTCCGTTTGTTATTTCTTTATTATCTTCTTTCGACCCCAAAAAGTATATATATTCTTGATCCTTATACATAGAAAAGTCCATATAGCCTTGTCCGTCTGTCCGTCTGTTAAAATCAAGCTTCCAGAGTCAAGTAAAGATATACGGACCAGTTATTGGTGTCAAGTTGTTGGAAATATCCCTGAAATGATCGCTATTTAAAACTAACAAGACCGATTTACGACGGACTTAGATAAAGGCAAAATATGTACTGCAATTGCCTCAGTGTGTATCAAATACATACGAAGGCTGAGACCTGCGCCAAACGGCTGACAGAGGGCTCACTTAGACCGCCGCACAGTGGACCATTTCGCGAAAAGGCGGGCTAAAATCTATAACTTTTCACTGGATTGGAATTTAAAAACGCAGTTTACTAGGTGAGACTATTAGCTTTAGGCTTAAGACATAAAACTTAAAACTCAACCGGTTAGGAAAATAGCTATGGTTGGTTTAAAATTCATTTAAAGTTTTAGCTGATTTATGGCAAAAAATTAAAGTATTAAAGCTTGTTGAAAACGTTCGTTTTCTACAAAGTCCTATATTTTAAGTCAAATTTGCAACTTATACTTTTTTAAAATTTATATTTTGTAAGAAAGTGCCAACCTTTGGCCCCCGTGAAATTTTTAGTACGAGGGGCCAAAGTTTGGTTTTTTGAATTAGTTTGAGTTTAACATTGGTTTATTAAGTCCAAAATAAACATTTGGTGAATTCACAAGGTCTTGTGAAATCATATATTGTAAAATAATACAACCAAAAAATATGACCGTTGTGAACAACTCTTCGTATATTTGTAGGTGTCGTGTTTAAAATCTAAATCAGCTGATACGACCAAACGATAGAAAAACAAACACATATTTATGTACATAAATCTGGTGCTGCTCTTGGCTTAACTTAATAATTTGTAGAAATTAGACCCATGAAAACACAAAATAGTCTATATCTAACCTGGTTAGAATCTCTAAAATCCATTAAAATAAGCAAAGTTTTAGTAAAAAATCACAAGAATTTTGTTATTTTTTACGTAAACAAAAAACAGCTGATGTGTCAGAGAGCAGTGCCGGCTATTTTTGCCGGCGGAGGCGGCTTAAGGAATCTTCTTTAGCGGTTTTGCCTAATTTTTTAGTATAGACGTTTTTAACGGATGCGAGTGCTAGCGGCTCTAAAAATAAATTAAAAAACTCGCCGTTTCGTTTTAGGCGCTTGGCGCATGACTTTGTATATAATATGACATCACAAAAAACATATCAAACAAAGTTGTATTGTTTCACAACAAGTTTCGTATGAAAAGCAACAACAAAATTTTTATGCTATTGTGAAATTATATGACAATAATACAATATGCTATCGTATCGTACCTTGTGAATTCGCCAATTATAAATAATACATGTTAACTTTTATTATAAAGTTGTAAATTTAAAATTGATTAATATACATAAAAAAACAAAATAACGAATATCTAAGTTCTGAAAAATGACTATTAATTAAACAATTTTAGTAAATATTTCTTCTAAATAGCCTTGGTTCTCATCTTCTAGAAGTAGGTTAGCTTCTAAGTCTAATTCAATTTAGTTAGGTAAACATTCTTTTTTGACAGCGACTAAATCTCTATACTCTGGAAAAATCCCAGAATTCTTTTCATTGGTTCGCTTCCGCAATTCCTTATACTGGTTTTTAGTTAACTTTAAATTAAAAAATAGCGCTAACGCTTCTTCTGGAGTAAATTTCTTGTCTTAATTTGGTGTTGGAATATTTTTTAAAATTCTCCTGGTGCGCCTTGGACTTACTTCTATTACTGTTTCAATTATCTAAATTTTTGTTTTTTTATTTTATGTTGGCTGCATTTGATGCAAAAATGAGTCTTTGATAATTACTAAAGAAATTTCTTCATTGATATTCTGAAGTTTGCGTCTTCGAGTTCTTTCACAACATTCATCAATTGGTTTTGCTGGTCGACCCTGTTTTCCACATTTGTTGGCATTTGTAGAAAAAATTTCGAAAACAACCATTTATGGTGACGTTCGTACATCCTTTTCTATAAGAGTATTCAACGTACCGTTTTTTTAATACCCTTGCAAAACCTTGAGTTTTTTGTGTGTGTAGTTCAATTTCATCTGTATTGCATATTTTAAAAAATTATTGCTTAGTATATGCAATTCCACATCGCGCACTTCATTTTTTTGAAAAAAAATATCAGCGTGATCTTTATAAGTGTACTTAGCCGTTTTTCTAATTGTAATGAATTCCAATAAAAAGACATTACTTTAATTACTCTTACTCAACAAAAAAATACAGCTGGACAGGCAGCGTTAACGTTAAAAATTTTTAAAAAGGGATACAAAAAGGGCAAAGAAGTAGATTTTTGAGAAAAAAAAGGTCAAAATGCCACTTTAGTCGCAAAACGGTAACGCTGTAGACAGGTAGCATCACTATATAATGCGCACATACGAAGGGTGGGAAAATCACAAGACAGGCAATAAACATTCACACATTGTTTTTCCAGGAATTTCCATATTAATTTTTAATGGTTTACAAAACATTTCAGGCACAAGATAACTTATACCCTACTTGGTAACATTATCATAGAAAACAACAAATATTTGCAGGTCGTTTATGATTTTGCTTATTGTTTTAATAACTTATAAATTACATGCTCACAAAAGTATTTTGCTTACTAAAGCTATATATACACTACCTGAGTTATCATCTGAGTTTCACAACTGAGACTCATTTGTATAGTGTAATAACATGTCAGTTTTTATTTGTTATAATTTTTGTTTGATGTCAGTTGAAAATAGAACGTATTCTATTTTTAAACTATTTAACGTCTCAGTCTTAAATTTAAGTTTTTAAAAGTTACCGGATTTAATGCTTGTTGTTGTATTGCCATAAACTCTGTACCAGTTTAACAACTTTAATAATTAGCGGACTGAAACTAATTTCTTAGATGTAATGTAATACTAATATTAAAAAAAATAATTGTTTTTCGACGCTCATAAAAATTTAAAGTTATTTTTTGACACTCAACTCAGGTGAGAACTTAGGTAGTGTAAATATAGCTTAAGAAGTCTTTAATTTTTGGCTAATTGCGGTATCCTTTCTGATTTTGTACTTCTTCCTGTAAGAACGCTTGTTACATATCAATGGTGTTTACCATAATTAGTTGAGATCTGTTTGTTATTGTGTGCATTTTTAAATATATACATATATGTATCCATCTAAAAACCGTCTCTCATAAAAGCGCAATTTAATAAAAAAAAACTAAAATACCTAAAAAAAAAGCACATTACACAAAAATTTGTTTAGCCCTTGTACTCAGATTTCGCAAAAAATATTTGACCTTGCGTCACAAAAGTTTGTCTGATGCTCACAGTCGGATCGTCCCGGGTATACAATGAGGTATAGGGGTATAGGGACGAGTATTATATGCTAAACAGTTCTAATTTCTTTTTGTTCTCCAGAAGTTATGCTCTATTAAAAATGGGAATTAAGGAAAATTTGGACCTTAAGAAAAAAAAAAAATAATATTACTAAACATCATAAGCAATTTATTTTTCTTGTACTAATAGACAACAAATTATAAAATTATACAAAATTTATTTCGTTTGAAAATCTTTTAAAACCAAAAAGTTATAGAAGTTTAAAAATCAAAATCTTACTAAGAAATTTCCCATTTTAGCTGAGAATGTTAATATATGTGAAATAAAGTTTAAGTTTTTTGGCTCACGAGGTACACTAGTATCTACATTCGAATGTTCTTTAAATTTTTCAATCGATGACCACAAAAAAAAAAGTTGGGCGCCTGCTCGTAGAATGGTCCACAGTGCTCCGATCATATGAATCAGGCAGCCGATTATTTTTGGATTGTAAACTTCAGGCATGTTATGCGTTCCAGTTTTAATTTAAAACCATTACTTCAGTTTGAAAGGTAAACTGGTACTTTCTACATTTTCTACATCAAAAAGTAAAAATTAGTTTAGAGATCACCAATAATTTAAACTGAAGCGACTTCAAATTAGAAGTGAAATCCAGAACATACCTGACCAAAATAAACTAAATTTCACTTAAGCTAACGATATATACATATAAATTGCACATTTACTCAAATAATGTCATAGTTCATGAAATGCAGTTGTGGAATTAACGATTCAAAATTGTATGTTATATTTACACCGTACCTATATAAAATGTTTCTACTTATAACGTGCGAAGATAAAAATTTCTTATTCTTTTTTATAAAACGCTTATAGTTGCAAATGTACAAAGATTTTCGCTTTTCGTTTACAGTTACGTTTATGTTAGCTGTTCATTTCTGCATTTTAGCTAACGATATGGATATGTGTATATTGTATTAATTAACTACATAAATACCTTTATTAAATGTGTGTATAAATCTATTTTAAGTATTACACAAGCCTCCGCCGCCCTGTGGACCATTCTCCGAGAAGGCGGCCAAAACTCATTTTTTTATGGTCATTCGAATGTGGACACTAGTGTTCCTCGTGACCCGGAAAATTAAAACTTTATTTCACATATATTTCAGAGAATAGGGTGATTCAAAATGGACATTCTCAGCATTTTGCTGAAATGAAAAATTTCTTAGTAAGATTTTGATTTTTAAACTTCTGCAACTTGTTGCTTTTAAAAGATTTTCAAACGAAATTTTTGATATGAAGATTTGTCTATTTTTATAATTTGTAAGCTATGAATTCTAGAGAACATAAGAGAACAAAAAGAAATTAGCACTATTTAGTAAATAAATCTCTCCTTTATACGCCCCTACCCCATTATATACCCGGAACGATCCGACCGTGACCAGACCAATTTTTGTGACACAAGGTAAAATATTTTTTGCAAAATTTGAGTAAAGGAGCTAAATAAACAAATTTTTTTTGTTATGTGCTTTTCTTAAGTATTTTATGGTGTTTTCCATTCTGGCAAAAATGTTACATTAATGCTACCATTCGAGCGGGTTTATGTTCCATTCTAAAAATACATGCAAGAGTGAAAACAATTATTGTGTTCCTTACTGAACATGTTGCACAAATAACTGGCGAGAGTGTAACATTTCTTACCCCCAATTATATTGCAGTGTAACAAAGTACCACTTTTTACAGCTGTGTTATGTATGTAAATACTTTTTTATGCAGACGAGTTTTTAACACAGAGTGCAGTTTTTATTAAAATCAAGCAATTTTCTGTTCCATTGAAACAAAAAAAATGGACAACTTTTTAAGTGTGTGTGTAAACTGATAAAAATGTTACACATACTTATTGTAACATTTTTTTTAGAATGGAAAACACCATTAGTTTCCTTTTATCAAATTGCTTTTATGAGGGACGGTTTTTAGGTATATACATATGTATATATAAATATGTATACATATATTTAAAACTGCACACAATAACAAACAGATCTCAACTAATTATGGTAAACACTGCAATTAGCCAACAGTTATAGACTTCTTAGTAAGCAAAATACTTTTGTGAGCATGTAATATATAAGTTATAAAAACAATAAACAAAATCATAAATGACCAGCAAATATTTGCTGTTTTCTATGATAATGTCATCAAATAGGGTACGAATTATCTTGTGCCTGAAATGTTTTGTAAACCATTAAAAATTTTATATGGAAATTCCTGGAAAAACAATGCGTGAATGTCTATTGTTTGTGTTGTGATTTTCCCAATTAAGAAATTTCTTTAGTAATTATCAAAGATTCATTTTTGCATCAAATGTAACCAACACAAAATAAAAAAACAAAAATTGAGATAATTGAAACAGTCATATAAGCAAGTCCAAGGCGCACAAAGAGAATTTTGAAAAATACTCCTACACCAAATGAAGACAACGAATTTAGTCCAAAAGAAGCGTCAGCACTGTTTTTGAATTTAAAGTTAACTAAAAACCAGTATAACGAATTGCGGAAGCCAACCAATGAAAAGAATTTTGGGATTTTTCTAGAGTATAGAGATTTAGTCGCAATCAATAAAGAATGTTTACCTCCTTAAACTGCTATAACTGTCACTTCCACTTCAGCAGAAATAAAATTGCAAGATCTTCTTGAACACACTTCCGAGCGGTTGTTAAATACGCTTGATGCTCAATATTTGAAAAAACTTGGAAATGACAACATTACTTTAATTTCTAAATGGGGATGTTTTTAACCCTCTGATCAGAGACAATACAAAAAAAGTAATGCCGAAAATTCATCAGATGCTAATTTATTCATGGTATCTTTCGTTCCATTGCGCTTAACAAAAAGATATACTGGTTAAGAGCCGCCAACTAGTAGAGCAACTAAAATTGATGTGTGGAAAAATGAAATACCTTCGTCAACAAAGTATTGCAGACCAATAAAATTTACATTCCAAAAAGAAACAAAAGTTGTCATAACTTAAGAAGTCAAAAAAATAACAGATTAAATTAAAGCCCTTCAACCTGCAATATTTTTAATTGATGGCCAGAAAGTCGAAGTAAATTTTAAAATGTGTCTCACAATGATTGATAGAAAAGTTGCAGAAACTTTAACTGATACAAAAGCATCATCAAGCTGCATTATATGCCTAAAGACATCAAGCTAACTAAGCCATCCCATTCCAGAAGATGACAGTTTTAAGGCAGCATATGAATTTGGATTGTCCCCTCTTCATGCTAGAATACGTTTTATGGAGCATATTCTTAAATAAGGCTATAATTTGGATGTTGGTCCGTCAGGACAAACAGTGAAAAAAAATAGGGAAATTAAAGAAATAAGCAAGCAAAAAAAACAATTTTTTTTATTATTTAATCTTCGCCTTTGGCGAACTAACAATAAGTATTCAAATCTTAGGGCTATATATTTAATACAGAGTTGGGCAAAATACATGCTTTGCTATATTTGAAATACAAAATACAAAATACTTCTTCTGGTGGTATTTCAAATACAAAATACTAAATACTTTCAAGTCGAGTATTTCAAATACAAAATACAGTATTTTAGTATCTTTTATTTGAAATACAAAATACATTTATAACCATTAATCATGAACACAAGATTTTTAAAAGTTTAATCAGATAAGCAGCCTCTTGTTGGAGAATATATAAATCCTGCTAAAAAAAACAATCTTTCTTCAAGTCCTGATGAAAACAGACTGGTGTTAAATTTTATGAAAACAGTTCTCTGCAATGCAGATTCAACAAGGTAAACCCAAGGCAAATTCAAAAAATTCGTCATCTGCATTTCCTTTTTGTGTTTGAACGGTAGAATGTCAGAAAAATTAAAAATTTTATATAAAATTAAATTTAATAACGTGAAAATGTCAAATTGATTTTAATCAGCTGGGCCCTTGATATTACCTGGTCAAATGTTCCTTGGTTCTCTGTATGTGCCTTGTATGTGAAAAACAAATTAAATTAAAAGTAAAGTAATATTAAGGCGAATTCAAAAATTCGCCCTCTGCATTTCTTTTGTATACCCTTCACATAGTGATAAATTTGTCAATCCGTTTGAAGTTCATATAGCCATGTTCTTCTGTCAGTCTATTTAAATCAAGTTTCCGGAGTCAAAAAAAGTGATATGGACCAGTTATTGGTGTCAAACTTTTGTAAATATCCTGAAGACAATCGCTATTTAAAATTAGCAAAATCGGTTCACTATTGCCCGAGATATAAACGAAAAATCAAAATAAACCAATTTTTCAGGACAAAATCCGTGCATACATCCCTATATATCTCAGTGAATACAGTCATTCTTGCCACAGAACTTGGCACGGATACTCTGAAAATAGGGACCTCAAAAGGAAAAAGCTTTTTTCAGATAGGTGAAGAAGGGGTAGCTTCCATACAAATGAACAATTTTTATGAAATTTTCGATACGCAATATCTCGGAAACTATAACAGCTATCGACTTCTAGTGTTCTACAAAAAGTAATTCGATGATAAGACCTACATTTTGGAAAAAAAAAAGGTCGAAGAGGAGCAGGGGGACTAGCAGATCCCATAAAAATTAACAACTTTTATTAACCTTTTAATACGAATAATGTCGAAAACTTTTATGACTCTCGACCTCGAATCTTCTTCATCTATTTCTATTATCCATACGAACGTTAAAATTTTGTAAAGTTTTCTATGGACTTTAAAACTGGCACAAGGTATTTTTACTATATTATTTGCAGTACAAAATAACTCGGCTGAGTAAATTAAAAGAGCAATGTGAAGGGTATATAAGATTCGGCACAGCCAAATATAGCGCTCTTACTTGATGTGTTTAATAGTGTGAATGTCAAAAAATTTTAATTTTTATACAAAATTTAATTTTTTTCACATTCAAATTTCCAAATATCCGCTGAGCTCTTGATATTACCTGAATGAGTGAGCCCTGTAAAAAAACGTGCCTTGCTAAGGCGAAGACGTGAATGAATACGAAGACAAAGTTTCCATTCTTTTTTTTTTTTTTTATTTGTAACATTTTAATTTTTCTAATGACAACTTTTTGTAAAACAAAAAAAATGTATTTTGCAAAAATGTATTTTGCCATCATAAATATTTGAAATACAAAATACAAAATACTTCAGTGTTGGGTATTTCAAATACAAAATACATTAAAAGGTTGTATTTCAAATACAAATACAAAATACGTATTTGTATTTCAAATACGTATTTCAAATACAAGTATTTGAAATACTGCCCAACCCTGATTTAATATTAGTCCAGCCAGTGCCAGACTAAAATCTAAGTTATCATAAGGAAATAAATAATTTCATCTAAGCGCAATAGTATCCCTCCTTTTCAGAAGGGTGTGTCCACTATGTTGCAAAATGTTTCGAGCGAGCGGATTAGGATGAGTTTCAAGCTTATTTAAGTACTTGTCCACATAGTTTAGGATTTCGCATTTTACCAATGGAACTTCTAGATCCTTGTGGATGTTGCTGTTTTTAACATACCAAGGAGCACCAGTTATCATTCTTAGAATTTTGTTTTGACGGCGTTGAATCTTTTCTATGTTGGAGGCGGAAGCAGTGCCCCATAGTTGTATCCCGTAGCACCAAATTGGCTTCAAAATTGAGTTGTAGAGCAGAAGTTTACAATCAAGACGTAACACAGAGTTTCTACCAATTAGCCAGTGGATTTGGGCCGTTTTAAGTTTTAATTGTGACAAATTTGCATCTATGTGGGGCCTCATGTGAGGCGGCGATCCAAGTGAATGCCAAGATATTGTGTTTCAATGCGTTGAGGCACGTTTCCTTGCGTATAGTAAAAGTAACGTGGGTGCATTTTTGTTCGTTTATTTTAATACCCCATAAATTTGACCATTTTTCTACTTGGGATACGTGATGCTGCAGCTGTTTCGAGGCCTCTTTAGGGTCTTTATGAATACCAAGAAAGGTGGTATCATCAGCAAATGTCGACGTATGAGTAAACTTGTTTGTGGGCATATCTTCTGTGTAAAGCAAGTACAGAATTGAACCTAGTATACTCCCTTAATGTACACCAGCCCCTATTGGTTGAGGAGAACTTATTTGGATTCCCTTTTTAATCATAAATTGTCGGCCGGTTATGTATTTTTCTAGAAGGTTGAAAATATTAGATGGAAGGTTGAGCTTTAATTTGTTTTACAGGCCTTCATGCCATACTTTGTCGAACGCTTAAAAGACATCTATTAAAAGCGCGGAGCAGTTTTTCTTTTCCTCAAAGGCTTTTCATATAACCTGTACCAATCTGTTGGTTTGTTCGATGGTACTATGTTGATTTCTAAATCCAAATTGGTGATCTGGAATGCAGTTGTTTTCATTCAAGATCGGAGTCAGCTTGTGCTTAAGCAATTTCTCAAACAATTTGGACTTAGTTGGTAACATACTTATAGGCCTGTAAGGCTCCACCTTTGAAGGATCTTTTCCCGGCTTAGGAATCATCTTTACCAAGGCCACTTTCCATACTGGCGGGAAATGTTCAAGCCATAATATGGCTGCATGACAGCTCCATAAGCATTTTGTTGCTGATTTCATCAATGCCAGGAGCTTTTTTTAGCATTTAAATTATTGATAGCCTCTATGACATCTGACAACTGAAAACGTTATTTCATAGGACATCTAGCAACAACAGGCGGCTATTTACTCATGTCAGTGCATGTATTTGGAGTGAAGACGTTTGTTAAATGACTTGCGAGCAGATCACATTTTTCTTCATCACTTCTTGCCCAGGGTCCTCTCAAATTACGTAGCGGTGGTTTCGCGATAACGGGTCTTTTAAGATATTTCGCTGATCGCCATAGTGAATAATTCGAAAAAACAAATTCAAGAAAAATTTTTAGATCTAGGCCAAAAGATCGATCAGCCAAAGCAAGAAGAAGGAAACATAAATGATGGCAATACTGCAAGGAGATTTTTTTAGATCCAAAAACTGCAGCATCTATTGCAGGTGCACACTTAGAACTAATTTAGCGCTTCAACATTATATTACAAGTTTTAGCATGCAGCAGAAAGATAAACGCAAAAAAGTTTGGAGAGTATACCAAAAAAAACAGCTATACTTTATAACGATAAATACTCTTGGAGATATATGCCATCCTCAGTTCATAAAATTTTGTACCATGGAAAACAAACAATTAAACGCAATATGGTACCAATAGGGGATCTATCTAAAGAAGCCCAAGAAAAAAGAAACAAGGACTAAAGATTCTTTCGCGAGCACAACACCAGAAAAATTTCCAGATGTTGTACTAACGAAGACTTTATTACTATTTTATTGTGCACGTCAGATCCATGTATGTCCGATATCCGGCTAAAATAGAAAACTAAAAATATTGAATTAGACGTAGAAGCTAAATAACTTCTAGAAGATGAACACCAAGGCTATTTAGAAGAAATATTTACTAAAATATTCCTAGTATCCCAATAAAATTAGCACTCAATATAATTGAAGAAAAATGGAACTGTGTGGAACAATATACAAAAAAAACCAAAACATTTATTTTTAGAGTTGCTTAAGTTCTGTATAATGGGCACAAGATATTTCAAGTATGACAAATATGTTTACGAACAACGAAAAGGACTACCTATGGGATCACCTGCCTCTCCTATAATCGCGGATATTGTGATGGAGGAGTTGCTAGATTAATCAATAGAACGAATGGAGACAAAACCAAAGATCTTGACGAAGTATGTATATGACATCTTTGCAATTGTAAAGATTGACTCAGCTGACGATACATTAAAAATACTTAATTCATATAACAGACAGATACAATTTACGATGGAAAAGGAAGATAACGACAAATTACCTTACTTGGAAAGTAATTCGTACGGGAGAAGTACTTAAACTAAATTGGTACAAAAAACCTACCTCATCTGGAAGACTTCTTAATTTTTACTCAAAGCATCCTAGAAGAACAATCATAAATACGGCCACAAATTTCATAAAAAGAGTTTTGGAAATAAGTCACAATGACTTTCACAAGAACAACATCGAGATAATAAACAACATATTGAAGTAAAACAATTTTCCCCATAAAACTATAAAAGACCTTTTACACTTCGTGAAAAATAAAAAACGAAAAGAGCCGAATAACAATGACAGACCGAAAAATTACAAATCGATGCTATATATACCTGGGCTATCAGAGAGAATCAGAAACTCTATTATTTATGACCAAGATAAATATAATCTAGCGTTTAAAACATACAACAGTGTCAACGGACTGTTTAGTAAAACAAAATCCAAACTTGACAGAGATGAAAAGTCAAATCTTATATACAAAATTGGTTGCAGTGGGGACAAAATTAACGATTGCAATATGGTTTACATAGGCACAACAGGAACAAAACTAAAGGCACGGATTGCTTCACACAAATCGGACCAGAAGGCAAAAGGTAAACCTATGGAGCAAA
The DNA here is from genome assembly GCA_963583895.1 of Melanophora roralis. Taxonomy (NCBI): domain Eukaryota; kingdom Metazoa; phylum Arthropoda; class Insecta; order Diptera; family Rhinophoridae; genus Melanophora; species Melanophora roralis. Next base: position 2,924,337 of record OY757192.1, on the reverse strand, counting down.
AAACCGCACTCGCAGCCCACTGTGCGAGAACAGGCCATACAGCAGATTTTAATAACACGAGAGTTTTACAGCAAGAGAGCAACTATAAGAAGAGATTTATGCTTGAGATGTTGTATATAATTGACACCCCGCCAAACAAAAGACTTAACTATAAAACAGAAACAGAAAAATGCGCTCAATTGTATAGGCATATAGTAGACAAGCACAGTTAAACGAAAACAAATATCAGTTGACAAAAAACACACTTGAACACAGACGTGATATAAATATAAGTGGATTTAAGTTTTAAAAGTAAATATTTAAAAATATTATGTTTAATATAATTTAATTTTAATATTAATTTATATATAAAAAAAAGGTTTTAATGTTGTTAATGTTTTTGTTATTGTATTTTGTCAGGTCCCTGATGATGGTCAACAAAGTTGACCGAAATATTGGAAAAATCTTTTTCAAAAATATAATAAAATAAATACAATTTAACACAGACATATGTATGTGTAAAAACATATATACATAAATATCAATGTGTTTTTATTTATTTGTTTTTCAATAAAATGACCTTAAGCTGAAGCAAATAACTCCTACATAAAATTGTTTAATTAATAGTAATTTTTCAGAACTTAGACGTTCGTTATTTGGTCATTTAATGTACATTAATCAATTTTAAATTTACAACTAAATATAAATAATATAATAAAAGTTCACATATATTATTTATAATGTTTATTTTTGACTTAGTAAACCAATTTTAAACTCAAACTAATTCAAAAAACCAGCTTTTAACCCCAAATACTTAAAATTTCACGGGGGCCAAAGGTTGGTACTTTCTTACAAAATATAAGTTTTTAATAAGTATAAGTTTCAAATTTTACTAAAAATATAGGACTTTGTAGAAAACGAACGTTTTTAACAAGCTTTCATACTTCAGCACTTTTAAAATATTATTCAGGATTTAGTCCCAATTTTCTTGTATATATATATATATATATAGGGTTTGTTGTTGGTTAAGTTTGTTCATATGCATTTCATTGGTTCTTACACCAAATCATCAGTAGACTTCAACCCAAATTCTTAAAAAACCTCATGAATATTTTCTGTCTTAATACAAAAACCTCAATAAACAAATTGAGAATTACTATAAGCAAACCAAAACGTTAAAGTTTCTGTAAGAATCCAACAATCCAATATTCGCGATTCGCTGTTTTGATTTCCTTTTTCCCCTTTACATTTGAATAACCATTGGTTATTACTAAATGTATTAAAAGGGCTACCGAAAACAAAACCTTGTTGTTCAACAACACTTTTAAAATATTATTTAGGATTTAATCCCAATTTGCTTGTATATTAATAGGGCTTGCTGTTGGTAAAGTTTGTCTATATGCATTTCATTGGTTTTTACATCAAATCATTAGTAGACTTCAACCCAAATTCTTAAAAAACCTCATGAATATTTTCTGTCTTTACACAATAACTTCAATAAACAAACTGAGAATTACTATAAGCAAACCAAAACGTTCAAGTTTCTTCAAGAATCCAACAAACCAATATTCGCTGTTTTGATTTCCTTTTTCCCCTTTACATTTGAATAACCATTGGTTATTACTAAATGTATTAAAAGGGCTACCGAAAACAAAACCTTGTTGTTCAACAACACTTTTAAAATATTATTTAGGATGTTAATTTTTATTTATTGTTGAACTAATTGTTTTTAATACAAATTTTTGATTTTTAGTTTGGCTTTAGTTCATATAATTTCTCTTATTAGAAGAAATTATTATTTTCCGTTAATGTTGAAAGAAACTTTCAATTTGAAAAAAACAGATTTTTCTACCGCTACTAGCCGAGTAGAATGCATTTTCGAAAGCAGCTACGCAATTTCATCATCAGTACTCTTTGAACGGTAGTAGTGTATTTGGTTGTAAACATCACCTATTTAACTTACATGTAACAGAGAAAAGTATACGGTATCAGTGTTTTCTTTCTGTTTTTATTTTGTAAGTTAGGACGAAGTTAGGGCGCACAGTGGCTGAAAATTGTTTTTCATTGGCCAAAAGTCGAATTTTTTTTGTCACCGATTTTAAAAATTTTAACACCTTTTAGGAGCTAATATATCCACTTTAAGTCTACCCAAAAATTAGGATGAACTATTGATAATATTGGGCGTGGCATGCTGTCAAACTCAACTGTTATTAATTTCAGAAAAAAGGTGTTTTTTTTTTTGTAAAAACAAATGGTTACTACTCGCAAGCTATCATCGATAATGGCCTGCGGTGTTTTTTATAATTTTGGTAGGATTATAGTCTTTAGTTATTGTAAGTGGTTACCGCTCTAGCGTTTAATAGTAGGGGCGTTATGTAATATTTATGAAACTACTATATTTTTCTAGAATTTAAATTTTAGTGGTATAAAACTTCTAGGGAACAAAAGGGAATAAGAAACGTATACCACCCGAAGAAAGTGTCTTCTTTAACCCTATATATACTTTTGCACCCGCCACGACCCGCCGGTAAAACACTTTTTTAATTTTAATGAAATTACTCTAAAAAAATTTTAATTACGATATTTTTAACAGCCCTATAATTACTCGTATGCAATGGCTTATTAAATTTTTACCTTTTCGCCTTAAGGTTTTTGTTTTTTTATTTAGACTACGTTAAACTAAAATAAATAAATATAATACCTGCGAAAGGGTTTTATGGCTTTGTTTTGATCAGCAAAAAATAAGTCTTTAAAATATCACAATAGGTTCTACAGTAAACATATGATCTCTTTCTAATGTACCTGTTATCAACTGCTAGGGTCAACCAAAGCCATAAACAATTTTATAATAATAATCATGACATTAAACCACTAAAAAGAAGAAACAACCCCATATTGGCGAGATACTAATTAGTTTTACCTGATGTTAAGGTGGATAACAAGTGCAGTTTTGTTATATTTAAGTACCACCTGCTATGAAATTGAAGATCAATGTGTGAATAACATGCATCTAAAAATGTATAAAAATATGGATTCGATAAGGGATTACTCAATAATAAGTAAATCCTCTACGTGCACGTATATTTGCAAGTGATAAAACATAACAGAGACAAATAAAAATATTCAGAAAAATATGGAGAGCTTCAGTTATAAAGAACTGGCCGAAGAGTATTTTAGAAATAAAAACCAGGAAGATGTTTTTAGTTACGTTAAAATAAAATTAAACTTAAATTCGTGTAGCACCGAAATACAAAAGCAATTTTGTAAAAGTACTAAAACAACGCTACGAAGAAGTTAGCTACAGTAAACAAAAGTTTTATAAAAAAAGTGAAAAGTGGTTAAAAGGCCAACTTACTGTCGCTGCAGGAACAGCAAGGCAAGATAAGGTTGGAAGACCACACAAATCATTGGACAACTGCAGCGATAGATCTAAGAGGCGGAAACTTAAAAATGTTAACTATGCAATTGGTTGTATAAATATAAAAGAATACAAAAGTGGATATCATTGGAAAAGTTATTAAAGCTAGTCCAGTGAGAACAAAACGAAAGAATACCAACTCCGAGCGATGCAAAACAGTACACAAATGAGCAGGCATTAGCCTTATTTCTGGATATTATTCTGAAAACAGCAATATATTAAGCTCAGATTGCGTGTGATTGAAAAGCACTCAAGTATCAATCTAGCATAGCCGCTGCTAAAATGGACTGTTTGCCATCAAAGGACACTATTACAATCACACCAATTTCGGCAGAGGTACAAGTACAATCTCTACTACGTCGAAGAAATATGGAAACACGAAGCTAATTCCTTTTCGCAAATGGGGATGTGCTGATTCTTTGGGACAAAAATAATACAAACAAGTTGAATGTGAAAATATTTCGGACTCAGATATGTTCTGGTATCATTTGTAAAATTGCGATTGAAAAAGATTTTGAAAGATCCAGTACCTTCGACTAGTAGAACGCAAACAAAGGACATTTGGAAAAATGAGACACCATCTTCTCCGAAATACTGCAGGCTAATTAAATTTGAACTCAAAAAAGAAACTCTTGATGCCGTTAACAAAGAAATTAATGATATTAAGGCCCAAATTGCAACACTACAGCCATTACAATTACAGTTAGATGAGCAGCAAATTGAATCTAGCTAACAATTAGTCCTTACAATGATAGATTGAAAAAGTAGGTCAGGCTTTGACTAACACGAAGGCTGCATCCAGCTGCATTATATGCCAAGCAACATTAACCCAATTAAACCAAGTTCCGACAAAATCATTAGATAATACCGATGCATATGAGTTTGGATTATCACCACTCCATGCAAGAATACGACTTATGGAACATATACTAAAAATCAGTTATGATCTGGATTTCGGGTCTTCATGCTCCATAACAAATAATGAAACCAACAAAGAGTTAAGAAGTTACAAAAATAAACATGTTCGAGATGAATATCGCAAAATTGGATTGATCATAGTTCAGCCAAAACAAGGATCAAGTAATCAAAATGATGGCAATCCCGCACGAAATTTCTTTTCAGATCCAAAAACAGCATCTGAAATAACAGGAGTGGACTTAAACCTTATTTTCAGATTTAAAGTAATCCTAGAAGTACTTGAGTGCAATGAAGAAATTGACTCTAAACAATTTGGAAATTATGCTAAGGAAACTGCAAAAATATATACAACCAACTACCCATCGAGAAATATGTCTGCAACCGTTCACAAAATTCTTTATCATGGAGAATATGTCATTAAATATCATTTAGTGACACTTGGAGATCTATCAGAGGAGGCTCAGAAAAAAAGGAATAATGATTGTAGATTTTATGGGGAGCACAATACTAGAAAAATTTCACGAAATTCCACAAATGAAGATCTATTTAATATATTATTGGCAACGTCAGATCCGTTTATCTCCAATATTCGAAATCAATGGCAAGTGGAACATCGAGATTTACATGAAGAAGCCAAAAAACTACTAAAGAACAAAACTAGTACAGAAAAAGAATATAGAATATTTTCAATCAATATTTGTGTCAAATGAGAATAATAATCATAATTGCCTTTCATTGTTATTTAAGTACGAAAAACATAGTATTGTTAAAAAATATTAATACATAAATAGAACCTACCATTGCTACAAATGCTTTTAAAATCTATTGCAGTTTTTATTTTTATACCCTTCACATAGTAATAGGGTATATATCACTTTGTCATTCCGTTTGTAATTTCTTTATTATTCATTTGCGACCCCATAAAGTATATATATTCTGGATCCTTATAGATAGGGAAGCCGATTTAGAGATGTCCGTCTGTCCGTCTGTTGAAATCAAGTTTCCGGAGTCAAATAAAAAGATACAGACCAGGTAATGGTGTCAAACTATTAGAAATATCCTGGAGACAATCGCTATTTAAAATCAGCAAAATCGGTTCACTATTGACCGAGATATAAGCGAAAACCCAGAGTAACCCATTTTGTTTAGGACAAAATCCGTGCATATATCCCTATATATCTCAGTAAGTATAGTCACTCTTGCCACAAAACTTGGCACAGATACTCCTAAAGAAGGGGCCTAAATAATATAAAAAGTTTTTTCAGATTGGACCAGGGGAAGGGGTATTTTTCCTACAATTGCACAAATTTGGTGAAATATTTTATGCGCTATATCTCGTAAACTATAACAGCTATCAACTTAAAATGTTCTACAAAAAATAATTGTACGCAAAGACCTACATTTTAAAGAAAAAATTTTTTGAGTGGGGGCAAAAAAAGGGGTAGCTCCCATACAAATCGACAATTATTATAAAATATTCGATACGCTATATCTCGGAAACTATAAAAGATATCGAAATGAAATGTTCTACCAAAAGTAGTTGGGCAAGAATGCCTACGCTTTAAAGAAAAAATTTTTTGAGTGGGGGCAAAAAAAGGGGTAGCTCCCATACAAATCGACAATTATTAAAAAATATTTGATACGCTATATCTCGGAAACTATAAATGATATCGAAATGAAATGTTCTACAAAAAGTAATTGGGCAAGAATGCCTACGCTTTAAAGAAAAAATTTTTTGAGTGGGGGCAAAAAAAGGGGTAGCTCCCATACAAATCGACAATTATTATAAAATATTCGATACGCTATATCTCGGAAACTATAAAAGATATCGGAATGAAATGTTCTACAAAAAGTAATTGGGCAAGAATGCCTACGCTTCAAAGAAAAAATTTTTTGAGTGGGGGCAAAAAAAGGGGTAGCTCCCATACAAATCGACAATTATTATAAAATATTCGATACGCTATATCTCGGAAACTATAAAAGATATCGAAATGAAATGTTCTACAAAAAATAATTGGGCGAGAATGCCTACGCTTTAAAGAAAAAATTTTTTGAGTGGGGGCAAAAAAAGGGGTAGCTCCCATACAAATCGACAATTATTATAAAATATTCGATACGCTATATCTCGGAAACTATAAAAGACATCGAAATGAAATGTTCTACAAAAAGTAATTGGGCAAGAATGCCTACACTTTAAAGAAAAAATTTTTTAAGTGGGGGCAAAAAAAGGGGTAGCTCCCATACAAATCGACAATTATTATAAAATATTCGATACTCTATATCTCGGAAACTATAAAAGATATCGAAATAAAATGTTCTACAAAAAATAATTGGGCAAGAATGCCTACGCTTTAAAGAAAAAATTTTTTGAGTGGGGGCAAAAAAAGGGGTAGCTCTCATACAAATCGACAATTATTATAAAATATTCGATACGCTATATCTCGGAAACTATAAAAGATATCGAAATGAAATGTTCTACAAAAAGTAATTAGGCAAGAATGCCTACGCTTTAAAGAAAAAATTTTTTGAGTGGGGGCAAAAAAAGGGGTAGCTCCCATACAAATCGACAATTATTATAAAATATTCGATACGCTATATCTCGGAAACTATAAAAGATATCGAAATGAAATGTTCTACAAAAAATAATTGGGCGAGAATGCCTACGCTTTAAAGAAAAAATTTTTTGAGTGGGGGCAAAAAAAGGGGTAGCTCCCATACAAATCGACAATTATTATAAAATATTCGATACGCTATATCTCGGAAACTATAAAAGACATCGAAATGAAATGTTCTACAAAAAATAATTGGGCGAGAATGCCTACGCTTTAAAGAAAAAATTTTTTGAGTGGGGGCAAAAAAAGGGGTAGCTCCCATACAAATCGACAATTATTAAAAAATATTCGATACGCTATATCTCGGAAACTATAAATGATATCGAAATGAAATGTTCTACAAAAAGTAATTGGGCAAGAATGCCTACGCTTTAAAGAAAAAATTTTTTGAGTGGGGGCAAAAAAAGGGGTAGCTCCCATACAAATCGACAATTATTATAAAATATTCGATACGCTATATCTCGGAAACTATAAAAGATATCGGAATGAAATGTTCTACAAAAAGTAATTGGGCAAGAATGCCTACGCTTCAAAGAAAAAATTTTTTGAGTGGGGGCAAAAAAAGGGGTAGCTCCCATACAAATCGACAATTATTATAAAATATTCGATACGCTATATCTCGGAAACTAGAAAAGATATCGAAATGAAATGTTCTACAAAAAATAATTGGGCGAGAATGCCTACGCTTTAAAGAAAAAATTTTTTGAGTGGGGGCAAAAAAAGGGGTAGCTCCCATACAAATCGACAATTATTATAAAATATTCGATACGCTATATCTCGGAAACTATAAAAGACATCGAAATGAAATGTTCTACAAAAAGTAATTGGGCAAGAATGCCTACACTTTAAAGAAAAAATTTTTTAAGTGGGGACAAAAAAAGGGGTAGCTCCCATACAAATCGACAATTATTATAAAATATTCGATACTCTATATCTCGGAAACTATAAAAGATATCGAAATAAAATGTTCTACAAAAAATAATTGGGCAAGAATGCCTACGCTTTAAAGAAAAAATTTTTTGAGTGGGGGCAAAAAAAGGGGTAGCTCTCATACAAATCGACAATTATTATAAAATATTCGATACGCTATATCTCGGAAACTATAAAAGATATCGAAATGAAATGTTCTACAAAAAGTAATTAGGCAAGAATGCCTACGCTTTAAAGAAAAAATTTTTTGAGTGGGGGCAAAAAAAGGGGTAGCTCCCATACAAATCGACAATTATTATAAAATATTCGATACGCTATATCTCGGAAACTATAAAAGATATCGAAATGAAATGTTCTACAAAAAGTAATTGGGCAAGAATGCCTACGCTATAAAGAAAAAATTTTTTGAGTGGGGGCAAAAAAAGGGGTAGCTCCCATACAAATCGACAATTATTATAAAATATTCGATACGCTAAATCTCGGAAACTATAAAAGATATCGAAATGAAATGTTCTACAAAAAGTAATTGGGCAAGAATGCCTACGCTTCAAAGAAAAAATTTTTTGAGTGGGGGCAAAAAAAGGGGTAGCTCCCATACAAATCGACAATTATTATAAAATATTCGATACGCTATATCTCGGAAACTATAAAAGATATCGAAATGAAATGTTCTACAAAAAGTAATTGGGCAAGAATGCCTACGCTTTAAAGAAAAAATTTTTTGAGTGGGGGCAAAAAAAGGGGTAGCTCCCATACAAATCGACAATTATTATAAAATATTCGATACTCTATATCTCGGAAACTATAAAAGATATCGAAATAAAATGTTCTACTAACAAATAATAGGGCAAGAATGCCTACGCTTTAAAGAAAAAATTTTTTGAGTGGGGGCAAAAAAAGGGGTAGCTCCCATACAAATCGACAATTATTATAAAATATTCGATACGCTATATCTCGGAAACTATAAAAGATATCGAAATGAAATGTTCTACAAAAAGTAATTAGGCAAGAATGCCTACGCTTCAAAGAAAAAATTTTTTGAGTGGGGGCAAAAAAAGGGGTAGCTCCCATACAAATCGACAATTATTATAAAATATTCGATACGCTATATCTCGGAAACTATAAAAGATATCGAAATGAAATGTTCTACAAAAAATAATTGGGCGAGAATGCCTACGCTTTAAAGAAAAAAATTTTTGAGTGGGGGCAAAAAAGGGGTAGCTCCCATACAAATCTACAATTATTATAAAATATTCGATACGCTATATCTCGGAAACTATAAAAGACATCGAAATGAAATGTTCTACAAAAAGTTATTGGGCAAGAATGCCTACACTCTAAAGAAAAAATTTTTTAAGTGGGGGGCAAAAAAAGGGGTAGCTCCCATACAAATCGACAATTATTATAAAATATTCGATACTCTATATCTCGGAAACTATTAAAGATTTCGAAATGAAATGTTCTACAAAAAATAATTGGGCGAGAATGCCTACGCTTTAAAGAAAAAATTGTTTGAGTGGGGGCAAAAATTGGGGTAGCTCCCATACAAATTAACGATTTGTATGAAATATTCAAAACGCTATATCTCGGAAACTATAACAGATATCGAAATCAAATGTTCTACAAAAAGTAATTGGGCAAGAAGGCATACGCTTTAAAGAAACAATTTTTTGAGTGGAGGCAAAAAAAGGGGTAGCTCCCATTCAAATCGCTAATTATTATAAAATATTCGATACGCTATATCTCGGAAACTATAAAAGATATCGAAATGAAATGTTCTACAAAAAGTAATTGGGCAAGAATGCCTACGCTTTGAAGAAAAATTTTATTGAGTGGGGCCAAAAAAAGGGGTAGCTCCCAAACAAATTAACAATTTGTATGAAACATTCGATACGCTATATCTCGGAAACTATAACAGATATCCACATCGAATGTTCTACAAAAAGTAATTGGAACACAAGGCCTACGCTTTAAAGAAAAAAATTTTCGGATGGGGGGTGAAGAAGGGATAGCTCCCATACAAATTTACAATTTTTATAAAATTTTCTATACGCTTCTTCTGGAAAACTATTACAGCTATCGACTTCGAATATTCTACAAAAAGTAATAATCAAATAATTTATACATTTTGGAAAAAAAGTTGGAGAAGAGCAGCGGGACTAGAACATTTAATAAGTTTTATTAACCTTTAAATATGGATAATGTCAAAAACTTTTAAAACTTTCGACCTCAAATCTTCTTCATCTATTTCTATTATTCATACGAACGTTAAAATTTTGTTATTTTTTCTATGGGCTTTAAAACTCGCACAAGGTTTTTAATTATATTATTTGCAGTACAAAATTACTCGGCTGGGTATATTTAAATACCAATGTGAAGGGTATATAAGATTCGGCACAGCCGAATATAGCGCTCTTACTTGTTAAAGTGTTTTTTTAAATTATCAAATTTGACAGCAAAAAATAATAAATTTTTCCTTAGTAACAGCAAAATATTTAGTAAATTTTACCATTTTTTTTGAGTTTAAACATTTTTTTGAGTGTAAAATTTTTTTTTGTAACGGTAAAAAAATTCCGTTTTCACAAAAAATTGTTATAATAATTATTAGGTTCCAAATGTAAAATTTTTTAATATGTAAATAAAAAAGTAAACCCATATTTCACTCAAAAAGTTAAAAAAAAATCAAAAGTTCAACTTTGACCTAGAAGTCCTTCAAAAGTCCTCAATCAATTTTAATGTAATTTAAACTGAGTCAAGCTGAACTAAATGTCTTTCCATTAAAAAAAAAAATACTTTAATATTTTGATCGGTTCAAAAGTTACAGAATTTTGGCCAATGAAAAACGATTTTCAGCCACTGTGGGGCGTGAAGATAAGGGGTAAGTATATTCTAGGATTATATTTAGGAGGAGAAGCTAATTAGGGTCGGTCGTACACTTTATTTCTCTAAGGCCGACTCATACGCTTTGTAAATTTTTTATGGCAACCCCCTTAGGGCGTGGTGATTGGGGCTTTATCGGGCGATTTTTCGGAATTTTAATACCGATTTTCTCGCAGATATTTCTGACAGATAGATAAAACTTACGGGTCTATGCGACATCGGGGGGCCTTCAACCATGACATGGCTAAATCGGCTTCCTTATCTATAACGCCCCGTCCAAATTAGCAATAAATATTTTAGCAATAAGGCAATAACGTCCGCAGAATAACGAGAAATTGCATATTGCCACGCCTATGTTAAGAGTATAGGAGCACGTATTTATTTTAATTCATTATAAAAAAAAACAATACCAATCAGAAAATCGTCACAAAAAAAAAACACAACGCAAAGCTGTCATATTTTTAAATACAGAAATTTTTTTATTTCTGTTAAAAAGTGAAATTAATTAATTTTGCTTTGTATTACTTGGCGTCCTTCTCTAAAATGTCACTTAAAAATGACAATTGAGTTTGACGTTTTATGTCCGCAATAATTGCTTTAGAAAAATGGTTGACAATTATTGCTCCATAAAATGCTGGCAATAAATATGTACGCAATAAGAAGTGCACATTAGAGATAACATAATTTTGACATTTGCTGCAATATATGTTAACATATTTATTGCTAATGAAGACTAGAGGGAAGAATCCAGAATATATGTATATACTCTATGGGGTCGCAAATGGATAATGAAGAAATTACAAACGGAATGACAAACTTATAAGTTTATATCCTTATCACTTATGTGAAGGCTATAATAAAAAAACAAATACAAATAATTTACAATAAAAATTCTATTTTGACTTAAAATGTTAAATATTGCTAAATTTTTGTCTCCTGAAGATGGATTAAAAAAATATAACTTCTTAGTTATACACAATGCGTAGGGAATTACGACAGCCGTCAAACATATTTGAATCATATGTATTATTCTGATTCTGGTTTAAGATTTGTAAGCTCTTTAGACTCAATAAGGATGGTTTTAAGTATGTCCTTGAGAAATTACTCCCAAATTGGGATAGTCAGTAAGATAAGATATATTTTAAAACTTGCTCCAACAACGTGAAAAGGGTGCCGTCAGTAACTCAACATCAGTTTAATTTGTTTTTACATTTTGTATTAAACATTTTAAAGAACTGAAACAAAAAAATTAGCAAGTCAATTTTGTTAAATTGTACGAAAAACTCAAGACTTTGCCCTAGTTAAGCACTAGCAAGATTCCCCTTTCTTTTTTGCTAATGAAATTAATCTCCTGTTGCAGCTAACTTCACACCTTAATGCTTTGTCAACATTGCATTACCCAGTGGCTGCAGTGGTTTGCACCGTTATGTTGTTTTTCTTCCCAAAAAATGTATAACAATTAGAATTTTTTACAATTACATAACGATTTTGTGTAGGTTAAGCTATTAGGACAACTTATCTGTATATTTGTAAATTGATATAGTTTTATAACACAGCTTCCCATGCAAAGTATATTTTATATTACCCTTTAATAACTTTAAAAGAAAAACAAGTAAGAAAGCTATAGTTGATCAATTCCGACCATATTAGACCCTTTACCACATTTGTATAAAAAAATAGACCGATAATATTTTTATTTAATATAGTAGTTTGTGGCCTTAAGATAAACATGTCTAAAAAAATTTCAAAAGGTGAAGTAATATTCGATTAATTTGTAGCTTAACATTCTTATTCCGAGAGGGAATTTGTATGGCGGCTTTATCAAAAAATGGCATATTTGTATTTATTGCTCTAATTAGTGGCGTAAACTTAGGCACACATATCAAATTTTGTTAAAGTAGAGTAATATTTGAGTCAGTTATAGTTCAAAATGGGTATTTCTTAAATTATCTGTGTCAAACTTCATCAAAATATCTTTAAAATTGCTACATGTACCTTGAATACATGGACAAGCAGCCGGACATGTTTAAATCGACTCAAGAAGTGATTTTGAGTCGATGGGTACGCTTGAAGGTGGGTCTCCATTAGTTTTGGGCGTAAGAAACATCTTCACAAACGCATAATACCCCTACCACGTATGTAGTGGGTATAAAAAGGTGAATATTTACTCAATTTAATAAGCAAACAAAATTTTTGAAATTAAAAAACAAAAGCGCTATATTCGGCTGTGCCGAATCTTATATACCCTTCACATTGGCCTCTAAATATACCCAGCGAGTTTTAAAGTCTATAGAAAGCTTTACAAAATTTTAACGTTCGTATTTATAATACAAATAGATAAGGAACGTGTGCGGTCGACAGTTATAAAAGTTTTCGACATTATTCATATTGAAAGGTTAACATAAGTTGTTAATTTCTATGGGATGTTCTAGTCCCCCTGCTCCTCTCCAACTTTTTTTTCCAAAATGTATGAATTATTTGATTATTACTTTTTGTAGATGTTCGAAGTCTATAGCTGTTATAGTTTCCCAGATGTAGCGCATCGAAAATTTCATATTAATTGCTAGTTTGTAAGAGAGCTACTTCTTCTTCACCCCACACCCAAAAATTTTTCTCTGCAAAGCGTAGGTCCTGTTGTCCAATTACTTTTTGTAGAACATTTGATGTCGATAGCTGTTATAGTTTCCGAGATATAGCGAATCGAAAATTTCATAAAAATTGTTAATTTGTATGGGAGCTACCCCTTCTTTTGCCACCACCAAACATTTTTTTCTTTAAAGCATAAAAATTGATTTCGAGTTACCATTTGTAGAACATTTGATTTCGATATCTGTTATAGTTTTCGAGTTATAGCGTATTGAAAATAACATAAAAATTGTTAATTTGTGTTGGAGCTTCTTCTGCCCCCACCCAACAATTTTTTTTTGGAGAGCATAAGCATTGATGTCGAATTACTTTTATTAGAACATTTGGTTTTAATATCTGTTATAGTTTCCGAGATATAGCGTATTAAAATTTTCATAAAAATTGTTAATTTGTGTTGGAGCTACCGCTTTTTCTGCCCCCACCCAAAAAATTTTTTCTTAAAAGCATAAGTATTAATGTCGAATTACTTTTTGTGAAACATTTGATTTTGATATCTGTTATAGTTTCCAAAATATAGCGTATTGAAAATTTCATAAAAACTGTTAATTTGTATAGCAGCTACACCTTCTTTTGCCCCCACCCAAAAAATTTTTTCTTTAAAGCATAAAAATTGATTTCGAGTTACCATTTGTAGAACATTTGATTTCGATATCTGTTATAGTTTTCGAGTTATAGCGTATTGAAAATTAAATAAAAATTGTTAATTGTAAATTGTTAATTTGTAGAACATTTGATTTCAATATCTGTTATAGTTTCCGAGATATAGCGTATTGAAAATTTCATAAAAATTGTTAATTTGTATGGAAGCTACCCCTTCTTCTGCCCCCACCCAAAAAAAATTTTCTTCAAAGCATAAGCCTTGATGTCCAATTACTTTTTGTACAACATTTGATTTTGATATCTGTTACAGTTTTCGAAATATAGGGTATCGAATATTTCATAAAAATTGTTAATTTGTATGGGAGCTACCCCTTGTTCTGCCCCCATTTAAAAAGTTTTTCTTTATAGTGTAGGTCTCATTGTACAATTACTTTTTATAGAAGATTTCAAGTCGATAGCTGTTATAGTTTCCGAGATATAGCGCATAAAATATTTCACTAAATTTGTGCAATTGTAGGAAAAATACCACTTCTCCTGATCCTATTTAGATCCATACTTGAGGAGTATATGTGCCAAGTTTTGTGGCAAGATCGACAATATTTACTGAGATATATAGGGATATATGCACGGCTTTTGTCCTAAAAAAATGGGTTGTTTTGGGTTTTTGCTAATATCTCGGTCAATAGGGAAATGATTTTGCTGATTTTAAATAGCGATCGGCTGCAGGATATTTCTAACAGTTTAACTTCAATAACTGGTCTGTATCTTTTTATTTGACTCCGAAAACTTGATTTCAACAGACGGACAGACGGACAAAGCTATATCAACTTCCCTATCTATAAGGATTCAGAATATATATACGTTATGGGGTCGCAAATGGATAATAAAGAAATTACAAACGGAATGACAAAATGATATGTACCCTTATCACTATGTGAAGGGTATAATAAATGGACCGGCTTAAAAATAAGTGAAGTTTTTTGGTTCACTATAAAAAGTAATAAGACGTAACTCTCAAACTTTTTTTCCTGGAGCTAGACAGTTGCTTTAAATTAAAATCTAAAACATAACGTAATTTATATTAGGTTTAATTTAAATGTACTACTACTATTTTATTACTAAAGTCACAGTTCATATTTTTTAACCTACTGACACTACTAAGTATTCAATCTTGTATAATAAAATAAAAGTTATCTTCTCTATGTTTTTTTGGCTGTTTGTGTATGTTTTGAGAAAAAAATTAAACGCTTTTTTGTTATTTGTTGCTAGTCTTTCCAAATATGCTTTAATATTTTATACGAGGAATGCTTTTTTAAAAACACCTACTTGAATCCGAAAATAACAAACAAAATTTGAAAATGTAATTAAAAAATTTTAATATTAAAAAAATTAGAGTTAATAAGTTTTGGCGTTTAATTGCAGTCTTAAGGCAAAAGTAATCATGTGTTTAAAGGTCGAATATACAAGGTGGGCCAAAAAAAATCACCCTATTGGAAGGCGCTCTTATTTTTGCAAAAGGCGGTCAACGTCAAATCTGTTTTGTTATTTGTAAACTAGACAG
The DNA here is from genome assembly GCA_963583895.1 of Melanophora roralis. Lineage (NCBI taxonomy): Eukaryota > Metazoa > Arthropoda > Insecta > Diptera > Rhinophoridae > Melanophora > Melanophora roralis. The sequence goes on along the minus strand of OY757192.1, from coordinate 2,908,793 downwards.
ATGTAGAATACAATTAAACAAACCATTGAGCGATACACTCCCCAAGATCGCAAAATAATCGCGTCTTTTTTTGGGTAACAATTCGTCTGTGGTGTTGACGCAGAGCCAATTCCGTCGCCGATTACCCAGGCGCCCGACCCCGACCTTGAAGAGTATTGGACCACGCGAGACGCGAGATTGGCCCGCCACGGAGCGCCCGATCTTCCAAGAATACCGCCGCTGTTGGCGGGGATGTCGAGCTGTCTCCAGAAACATCGACCAGACGTTGTGCCTCGCAATCAGAATTCAGACCTGCGCATATTCCCGCACAAAGTCCAGTCCATGCATCAGTTGCTGCTTGCCGACCGCCAAACGCGTGTAACCTATGACCAAGCCATTCTCAAGCTCGAGGCCGATGTGGACGATTTTTCGACCAAAATCATAATATGCAATGACGATCATTTCCATCTCAGCGGGTACGTGAACAAGTAAAAGTTTTGCTATTGGGGCACCAAAAATCTACGAGAGATGCACGAGGAGCCATTAGACCCGCTTAAATTTACTGCATGGGGCGCTGTTCACGCTGGCAATTTTTTTTGAGGACGCCGCTGATCAAACGACAACAGTGGACGGTGTGCGCTGTAGGGCCATGTTAGCCGAGTTTTTTTGCCGCAATTCATCGAATTAGGACTGGAAGACATATGGTTCCAACAGAACGAAGCAATGGTACACACTGCGCGATCCACAGCCGATATTCTGAACGCGTCGTTCCCGGGTCGCCTCATCTCGAATTTTGGCGATTTACATTGGACAGTAAGATTTCCCGATTTAACCGCTCCAGGCTTTTTTGTAAGGGTTTTTGAACAAGCCCGAGACCCTGGACACGAGTGCGAGAATCTGTCGCCCGAAGTTCTCGTCGAAGTGATAAAAAATTCCATAAAAAAGAGCCTGTACAAAAATCGTTTGTGACGGCGCCCATTTGTCCGATATCATCCTCTCGACGTTACCAGTAAAATTTTTAAGGTTGAAATAAATATAATCAGAAAACAGAACAAAACAGTTTTTATTTAGAAAAAAATGAGAGCCAATCAACATTGGATGACTTCTTTTGGCCCACCTTGTATAAGAAAAAATCGTTTATATTATTAGGCATTTTTTTTAACTTAATTTATATTAACGTTTTAAAATATCCTAGCTAAATATAATACATATGTTTTCAAATTTTGAATATTTTTTATAAAGTTTTTATTTTTAAATATTTATATACATGTATGTATAATTATAGCATGTAGTTCAGTGTGTAATAGTCGCTGTAAAGACCATTGGAAATATTGTCCTTGTGACATGCCTTCTACAATTCATGTTTGCAGTTATAGGAGTCCAATTGTTTAAGGTATGACTTAAGTGGTTATAGCAAATAATTTTATTTATTACTGCTGATGAAAAAAATTAACAGTTTGTTTTAATAAACATTGTTAGTTTAACAAGATGATCATCACTTTCGAGCCCAATTTCAACGCAAATGAGTTTGTTTTACAATGTATAAACATAAAAATAGTTGTTGGCTACTTTAAACAAGTTATTTTTGAAATACGTTTACTTTTTTAAACCATGATTAATATTGATCCTTAAAACATTAATATTTAATAGTATTGGGCACATTTGTCTGTACGAATCAAACACAAAGTCAAATCACAATTAAAAACTCCTCAAGATCTTTTAGTTTCTATAAACCCTTTCCTACATCAATCCTTAAACGAACACGATAATTTTGTTTGCGCTTAACGTCCCGCCTTAATACAAGCAATAACGCAGGCAGAATCGTTGCTTCAATTTCTTAATTTTCAGGAGGATGGGAAAACGTACATGTCTTAAAACATAAAATTAAAAAAATTTGCGGAAAAATGTTGCTTTACATTTTCATTTTAATAAACAAATTTGACAAGAAAATTTATTTAAATATCACCAAAACCACTAATATTACTTGTATTTTATTAATTTTTGCAATTTTTCCACTCTTTTTTTCCAATTTGTTAGATTTTTCTTGTGTTTTTATTTGTTTTCTTGTTGTACAAACAATATGTATATAAACTTGAAAGCTTGTGTTAAAGATTATTGCTCAGCAATGTATTATAATACTTACACTGAAAAAAAAAAGTTTTAAAATCAAGCAGAAACAGTCCTATTTTAAAAATGAAACCTAGACAAAATCGAACTAAGTTTATTTTTTCTTATTTTAAAAAGGTTCGTTCTTGTTTTTAAAATGGAGGAATTGTAAAAAAACATTTTTAAATAAAAATGATTATCTTTTGTTTTAAAGTTTTTCATATTTGTTGCAAACTCTAAACAATCTTAAAACAAAGTTGACAATTTTTAAATTAAAAATAAAATGTTTTAATCAAAAAATGAGAATTTTTTAATTAATAATAGAAGTTTTTATTTTGATAATGAAACGTTTTAAATGTAAAATATAGCATTATTAAATTAAAAATTAAGGATTTTTAAATTAAAAATGCGTGTTTTTGTTTCGACACTGCATTATACTTACAATAAACCAAATAAAAATAAACCATTTATTTAACTTTTTACTATGTACATACATATGTATATATATATTTGCAAAAATGTAAATGAAATATTGTGTTGACAAAACTTACTTTGTCTTAAGCTAAAAGGAAATTACTTGAAAGAGGTCGCGAATCTTGCAAACAATTCTTCACTTTAAAGGGACCCAAACATTTGCGTCATCGACATTCAACTGGAAGTAATAATAACGTATCTACAACTGCGGGGGCTTCTAAAATATATTTCAGCATCTGAATTTATAAAAAATAAAATAATCATCATATTAAAATTTGTTGCCACCGAACTGTTGAACAAAAAACTTACCTTTTAAAAATAGCATTATTCCCAAATCGAAACAGTTAAACAAATCCAACAGTGATCATATTGCTTCGTATAAATTTCTCTTTCCCCTAGCTCGAATTTTTCAAAAATGTAATTTCTTTCTTCCATTTTTTAAGAACTTTTGTTTATTAATTATATTTTCACAGCACTTTAATGTTATGTATTCGCTTGAACTTTTCAATCTACAAAATGGCGCTTGCTCAAAAATTACTAAAATATTATATTTTCAAATCAAAAACTAAAGTGTTAACAATAAAAATTTTAAATCTTAAAACAAAAAGAAAACATTTTTATAATTAGCAAAAAGCTATTCGTTAATAAAACAAAAACGAAAATTTTTGTTTTTAAAATTGTATAAAAGCATCATTTTGTAAATAACAATGTTAAATTTTCAAATAGTAATAAAAAATCCTTGTTTTAAAAATTATTTTTTTAAAATACACTAGTTTTGAAACAAGAATGCAAAATTTTTGATTTAAAAATGCTTTTTTTTTTGTTCTATTGTAAAAATAAAAATTTTAATTCTTAATACAACAAGAAAAAATTTTTATTCCTTAACATGTTCACAAAAAAGTTTCGTTATTAAAACAAAAACTATTTTTGTTTTTTTTAAATGTTTTATTTTTTAAATAAGATTGTTTATTTTCAAAATAAAAAGAAAATCTTTCGTTTAAAAACGATTTCATAAAAATGTTGCAATTTAAAAACAAGAACGCAAAATTTTTGATTTAAAAATGCTTTTTTGGCTCAGTGTAAGGGCTAACTATATTGTGCTCAAGCAAACTCTTGTCTAGAGATCCGAAACATTTGCTTAATTAATTTAATTCTTTCAAATATTAATCATTTCCCTTATATATGAAATATCTTGTAATATATGTACATAAATTGATTGGTTTTTTAAAGTCGTTTTACAGCAATATAAAATAAAAAATATTTTTCTGCACCTTTTTGTAATGATATAAAACATTAATTCTTTAAGAACACAATACATACATACAACATGCATACAAAGACCTTACTTATTGTTTACTAATTGCAAAGATACATACATATGTGCAAACAATTAAAGCTGCCATCATATAAATATGTGGCCTTAATTTCCGCGACTTTTGCTTACATATGTATATTACTACTACATTTCAGTAATATACATTTTATTAAAATACATTAATATTTAAGTCTGTATAAAGCAAAAATTAAGAAATGTTAAGGCATATATTTTAAAATTAGTTAAAACCAATAATTTTCTTATATATTTTATATTTTTGTTGTAAGCAAACGCATACCATATTTTAACAAACGCTAATGATAATGTAATGCAACACTTAAAACAAAGTGGAGTAATACACAAGGTGGTGTTATTGCGTCAGCAGATTATTTTTTATTTTGCCTTACTCCAACACCTAGATATCAAAGGCTGCATACTTTACGTTTATTTCATTGTGTGTTTGTTTGTATTTTTTATCGTTTTGGTGTTTGTCCCCGGACTTACAATGTACAAATTCCAAATGATTGTTGGTGTTGAATTTGTAGTGCCAACGCTACCACCTTCTATAGAACCAACTTGAGATATATTAAGCAGCAAAAGCTCCCACAAGTGTTTGTCTCTTTTCAGCATCATACTATCAAGGGAGAGGAAAAGAAAAAGTCTGCTGATAGAAAATAAGCTACGGCGAAAAATTAAAATTTTAGCTAAGCGATAAACCATGCGGAATACCAATTAGGCAAAGTAGCTAAAATATTCGCCGTAGTTTATTTTTAGCATTTAAGCGATCGATATTTAGCTTTAGCTAAGAGAATAACAGAATAGGGGTGCAGTTTTGCTATTTGCTTAATCAAATGTGACTTGACTAAAGTAAACGAAAATTTGTTTAAGAACATTATAGTTATACACATTTGAATATGTGTATTCACACTTTTGCTTAAGTAAGCTAAAGCACATTATAGTTAGCCCTTTATTGCTTAATATGTATTTGAATACAATTTAGACGGTACACACGTTAATATCTAGTGTTGGCAATAGAATTTGACAGTTGACACAGCAATAATTGCCTTGCTGATTGCTCGTACATTGAAGAAGGTAGGAGCATCTAATCACCTGACTTTTGTTTGCGCCACATGTTTTCTAGCTTAGATTGGCAAATTTTTATGTTATATTGTGGTTGTGTACACCGTATGAGTGAAAGCAGTATTTTCGGCAACCTAGCTAAAATTTAGCTGCAACAAAATATATGATACATTTTTACATGAAGTTCTTGTTGTAGGGACGAGGCCACCTTATTATTCCACGATGGTATACATATTAAGAGCTTTCAAGCTTTTGTACTAACTGAACACAGTTTTTATTAAATCAGCATGTGAACATGGTATTAATAAGTCTTTTCTGTGTAAGTTGTTATTAAGTAGCAATCACATATCTTTATAATTAAATCTTCGCTTATGCAAACGAATAATAAGTAATCAAATCTTTAGCCAATTAATTAATACATTTTAGTTATTAATTTGAACTTTTCTTTATCTTATAATAATTTCTATTTATTCGGCTTTAAGTTCATTATTGAAATTGTGATTGCTAAAAATAGAAAGAGTGCTGACGAGAAACCGTAGCTGATTTCGAAAATGCATTACACTCGGCTTATAGCGGAATTACTTAATTTTTAAAAAAAATTTCCATCCTTAGCTATTACTTTTTTAATAACGAATTTAAAGCCGAATTAATAGAAATTACTTAATGATTAATACAATTTTATTTTCTTTATCAGGCTCAAGTTCAATACTATACTAAATTCTCATTTATTTGCAAATGAAGAAATTAATATTTTTAGTTTTTACTACTTTATTAGCGTTAGTTAAGAAAGGAAATTTTATTGAAAAAACAAGATTTTTTACCGATACTAGCCGAGTAGAATGCATTTTTGAAAAACAGCTACGATTTTCATCATCAGTACTCTTTGTTCGGTTGTTAGTTTAATTTGGTTGTAAACATCAGCCATTTAACCCACTGATCCATGTGGCGAGGTGAGTCGGCACGAAGTTTTTTCCACTTAAACAAACTAAACCAAAGCTTTTTCTTTTTATCATTTCTTATTACTAACGCCATCTCTATTTTAGTTTTAACACTAATTAGCGTAGCGTAGCCTTAACCATCTATCAGATGGTATTAAGAGCTACCATATTTTTTTTTTTATATGTACAATTTTTCAAATTGTTATATATCACCGTGCCATTTGTGCTTTATGAGTTTTCGTTTTTATTTATTAGTTGAACTATTTGTTTTAAGACAACTTTATTTTCTTTATCAGGCTCAAGTTCAATACTATACTAAATTCTCATTAATTTGCAAATGAAGAAATTAATATTTTTAGTTTTTACTACTTTATTAGCGTTAGTTAAGAAAGGAAATTTTATTGAAAAAACAAGATTTTTAACCGATACTAGCCGAGTAGAATGCATTTTCGAAAAACAGCTACGATTTTCATCATCAGTACTCTTTGTTCGGTTGTTAGTTTAATTTGGTTGTAAACATCAGCCATTTAACCCACTGATCCATGTGGCGAGGTGAGTCGAGGTGAGTGATTATTATTAGTCCGGCCAGACTAAAATTTAAGTTTTTAAAATAAAATTAACTGATTTCAATGCTTTTATCTAAGCGCAATAGTATCCCTTCTTTTCAAACGAGTATGTCCACTTAGTTGCAAGATGTATCGAGCGAGCGCATTTGGATGCGTTTCCAGTTTGTTTGAATACTTATCCACATAGTTTAAGTTTTCGCATTTAACTAGCGGAACTTTTAGATTGTTTGCAGATGTTGCTTAGTTTAGCATACCAAGGAGCACCAGTTATCTTAGGCTTATATTTTGACGGCATTGAATATTTTTCTACGCTGAAGGCGGAAGCAGTGCACCATAATTCTATACCGAAGCACTTAATTGGCTTTAAAATCAATTTGTAGAGAAGAAGTTTACAATCAAGACGAAACACAGAATTTTCGCTATTTACCCAATGAAATTGTGTATCTTTAAGTTTTAAGTTTGCTTCAGTTTCGCATCTATATGTCACTTTCATGTAAGGCGACGGTCTAGTTAAGTGCCAAGGTATTATGTCTCAAATTGTTGAGTTACTATTTGGTTGTTAATAAGTATAATTTTTATTCCCCATAACTTTGCCCAGTTCTCTGCGTGTTATTGCAGTTGGTTCGAAGCCTTTTTAGGGTTTTTATGAATACTGTGAAAAGCACTGTAGTCAGCAAATGTTTACGTGTGGCTTAAAATTTTTGGCTGGCATATCTGCTGTGTCATTCTTTATCTTAAACTCGTTGGGTGCGGACGTGTTACGCGAGTGTTAATAAGAGCGAATATTTGTAACAGGTGGCAAACAATTTTTATTATATACATACATATTGTATACATTAGTAAAAAAAACCAAAAAAAACTTAATAAAAAAAAGCAAACGGTAAATGAGTTACAGTAATCGTCGTGACAGTGCACTGTGGTCGGAAATTTAATTTCGTTGGCCAAAAGTCAATTTGTTTACTCTCACGAAATATGTTTTTGTTTTTGAAATCTAGTAGTCAACACTTCAAAGCAACCAAAAATTAATTTTTTTATTGTAATATGAAATTCACCGTTCCAGTCATCGAAGTTGAATTTGTTTGCTTCATTTGTAAACAGAAGTGCGTTCAGTGTTTTATAAAGCTTATTTCATTTAAAGCTGAAAACAAAGCGTGTTAAATAAAAATTTAAATGGAAAACGAAGGTGATGGTAAGTTTATTAGTTTTGTAAAATATAATGCTCAAAAATTGGATACTCAAAAATATAAAATAACTTTTACCAAAAGTCTTTAATATTTTGGAATTTATTTTATTTTTTAAGTTTGAGTAAGCTTAACACATTTTGTTTAGGAGTGTTAAGCATAAGATTGAAAACCAAAATTACTTTGAAGTGTTTAGTTTTTGGAAATGTTTATCTCGATTTGCGGTTTTTTGCGGTTTTTGAGTAAATTTTTTTTTCAGTCGTCATTTGCTTACAGAATTCAGCAGTTTTTGATATTTGGTTGACCCAGCAGAAGAAAGGAAAAAATAAGGACGCACTACTAAATTATTTTAGCACTTTCGCAAATACGTGTGTAAATCATATTTTCAATTTCCAGAAAGAACATATTTACTCGTAAGTACCGTATATTTTCTCATGTAGAACTAAAAAAAATTAAAACTCAGAAAGAAAAGAAAAAAAAATTTATGTAAAAATTTTTTTTTAAATTTTAATCTAAATATATAAAAAAAAATATTTATTTTATACAAAAACACTTAAAATATACTGCAAACTCAAATTCCGGCTAAAAATTTCGTTATTTTAAGTTTTAATAGTTTTGGCCAAGAAAAGTGATTTTTCGACCATAGTGCAGTGGGTCTAATAGCAGAAATGCTTATATTGTGTTAAACTCCACAATCGTGAGCAATGAAAACATTAGAGACCCTGAATACAATAAAAATTGTTCGAGTGAGAAACCAACAATTTAAGTGCAAGTACACCAAATTTAAATAAGTGTTTTGAACAAGGGACAAATTTAGCCCAATCTCTTTTTAAAAATTAAAAAAAATACCGAGGTACCATCCTCATCGCGGTCTTCCTTATTGAATTAAAAAATTGAACCTACAGTTGCTAAAGATGGTCACAGTCTATTTTCTTCACAAGCTCCAAAGGTCTAGGTAGGAATGGACCGTTATATAACAGTTCTTAAGAGGATAAGAAGCCCCAAATCGGCAGAGGTTACCAACCCAACAAAAATTCTGAAAGGTGATAGAGAAAAACTCAAATGACCCCATAAAATTTTTAGTTAAATTAATAGGCGAAAACAACTTTTATGTTTCGAACATAAAGCGTGGTGGCATTTATGAAACTAAAATTCAAGTGAATCACGAAAACGCTTACCGCACTACGGTTTCCGAACTTGAAAAACATAAGAAAAGCTTCTACACCTACTAACTTAAGAACGCAAAAGGTCTCCAGGTTGTTATGAAACTAAAATTCAAGTGAATCACGAAAACGCTTACCGCACTACGGTTTCCGAGTTTGAAAAACATAAGAAAAGCTTCTACACCTACCAACTTAAGAACGCAAAAGGTCTCCAGGTTGTTATCAAAGGTATTGATTCAAATGTTGACCCAGAGGAGATTTAGGCCAGTTTGTGCAGCAAAGGCTTTAAAGCCAAGTTTGTATCAAACATTAGAAACAGGGAAAGGTATCCTGAACCATTATTCCGAATGGAGCTTGAGCCTGGTGATGTAAATTTAGAAAAATTAGAATCACCCTATTCATGACCTAAAATATATTTTGCACCGCAGAGTTGTGGTTGAAGCGCCACATAAGCGATCTGGGCTCGTACAGTGCTTGTACTGTCAGGAATATGGTCACACCAAAGCTTATTGCAAGTTGCCTTCTATTTGTGTTGTGTGTGGAAATCTGGATGCTACGACCAAGTGCGACAAACCAAAAAACGATCCTCGGGTAAAGAAATGCAGCAATTGCGGAGGAAACCACACGGCCAACTAAAGAGGTTGTCCCTTTTTTGATTCAGTTAAACGCTTATCGAAGCCGAAAGTAGTTCCTGCCCCACCCCAGCCTTTAAATATACCAACTACAAACATACCTCCATTAGCACAACCAACTACAAGTCAAGTTTCCTACGCCAACGCATTAAAGTCTAACCAGCTCCATGCACGTAAACCTACCCAGCCTACAACACAACAAGAGGTGCCAACAAATGAACCAACCGAGTCCAATTTTAGCCGCTTTGAAGCCGTAATTGACAATACGGTTAAACAATTTACGCAGATCATGGCGCAAATAGCTGGCATGATGCAAGAAATGCAAAAAAATGCAGTCTGCACTTTTGCAGGCCATGCTTAAAAGGCTAAGAACTGCCTCAGGGTTTGTTTCTGGAACGCTAACGACAATCGCCAACGCAAAAACGAACTCGAATACTTTTAAATAAACCAAAAAGTTTATGTCATGTTGATTTCTGAGACCCATATAACTTCTTGAAGAAATTTCAAAATTATAAGCTATTCTTTTTACGATTCAAAGGATCCCAGAGATATCTCTTGTGGTGGCTCGGCTATAATAATCAAATCGAGAATCAAACACCAATCGATGGTTGGTCTCTCCGATTGTTATATACCAGCAACAAACGTTTGCGTTGATGAATTTTTCCATGAATTAGTTATTTCGTTACTGTATTGTCCACCCTGGTTCTCCATAACAAAGGATCAGTTCAACAGTTTTTACAAATCTTTAGGTCCCCGCTTCATAGCTGCTAGAGACTATAACGCTAAGCATACGTACTGGGGCTCTCGCCTAATAAGTCCCAAGGGTCGTGTTTTGTTTGATTCTGTATCTAAAATGGGACTTAACGTTATTTCATCTGGCCAACAGAAATATTGGCCAACTGAGCACAATTAAATTCCAGACGTTATCGATTTTGACGTAACAAAAGATATATCCCCGGAACTTACCGTAGCTCAAGCCTCGTTGGATTTATCTTCAGACCACTCTCCCGCTATAATCACTATTTTTAGTCCTCATCAAATCCCAACTAGTGCAAATTTTTCATTTAAAAGAGTTAATTTGTTTTAAAATACAATAAATTTGTCAGCACCCACTGCTCGGAAAACCAACCGCTGGAAACATCGATTATTGTCTGAGCAGCCTTAATGAGAACATAAAAAAGCCGCTGGTCATGCTTTTTCTTACTATGGTCAGACAAAATACAACAAAATTTTTTCAGCCGATGTGCAACAGCTTTTATCTGAAAAAAGAAGAGCCCGTAGAGAATGACAAAAGCACAGATCACCCCAACTTAAAGCCAAGTTGAAGGAATGTACAAACCAATTGAAAAATTTGCTAGAGGTTTCCGATTGGCATCTCTTAAGGAACACCTCGAAGGTCTAGACTCGACTCTTTAGACCAACTATTCACTATGGCAATCAGCGAAATATCTTAAAAGACCCGTTATCGCGAAACCACCACTACGTAATCTGAGACGATCCTGGGCAAGAGGTTTTTTTTTTGCATATTTTTTATTATTGAATCTTCGCTTTAGCGAACTAACAACAAGTTTTCAAATCTTAAGACTAAGGAAATAATATTAGTCCAGCCAGTGCCAGACTAAAATTTAAGTTCTCATAATATAAATAGTTATCGATTGTTTCTATGGGGGTTTCCCACGGGCTATATAAGGTCAATTGCTTTCATATATAAATAAAAACGAAATATATATTTATTTTCAATTTTAGTTTTATTTTCCCGACGTTTCGTTTGCTTTTTTCAAACTTCTTCAGGGGTTGTTGTTGTTGTTTTTTGAAAATCTGGCATAAGTACAATAATTTAATATAATTAATTATTCTAATACACTATCACAGTCAACACTTACAATTCGTCTTACATTGCACAATTATATATTTTATATTATTCTAAAAAACTGGACTTCACGACACAGATATGAATAATAAATAATTAAATAAATAAATAAACATGTAAACAAACTGGTAGTCAGACTTAATGCTAGTATCACAGAGCTTTAACTAATTAAATTATGGCAACAGAGTATTGAAGCTTTTTTTTGTCCTTATCCTCCTTCGTGTTCATAGTCTTGTGTATTTTCTGTTGTATGCGTAGACTCTCAATAGTGTATCGTTTATTTTCTCTTTTTTCCTTGTCAAGTATTTTTACATCTTTAAAGTGCCGTCGTTTCTTTGCCTTTTGTTATGGCTGATTTGTGCTCTTTAATTCTTGTTTCCAATGTTCTCTTTGTTGTTCCAATATATACCATATCACATACCTCTTTTTCATTGCCATCACATTTGATTTCATATACCACATTAACGATCTTTAGTTTATCTCTTTTTGATTTATTATTTGTAAATAGATGCCTAAGAGTTCTGTTTGACTTGTATGCCATAGTTGTTTTTTGTTCGGCAAAAGTGTTCTTTAATGTAGTTGTACTTGTTAATTTTGGTATATAAGGTACACTGAAAAAATTTATTGTGTCATTTTGTCTTGGTGTTTTTTCGCTTTTGTGGTTTATTAATGTTTTACTAATCAAATTGTTGGTTATAAATGTTGGATAATTATTTTTGCTTAAAATCTTTCTTATTTTATCAATGTCATTTTTTCTATATTTTTCGTCAGTTATTGTTAAGACTTTGTCAATTAAGTTTTTGGCTGTGTTTAGTTCCATTTTCAGTGGTTGTGTTGAGTGGTAGTTAATGAGTCTACCTGATGCCACTTCTTTTGTGTACCATTTTGTGAAAATTTTTCCGTTGTCATTGATTAGCTTCATATCCAAGTATGCGATTTCACCATTATTTTCCTTTTCAATTGTAAATTGAAGCTTGTTATGGTAATTGTTAAATGTATTTAGTATTATGGTTTCGTCAGATTTTTTAATTACTGCAAATAAATCGTCAACATATTTTGATATAAACTTGATTTGTATATCTTTTAATTTTGATTCATCGATCACTTCGTCCAAAAGGTCGTCAAGTACAATATCAGCAATCGTTTTAAATACTTGTCCACATATTTCAGGATTTCGATTTAACAGGTGGAACTTCTAGATCCTTATGGTTGTTGCTGTTTTTGACATACCACGGAGCACCAGTTATCATTCTTAGGATTTTATTTTAACGGCGTTGTATTTTTTCTATCCAGATGAAGCACAGAGTTTCTACCCATTAGCCAGTTTATTTGTGCAGCTTTAAGTTTCATTTGCGTCAGCTTTGCATCTATATGCGGCTTCCATGTGAGGCGGCGATCCAGGTGAATACCAAGATATTTTTTCTCGGATCGTTGAGGCACCAAATGGTTGTTAATAGTGATTGAAGAGCATGTTTCTTTGCGTAAGGTAAAAGATATGTTAGTACATTTTTGTTCATTTATTTTTATTCCCCATAACCTTGCCCATTTCTCAACTTGGCTTACGTGTTGTTGCAGTTGACTCGAAGCCTCTTTAGGGTCTTTATGAATACTGAGAAAAGCGGTATCATCAGCAAATGTGGACGTGTGCGTAAAACAGTTGGTTGGCATATCTGCTGTGTAAAGCAAGTACAAAATTGGACCTAGTATACTCCCTTGAGGTACACCAGCCCCTATTGGTTGGGAACAACTTATTTGGTTTCCCTCTTTGATCATAAATTGTCTGCCTGTTAAGTATTTTTCTAGCAGGCTTGAAATATTAGCTGGTAGATAGAGTTTTAGTTTGATTAACAGGCCTTCGTGCCATACTTTATCGAATGCTTTAGAGACATCGATAAAAAGCGCGGAGCAGTTCTTCTTTTGCTCAAAGGCTTTTCTTATAACCTGCACCAGTCTGTGAGTTTGTTCGATTGTGCTATGTTGACTTCTAAAACCAAATTGGTGATCTGGGATGCAGTTGTTGTCATTCAGGATCGGACTCAGCTTGTTTTTAAGCAGCTTTTCGAAGAGTTTCGCCACAGTTGGTAACAAACTTATAGACCTATAAGACTCCACCTTCGAAGGATCTTTACCAGGCTTGGGAATCATCTTTACTAAGGCAACTTTCCATACTGGCGGAAAGTGTTCAAGCCGAATTATGGCATTAAAAACAAAAAGAATAATTATTTTAACTGTAAAAGGTAGCTCTTAAAGCATTTTGTTGCTTATCTTATCAACGCCAGGAGCTTTTTTGTCATTTAGGTTAGCGATTGCCTCTATAACATCTGAAATTTGGAAACGTATTTCTATAGGACGTCTAGCTACAACAGGCGGTAATTCTCTCACGTCAGTGCATGAATTGGGAGTGAAGGCGTTCTTTAAATGGCTTGCGAACAGATCGCATTTTTCTTCGTCATTTCTAGCCCAGGATCCGCTCAGGTTACGCAGTGGTGGTTTTGCGATTATGGTTCTTTTAAGACGTCTGGCTGTTCGCCATAGAGAATAGTTTGTTTGAGGAGTCGCGTCTAGACCTTCCAGGTATTCCTTCATTGATGACATCCTTTGTACTTCTAGCAAGTTTTTTAATCGGTTTGTAAATTCCTTCAGCTTATTTTTAAGTAGGGGCGATCTATACTTTTGCCATTCTCTTCGGGCTCTCCTTTTTTCAGATAAGAGCTTTTCAACATCGGTTGAATAAATTTTGTTGTATCTGGCCTGACGGTAGGTAGAAGAAGCATTTTCAACGGCTTTTTTAATATTTTCATTGAGGCTACTCAGGCACTCATCGATTTCTTCGGAAGTTTTTAAAGATTGGTGTTCCGAACAGTGCGTGCTGATAAATTTTTTGTATTTCAACCAGTTTATTCTTTTTGACAGAAAAATATAGCTAGTTGCAATTTGGTGAGGACTGCAAATAGTGAAAATTGTGGGTGAGTGATCCGAAGATAAATCCAAGGAGGGTTGAGCCTCAATAAGCTCAGGGGATATATCTTTTGCTACGCCAAAATCTATTACGTCTGATATTTTATTGTGGTGAGTTGGCCAATATGTTGGTTGCCCAGTTGAAATAACGTGAAGTCTCATTTCCGATACAGAACCATACAAGACACGACCTCTGGGACTTATTAGGCGGGAGCCCCAGTATGTGTGTTTAGCGTTATAGTCTTCAGCAGCTATAAAGTGAGGACCTTAAGATTTGTAAAAACTGTTGTACTGATCCTTCGTTATGGAGAATCTGGGTGGACAATAAACTGACGAAATAACGAGATTATGGTAAAATTCATCGATGCAGACGTTTGTTGCTTGTATATAACTTTCAGAGAGACCACCCATCCATTGGTGTTTGATTCTTGATTTAATTAATATAGCTGAACCACCACATGACCTATCTCTGGGATCTTTTGAATCATAAAAAGTATAGCCACTTATTTTGAAAGTGCTTCTAGATGTCATATGAGTTTCGGAAATCAACATGACATCGATTTTTTGGTGTGTTAAAAAGTATTCGAGCTCATTTTTGTGTTGGCGGATGCCGTTTGCGTTCCAGAAACAAACCCTGAGGCAGTTCATGGCCTTTTAAGCATGGCCTGCAAAAGTGCAGACTGCATTTGTTGCATTTCTTGCATCATGCCGGCCATTTGCGCCATTAACTGCGTAAACTGTTTGACCATATTGTCAATTACGGCTTCCAGGCGGCTAAAATTGGCTCCGGTTGGTTCGCTTGTTGGCACTTCTTGTTGTGTTGTAGGTTTGGTAGACTTACGTGATTTAGGCTGGTTAGACTTTAATGCAGCGGCGTAAGAAACTTGATTTGTAGTTGTTTGTGCTAACGGAGGCATATTTGTAGTTGGTATATCTAAAGGCTGGGGAGGGGCAGAAACTATTTTCGGCTTAGATGAGCGCTTAACTAATTCAAAAACAGGGCAACCTCTATAGTTGACCGGGTGGTTTCCGCCGTAATTGCTGCATTTCTTCACCCTGGGGTCATCTTTAGGTTTATCGCACTTAATCGTGGCATGCAGGTAGCCGCACATAACATAAACAGAAGGCAACTTACAATAGGCTTTGGTATGGTCGTATTACTGGCAGTTCAAGCACTGTACTGGCCCAGGTCGTTTATGTGGGGCTTCAACAACAACTCTGCAGTGCAAAATATATCTTAATTCATAAATTGTTTGAGTTTCACCTTTCCTCAATCTTACATCACTAGGCTCTAGCTCTACCCGGAATAATGGGGTTGGACACCTTTCTCTGTTTTTAATGTTTGATACAGTTTTAGCTTTAAATCCTTTGCTGTACAAACTTGTCTTTATCTCTTCCGGGTCGACATTAGCGTCAATACCTTTTATAACAACCTTTAGGCCCTTAGCGTTTTTTAGTTGGTAAGTGTAGAAGTTTTTATTCAGTTTTTCAAATTCTGAAACGACGGTGCGGTAAGCGTTTTCGTGATTTATTTGAATTTTTGTCTCGTAAATGTTACCACGCTTAATATTAAACACATAGAAGTTGTTTTCACCAATTAATCCGACTAAAAACCTAATAAGGTCGTTAGAGTTCCTTTCTCTCAAATAAATTGGAGGAGGTTTAAATGTCTTCTTCTCGGTGACAGGGATATCGTTTTCCTCTTCTAGAATTGCAAAACGATTTTGCGATGAGATTGGCTTTTCTTCATCTCTTAAAATTTTGGCAGGTTTTGTAACCTCTGCGGATTTTGGGCTCCCACCCCTTTTAAGAACTGTTATGTTGCGGTCCATCCTTACCTGGACCTTTGGAACTTCTGATGAAAGTGCATTGGGACTGCCTTTAGCAAGGGTAGACTCAGTTCCAGAATATGATAAGGAAGACCGCGGGGAGGATGGTACCTCGGTATTTTTTTTATAATTTTAAAAAGAGATTGGACTAAACTTGTTCCTTGTTCAAAGCACTTATTTAAATTTGGAGCACTTGCACTTAAATTGTTTGTATTTATTTTTGGTTTCTTATTTAAATAGTTTTTATTGAATTCAGGGTCTCTGATATTTTCATTACTGACGCTTGTTGAGCTTAAAACAATGTAAGCATTTCGGCTTTCAGGCCCACTGTCACTACAATTACTGTTACTCATTAACAGTTCGCTTTTTTTTTTATTTAGATTGTTGTGTTTGTTTTTCTCACTATTATGTGTATGTATGTATGTATGTATATTAATACATTCATTTACCACTTATTACTAATAAACCTATTACCAATATTACACTCGCGTAGACACGTCCGTACACTACGAGATTAATAATGCAAATGGGCAAGAAGTGATGAAAAAAAAATGTGATCTGCTCGCAAGTCATTTAAAAAATGTATTCACTCCAAATACATGCACGGACACAAGTAAATTACCGCCTGTTGTTGCTAGATGTCGTATGGAAATACGTTTTCAGTTGTCAGGTGTCGTACAGGTTATCAATAATTTAAATGCTAAAAAAGATCCTAGCTTTGATGAAATCAGCCTCAAAATGCTTTTAGAGCTGCCTTGCACAGCAAAAAAAATAATTCTTTTTATTTTTAACGCCATATTACAGCTCGAACATTTCCCGCCAGTATGGAAAGTTGCCTTGGTAAAGATGATTCCTAAGCCGGGAAAAAATCCCTCGAAGGTGTAGTCTTACAGGCCTATAAGTCTGTTACCAACTATGTCCAAATTGTTTGAGAAATTGCTTAAAAACAAGCTGACTCCGATCCTGAATGAAAACGACTGCATTCCAGCCGTCCTATTCTGTAACTCGCTAAAGCTAAATCTCTATCGCTAAAAATCTAATAAAGCTTTTTGGCAATTTTTAGCTACGAGTGCAATTCTGTTATTTATATTGCCTAATTTAGCATCGTCCTAAATTTGAATTCGCCGTAAATAAAGCTTTTATTTCTATCGCTAAAATTTTCTAATATCGAATTCTCTAATATAAAATTAGCGATTTGGTCTCTAAAAAATTTAAAATTTTAGCATCAAATATTTTTTAGTGCTAAAATGTGAGTAGAGGATAATATTTGTTTATTTAATGTTTTTTATGAAAAATATATTTTTTGTTTAAGCAAGAAAATGAAAGTAAAAACACAACAAATTATAAAAAAGTTCAATTCATTCAATATTTTTAGTAATTTCTTCATGAGAGGATTAAAGTTTTTTCTAATTTAAGCTTATAAAATAAATGAAAATTGTGATAGGTAGAAATATGTTACTAATATTAAACTTTAAATCCGTTTTTAATAAAACGACTTTAAATTTTTAATAACAGGTAAACAATAAAAAACATATTGCTTGTCTTGAGTAGACTTTCTAATTTTGATATTTAAGGAATACAATTTTGTAATTATATTTTGAAAAACTGTCTAGAGATCCCAAACAATTTCTTAATTAATATAATTGTTTTATATAGAAATCATTTCCCTAATTATATGAAATATCTATTTTGTCGTTTTACAGCAATAAAAAATAAAAAATATTTTTCGGCACCTTTTTGTAATGATATAAACCATTAATTCTTTAAAAACACAATACATACATACATACCAGTGATCTGCAAAAATCAAATTTTTGTTGATTTGTACATGCACACAAATTTTCATATATAATCGATCAAGACACTCGACCGAAAAGTTGCGGGCAAAATCATGCAACACATTCAGTTTAATCATACCCAGTATTTACCACATTTTCAACTATGCATGTTCGGTTTTAATATGAATGCTTTATTTAGGGCCATTATTACAACTTGGCGACAAAGTTGGCGGTAGTAAATGGTAGCGTTAACAGAACAGGGCGATAAAGTGGCCGTTAGCAAATTTCCATTATTACAACTTGCCGGTAAAGTTAAATACATATTTCTTATTGTGTGGCAATACCGTTAGCAATTACCGACTACTTTTGAAGGAGTAATAAGATTGCGAAAAATTGTAGTGGCAACGACGCACTTTTGTTTACATTTTGAAAAGCAAAAATTGTGTAAAAAAATTAAATCATTTTAAAGTTATTCGTTGGAAAAGTTGTAAAAAAGTTTGTGTTATCAAAATAAAAAAATGTCAGGATCTAACGAGAAAGCGAGAAAGCGAGGAAAAAATTTTTCAAATGAAGAGAAAATATGTTTGGTGGAGCTTGTGGAAACCCACAGACATATTATTGAAAATAAGAAGTCTGACGCAGTAGTTTGGAAAGATAAGGAAAAGGCTTTGCAAAAAATCGAAAACGATTTTGCTGCAACAATTTGCCTTCATCGAGACTGGAAAAGCTTACGAGAAAAATATGAGATGATGAAGCGCAAGTCAAAGGCACAAATTGCAGAACAAAAACTTAAAACCTACCGAACAGGAGGAGGAGTGTCAACTGCAAAAGTAAGTGTCTCATCGGCAAAAATAGCAGCTATGTTGGGAGAATCCGCAACAGGATTGGAAAATAGTTGCGATAGCAAAGCCAGCAAGTATATATTTATATTGTAATTGATGACTTCATAACGGCGATGTGGTATACTATTCTTAAAGTCCCAAGTTTGACATTGAAGAAGTGTGTATATAGAACATTGTATTTGTCAAATAGAAGTTTCATTAAAAATTAATGTTTTCTAAAAAAAATTTCAGTTAAGTAAAGGTAATACTTCCCAGGAAAGTAATAACTGGAGCAGTTGAAAGCCAACAAGTTTGAAGAAGGCGAAGTCAAAAGAGCTGATAGTAACCTCAACAAAAAAAAGAAGTATGGCAGAAGAAAAAATGGAACATATACACCTGCAGCAAAATTTTTATAAAAATGAGGAAATTCGTGCTCAGGGAAAACATGAACAGGAGCTTGTGTCACTAAAATTAAAAAATGAAATCCTCCAATTAGAATTGGAGGAAAAGAAGATAGAAAAATCGATTTTTAATTTTTTAAATGAATTTTCACTGCTCTTAAAGCGATTAAATTTTTTCTTTTTCAATTATTATTAACTTTTATTTTTCAATTTATGAGTAATATTTTTTTTTATGTTTAACTTTTTTATATTGCTGCAAAAGAAAAAAGGCACAAACTATTTTTAAAAGTTTTATTTATTATTTACTGATTTTAAAGTACAAATTTTATGTTTTTTTTTTAAATTTTGCTTTTTGTATTTAAAATATAATATTACTTAAGATGTTCTCATTTTTTCAATAAAATATGACAGTAATATCTGTTTTGGGTTAAATACATACGACTATATATTCGGTGGTGCTACTTAAGTTAAAAAGTTTAACAGAAAACATGACAAACAAATGTTTTATTTGATTTCAATTCTATTTTGTTTTCCTTATATCATTTATGCAATAACTTACCAGTTTGTCAACTGTACAGCAATAAGAAAAAAAATTTTTATTTATTGTTTATTAATTGTAATTTAATAATTAATTATATATTATATATTATTTTTTGTTAAATTGTAAAAACTTATAATTATTGTATAAAGGATATAAAGAAAACAAAATAGAACTGAAATCAAATAAAACATATGTTTGCCGTGTTTGTTTTCTGATAAAGTTTTTAACGTGGTTATACTTTTTATAAATTTGTAAACAAGAAGTTCAAAAAATAAGCAAAAGCTAATGTTTTTAATTTATTTTATAAAAGACTGAAATTTCATAAAAGTTTGAAAAGAAAAATGTGATTATATTTAATGAAATTACAAATAAAAGGCTATTTACTTACTCTTTAAAGTAGTTTTCAATTAAATTGTTCCTCGCAAGCGAATTAATATCGTTTTGTTCTGTAAAGATATCATATTCTTCTTCCTCTTCCGGTATTAATATTTCTTCTGGTGGTGGAAGTGGGTCTTTTGCCATTATAGCAATATTATGAATGACAGAACATGCTTCAATTACAGCCATTTAAGTGCCTTAAACCTGATGACAATACCGGTAAACGCCTCTTCCAAATTCCAAAGCTCCTTTCTATAGTGTTACGAGTGCGAATTTGAGACTCATTGTAGAGATTTTCTTGTCTTGTACGAGGATTCAATAAAGGAGTCATCATATAGTTACACTGTTTATATCCAGAATCACCTAAAATCACATAGTTTTGAAAGTTACCGCTTTCGATTCGGAATTTTAAGCGGCTATTTTTAAAAATGTTGCTATCATGTGCTAATCCAGGTCATCTAGCAACCAAGTCTTGAAACATTAACTTAGCATTACATGTTGCTTGAACATTGAAGGAAAAATAACCTTTTCTGTTGCGGAAAATTTCCCCATTGTTTCCCCCAGGCGACTGAATGCGAATGTGAGTGCAATCAATGGCTCCAATGACCTTAGGAAACTTTGCGATTGCAAAAAAAAATCAGCTGCTGTTTGCTTCATTTCTTTTGTGTTGGAAGGGAGCCTAATATACTCCTTCGACAAAGCAGCTTAAGCAAAGGAAGTTTGTCTCACCACGCGACTCGCTGTGGAGACACTCACACCGCAAAATTCACCAACAGTAATTAAAAAACTGCCGCTTGCATAAAATCGTAGCGCTATAAGTAATTTGGTCTGTGGAGAAACAGAATAGTGCCTGGAAGTAAATAAAACTTTTATAGAAACATGCAGCTACATGTGTATGGATGTTAATACAAACCTCGGGCTATTAGTCTCTAAATAGCCTCGAACTTTCTCCAAGAGAAATTCAAATGTATTTTTTGATACACGGAACCTCTTCACAAATTAACCGTCATCATAATAATTGACATGGTCCACTTGTTGACGAAATTTTGTAGATGCTCTACTTTTACACTGAGTTCTATCAAAAATATCTTCCAAAAAATTTATATAAAACAAACGCGATTTTCTTTCCATATTCAATATTTTTTAAAATTTAATTTTATTTTGATTTTTTTAACGGATAGTGCTACCATATTAAAATTAGAAAATATGGTAACTTAAAGATTAATCCTCCCTGTAAAACTTACCGCCAAGACGAACTTGCCTTTAATTTATCGCTCATTTTTAGGTTTAAAAAAGTTGTAATAATGAAAATGTTTTTATCCGACCGATAAAATCTCACTTTAAGCTAACGCCAAGTTGTAATAATGGCCCTTAATCATTTAGAGTTAATTATGAAATTTGAAACAATGCATGTTTGATACTCGATACAAATAAACTTACTTTTTGCGTTGTTTGGTATGATTAAAGTTAAAAAACGAACTTAAAAGATTTAACAATGCAAATACATACATGCGTATGTAAGACATTAAATCATATTGTAGACATTTCTGAGTAATGTTCTGCGGTAAACCAAAGGGCCTAATTACGTAAAACGCAACGCATTGTAACGCAAACAAATATATGGAAAAAAACTTAAATTTAATAAACGTTTCCATACATTTTGTTTTTGTTCTAGGGCGTTGGGTTTTAGGAAATAAGGGGGAAAGTCAGGCATTAATTTGTTTCTCTAAAATAAAAAGCAAATATTAAAACTTATTTTTATTCAAAAACAAAAATAAAATGGGTTTTCTTTACATGAAAAGTGTAATAAGTACTTCTTATCTAAATGCTAAAATTCAATAAAACTTTTATTATAAAAATGGGTAAAATATTTTATTACAAAAATTAAGAGGTGCTCTATCTAATTTTAAAAAGATTTTTTACGACGAAATGTTTTTGAACAACTAAACTACCAACACACACTTTAACATTCACTTCTTTTTTGTAGGCAGTAAATTATTTAATGCTAACACAATGATTTCTTTAATTTCTATATTTTTGCGTTATTGCATGTTGTACTTCGTTTTTCAACTTTAATCATACCAAACAACGCAAAAAGTATGTATATTTCTATCGAGTATTAAACATGCATTGTTCAAAATGTCATTATCAACTCTTAATGATTAAATAAAGCATTCATATTAAAACCGAGTGTCGAACATGCATTTTTGAAAATGTGGTAAGCACCCGGTATGATTAAGTTACATGTTGTGCATGATTTTTTGTGCAAAGTTGACATACAATCATTATTCTGATATATCTAAAATGAATAAATATAAGGAGTGCTACGGCATATTTCAAAGATCAAGTAGAAGTAACTTGTTTTCTTTTGTGTGTTGAATAAGACTTACTTGTTTTTGAAATACCGGCTGCAGTACTCTGATGCATACATTTAAAGACCCTACTAATTGTTGATTAATTGCAAACAAACATATGTAGATATGTGCAAACAATTAAAGCTGCCATCCTATAAATATGCCGCCATAATTTCCGCGACTTTTGGTTACATACATTACTACTACATTTTAGTTAAATACTTTTTATTAAAATACATAAATATTTAAGTCTGTATGTAGCAAAAATTAAGAAATGTTTAAGCATATATTTTAAAATTATTTAAAACCAAATATTTTCTTATATATTTTATATTTTTGTTGTAAGCAAACGCATAACATTTTTTAACAAACGCTAATAATAATGTTAGGCAACGCGTATAACAAAGTGGAATAATACACAAGGTGGTGTTATTGCGTCAGCAGATTATTTTTTATTTTGCCTATTTCCAACACCTAGACATTAAAGGCTGCAAACTTTACGTTTATTTCATTGTGTTTTTGTTTAAATTTTTTATCGTTTAGGTGCTTGTCACAGACTTACAATGTACAAATTCCATATGATTGTTTGTGTAAAATTTGAAGTACCAACGCTACCACCTTCTTTAGATTCAACTTGACTTATAAAAAGTATATAAAGCTCCCACAATTGTTTGTCAACATCATACTATCAAGGCAGAGGAAAAGAAAAAGTCTGCTGATAGTAAATTAGCTACGGCGAAAAATTAAAATTTTAGCTAAGCGATAAAGCATACGGAATACCAATTAAGCAAAGTAGCTAAAATATTCGCCGTAGTTTTATTTTAGCATTTAAGCGACCGAGATTTAGCTTTAGCTAAGAGAATTACAGAGTAGGGGTGCAGATCACCAATTTGGATTTAAAAATCAACAAAGTACCATCGAACAAACCCACAGATTGATACAGGTTATAAGAAAGCCTTTAAGCAAAAGAAATACTGCTCCGTGCTCTTTATAGATGTCTCTCAGCGTTCGACAAAGTATGGCATGAAAGCCTATTAAACAAATTAAAGCTCAACCTTTCATCTAATATTTTCAACCTTTTAAAAAAATACATAACCGGCCGACAATATATGATTAAAGAGGGAAACCAAATAAGTTCTTCTCAACCAATAGGGACTGATGTACCTCAAGGGAGTATACTAGGTTCAATTCTGTACTTGCTTTACACAGCAGATATGCCCACAAACAATATTTTTCATATGTCGACATTTGCTGATGATTTCGCCTTTCTCAGTATTCATAAAGACCCTAAAGAGGCCTCAAAACAACTTCAACATTACGTATCCCAAGTAGAAAAAAGGGCAATGTTATGGAGTATTAACATAAACGAACAAAAAAGCTCCCACGTTACTTTTACGTCACGCAAGGAAATGTGCCCCCCAATTCTTATTAACAACCATACGGTACCTCAACGAACTGAGTTGAAATATCTTGGCATTCACCTGGATCGCTGCCTCACATGGAAGTCACATATAGATGTGAAGTTGACACAGATGAAACTTAAAACGGCATAAATCCACTGGCGAATCGGTAGAAACTCTGTGCTACGTCTTGATTGTAAACTTTTACTTTACAACTCAATTTTGAAACCATTTTAATGCTACGGGATACAATTATAGGGCACTGCTTCCGCAACATTAAAAAAATTCAACGCCGTCAAAATAAAATCCTAAGAGTGATAACTGGTGCTCTTTGGTACATTAAAAACAGCAACATCCACAAAGATCTGCAAGTTCCACAAGTTAAATACGAAATTTTTAATTATGTGGACAAGTATTTAAACAAGCTGGAAACACATCCAAATCCACTCGCTCGAAACATTTTACAACATAGTGGACACACTCGTCTGAAAAGAAGGGATACTATTGCACTTAGATAAAACTACTGAATTAATTAATTTTATTATGAGAACTTGAATTTTAGTCTGGCACTGGCTGGTCTAATAAAAATTAAATAGTTTTAAGATTTGAATACTTATTGTTAGTTCGCCAAAGGCGAAGATTCAATAATAAAAATATGGAAAAAAAAATATTTGCTGTGTAAAGCACGTACAGAGTTGGACCTAATATACTTGTTTGAGGTAATCTAGGTTAATATCAACTTGAGTGGTTTCCCTCTTTGATCATAAATTGTCGACCGGATATCCAATTTTCTTATAGGTTTAATTATTGATTAAAAGATCCAACTTAAGTTTGTTTAACAGTCCTTTACGCCACACTTTATCGAAATCTTTTTCGACTAATTTTGATATAGCTCGTAACAAACTTGTAAGCCTACAAGACTCCACTTTTGAAGGATCTTTACCAGTCCTAGGAATCATCTTTACTAAGACAACTTTCCATACTGCGTTTCCCGTCAAGCTTAAGCCGTATTATGGCGTTAAAAATAAAAAGAATTTCTCTTTTTGCTGTAAAAGGTAGCTCTGAAATCATTTTGTTGCTTATTTCATCAACGTCAGGAGCTTCTTTTATCATTAAGGTTATCGATAGCCTCTACAACGTCTTGAAATCGAAAACGTATTTCTATAGAAAGTCTAGCAACAACAGTTTGTAACTTCCTCACGTTAGTGCATGTATTGGGAATGAACACGTTTCTTAAATGACTTGCGATCAGATCACATTTCTTCTCCAGGATCCTCTCAGAATACGCAGTGGTGGTTTTGCGATAATAAGTCTTTTAAGTCGTCTGTTGGATCACCATAATGAATAATTCGTCTGGGGAGTCGTGTCTTTATGCAGTGCCATTCTGTGTACATTTAACAAGTTTTTAATCGGCCTGTACATTGTCTCAGCCTAGTTTAAAGTTGCGGCGATGTATACTTTTGCCATTCTCTTCGAGCTCTCCTTTTTGAGATAAAAGCTCTTCCGTCAAAGAATCATAAACTCTAAAATGTATGTTTTTTTAAACTTTCTACTTGATAATAAAAAAAGCTTGGGATACAAACTGGGTACAAGTAGGTTTTTTAAAAATAGTAAGAAAAATAATAGCAAAGTTTATTTTAAGCAAAATAAACTGCAAATGCTAAAACGGAAAGTCTGTATAAGGATTTAAAATTTTTTTTTCAAACATATGTACATAGTTATTTGAAATTTTTATGTTAAAACCAATTTTTTTAGAACACACCTTTCGAATAATTTATTTTACAGATACACATACTTTTTTAGAGACTCTTTTTAAACTATTCTTAATCATTGTTATATAAAATATAATTTAACTAAAACCCTTTTAAAATAACTTTATTTATATAAATAAATAGTGGCTATTATACATATTTTAAAACGTATTTGTCTTAAATGGGGAAGATATTTTTTTCTCTGATTTTCTTCTAAGAAAGCCTCAAATCTTTAATCTTCAAAAAGCCCAATCGTCAAAATCCTATATTGGCCCCCAAAATCGTCAAAATGAAGATAAATCGTCAAATCTGGCAGCTATGCTTCCACATCGGCGGAATACATTTTGTTGTACTTGGCCTGACGGTATGTAGGAGAAGCATGTTCAGCGGCTTTTTTACTGTTAAAAACTGTTGTATTGATCCGTCGTCAGGAAGAATCTGGGATGACAATAAACTGACGAAATAACGATATTATGGTAAAATTCACCAATGCAGACATTTGTTGCTTGTATATAACTTTCGAAGAGACCACCCATCCATTGGTGTTTGGTTCTTGATTTAATTAATATAGCTGCGCCACCACGTCACCTATCTCTGGGATCCTTTGAATCATAACAAGTAAGAGCGCTATATTCGGCTGTGCCTTATATACCCTTCACATTGGTCTTTTAATATACCCAGCTATCTTTTATAGCCGAGTTATTTTGTACTGCAAATATTATAATATAAACTCCTTGTACCAGGCTTAAGGCCGATAGCTGTCCTAGTTGTTGATATTAAAAACAGTACAAAATTTTTAAGGTCCTATGTAAAATAGAAATACATACCATGTAGAACGAAAAAAAAAAATTAAAAAAAATGTCCCGGCAAAGAACCGAACCACCGACCTTCAGCATCTAATATCTGCTAACCTTGACAAAAAAAGTTTCAACAGCAAAATAAGCAATTGATTAAAACTTGATGTTATATAAATAATAAAACGGGAAATCTCATAGTATAACTGTTTGCAAGGTGTGTACAAAAGAAATATTTTCAATATTTTCCACGGCCCGGTATCGAACCATTGACTCTTGCTACTTACATCCGCACTCCTTGTTTCTACTCACTGAGCCATTGCATATTCATGATACAAAAGGTTTAAACAACAAAATAAATAATCATTCAAAAATTTGTGTTATATAAACCACTAATATGCGCAATATCATGGTAATTGTACCATGCGCAATATCATAGTATAACTGATTGCAAGGTGAATTTAAGTATCAGGTGGTCAGCGTTGCCAGAAGCTTTGATAAAAAAATCATCATTTGCTATATATTAAATCATATATTAAGGAAAAAATGATCAAATTTTTTTTATTCCAAAACTTTATTTTATAGACAAAAAATATAATAATATTTTAGTTTATAAGGATAAAAACAAACTTCTCCTTGATGCACCGTGTAAATAAAATATCTAAATGTAGATTTGAAGATTTTTGCTTAAAAAATCAGATTTTCAAATATAAAAGGCATACATACTTCTTAAGCATTTAAAACTAAAACAAAAAGTTTCTTGTTATTTTTCTTAGAATAATCCAAAAATATTAGCTGTTCGTGATCAAAAACAAATTTATGGTACACGCTAAAAGACTTACTTAACTAATTTGCTCAAATTTATCTTTCCTTGCTTACGCACAGCTTTCTTGACGACTTCCTTTTATTTTGATTATGTGCTTACAACTCATACTAAGTTCGTTCAAAATATAATTATTTTGCCACACTCGTCGGCAAATGTTGAGAGAGTGTTTAGCCAGGTTAACCATAATAAAACTAAAGCCCGAAATCGTTTGGAAAACGAATCTTTATCCTGGATCTTATATACAAATGATTATTTAAAAAGTACAAATCCCCACTGTTTTGACAATTCAATTCAAATATGCACTTACCTCAAAAATAAAATGGAGTGAAATTCGCAAAATGGGAGTTATTGAAGATAGAAATAAAAATGAGAAAAATATTAATGTAGATGAATTGAATTTAAAGTTTACGAATATATCATATCCAGACGCCAACGTTGATTTATACAGCACATCTGTAACTAACGCACTAAATAATAATACAAATATTTCAAACAACTCTATCACAAATAACATTAACCGAACGCCAAGCTTCGAATTTATACACTTTACTCAAGCAGATGTTGTGGAATCTATTCTAAATATTTAGTCTAACGCTATAGGCCATGACGGAATTCACCCTAAATTTATTAAACTTATTCTCCCATATACTCTGCCCTATATAACGCACCTTTTTAACTCCATAATCACTACATCAAATTATCCATCAATGTGGAAACATGCTAAAGTTATTCCGATTCCCAAAGCACATAATGACTTCCGGCCTATAGCTATTCTACCCTACTTATCAAAAGTCTTTGAACCAGTGTGGCCATATTAGCTTTTTTGGAGCTAAATTTAGCTTTATTTTTGTTCATTTAGCCCGAAATATTTACATTTAGCCTTTAGCTTTTTTTTTAGCTTTTTTCGAAATTGGATTCAGCTTTTTTAGTAGTTTTTGAAGCTAGATAAAAGGTCAAAAATTTGTCGTATTATATTTTTTAGTATATATCTCAATTATATTGAAAGGTATCAAGCTCCAAATTTTCTTTGAATTTACAACATTACAGTTTCTGAACCATTGTTTTGTTTAATAATTTACTTCTAGCGACATTTAAAAAACGTGAAACAACACAAAACTTCAATAAAACAAAGAAATAAGGAAGGTATGGTATTACAAAAAAAAAAAGACGTAAGAATTTGTTTTCCAAAACAAATACTTTTAAATGCGGCAATTTTAAAGAAAAAATCCAAATGCGACACAAACATTTGTTCCGTCTTTTGGTTAAATTAAAAAATGTTTTCATGTATTGCTCAAAAATGTAAAAAACTTATGTCTTTCGTTGAAACAAATTATTATATTAATATTTTTATTCAATAAGAATTTTAAAGTTTATTTTTTCAAATCAAACAGGACCGAAATAATTTTTCAAGAAAAAAGCAGGCACAATGAAACATCGTAGGGTCAAGTAAAGCTCATCATTTTGATGGTATTAAACTATATTTGTTGAAAATCATGTTCTTTATAAATTTAGTTTTTTTAGCAGGACAGTCATTTTTTAATTTAAATAAAACGGTTAATAACGATAATTATTATTTTTATGGATAGGGTTAAAAAAATAATAATATTTTTTATTTTTTCATTTTTACAGTCATTGGTTTTAAATACATATTTAGACACACATGTACAAATAAAAATATTTTTAAAAATGCTTTCTTACAGTGCAACTTTTTTACATTAAAGATTATCTTTTTTTCTTTTCTTGAACAAAATTTACATGAATAAAGGCATTTTTCATGATATATATATGTATGTTCTTATGTAGCTTGAATGAAAATTTTCGATTTTTAACGAACTGTGTAGAAAAGTAGTCTCTTTATGCTCGTTTTGTCAAAAAAAAAAAAAAATTCATTGAAGGAATATTAAAAAAATTACATTGTGTAAATGTTATCTAATTGTTTCGATTTTTTATTGTTTTCATGTGTTTGTAGTTATGAAAAAAGTTTGTAAAAAAACTACTAAATTTTACGTGTTTTTGTAAAAAAAATGAACGAACAAAGTGTGTTGAGTATTTATATCTAAAACAAATTTTCGTTTTTTTTTAATACATATCTTACAAATTAGTTTTTTTTTACCAAAACAGGCAGCAAATTAACACCTGCTTCAAAAAACTTTTTAAAAAAGCTCTTGTACATGCATATGTATATGAACACATATTATTTTTCTTCTTACTGAAGGTATGGGTCTACCAAATTTTCGTAAATAAAACCAAAATTTTAAAAACAAATTTTCTTTTTAAATATTTTTAGCATAAAAACGTTTCGTTCCTATTATGAGAAATGTCTAAATAACAAAGAAATTTTTTAAAAAATGTAGCTTTATTTTTTGGCTTTAAGTTTTTGTTTTTAGCACTTTTTAGCTGTTTTTTAAACGTGATTTAGCTTGAAAATCTGGTCACACTGCTTTGAACATTTGATTCACAATCAAATTAACAAGTACCTTTACGATAATTCACTTCTAACTGAGAGACAATCTGGCTTTAGAGCAAAACATAGCTGCATATCTGCCTTGATTGATGTAGCTGAAGAAATAAGAAGTAAAGTTGATGACAACATGATATCGTTTCTTGTTTTATTGGACCATTCAAAGGCATTCGACACAGTTGATCACTCTATTCTTTGCCTTAAACTTAGGGCTATGTGCAATTTTTCCACGTCTTCAGTAAAATTAATCCACTCCTACCTGACAGGTAGAAGTCAAACAGTGCACAATAGTGACGACATTTCTGGATAGCGCAGTTTAACGCGAGCAGTTCCGCAAGGTTCAATTCTTAGCCCTATTTTATATGCAATCTATTCAAATGATCTGCCATCTCAGCTAAAGTATTGTAATATACAAATGTATGCAGACGATGTACAACTCTATATTAGTTGTGATCCGTATAATGCCGTTGATTGCATTAGAAAATGGAACCTAGATTTAAGTAACATTATTAGCTGGGCGTCTGCTAATGGTCTCTGCCTAAATGCACAAAAATCAAAAGCAATATTAATTGGAAAAAAATATTTTATTCCTTCCTCTCTACCCCCAACCGCAATTGACAATTCTGTTCTTGATAAAGTAGAAACAGCAAAGAACCTGGGTATTATTTTTAATAAAAATCTGGAGTGGAATGACCACATAAAAGCTGTTTGCGGTAAAACGTATGGCTTATTAAGAAGCTTATGGAGAACTCAACACTATACCCCATTAAATGTGAGAATGCTGCTGGCAAAAACATACCTAGTGCCGACACTTCTCTACGGCTGCGAGCTGTTTTCCAGTTGTGATTCAGACAGCCTAAGAAAGCTCAATGTCACGTATAACAATATTACTAGGTATGTATTTGCAATTAAACGCTATGAAAAGATATCACGATTCTCGAAAAAATTATACAATGTATCGCTTGAAAACTTTTTGAATTATCGTACCTTAATATATCTGCACAAAATAACTTACGCTATGCAACCGAAATATCTTTATGAAAGACTAAGCTTCTCGATATCTGAGAGAGGGAAGAAAATAAACTCTGTTCGCCATCGTAGTCAGTTATCGACGAGACATTTTTATGTAAACTCGATTCGTCTTTCTAAGCTACTATCCAACATTCAAATAAATAGTAATGCAATGCAATTTAAATCTGCCATTTTCAAACTGTTTAATTAACAGAAATGTTTTGTACAACAATAGTTAGAAATGCTCTACCAATTAATAATATGTATTAGTTTTAAATTTTTCATTTTTTTATGCTTCTATGCAGTGTTTTCTATTTAATGTATGTATGTTACTTATACATATGTATCTATGTAATTTTTTTTTTTTTTTTTGTTTAATACCTTAACTATATAAGTTTGTCTGCAATAACACCATTATCCCAGTACTATAATATAAGAATTGTTCTTATTGTGCTGGATAACTACTTTAAATAAATAAATAAATAAATTTCTCCAGGCTTACTTAAAATGTTATTTTTTGGTATTTACGCGGATGAATAATTATTGATGTTAATAAAATGTGTACCTATTTGAAAGTTTCAGTTTAGAGAGGCGAACTATAAAAAAACCTATTTTTACCTTTTTGGAGATTCTTAAAATAGGCAACACGCATTGATGAACAAAGAAAAGGGAAGAAAAGTGCTTAGGCGTTTCAAAATTAACTTGATAACTTCAAAATCCTTTTTCTCCAAAACTAATTTTTTTGCCCATTGATCCCTTTTAACTGGAACTAACACATATTGCTTCAACATTAACGTCCACGTACAAATTTTTGTTTTGTTATTGAAATTATTATTTAACTAACCATTAATTAGCTTCAATATATATTATAAGCGAGGTGTATTTCTTATTGTGTTAGTTTACATGTACAAAACATGTAATATACATTAAGTTTAAGAAAAATAAACAGAGAATAAAGTGGTTTTAATTCATGTGAAGATTTTTTGCAGATTTTTACAATGAAGTGCAGATTTTGCAAATTTTTTTTGAAAAAATCTTTAGTTGTAGCCGATTTTGCCTAGAAAAATTCTGGCAGCAGTGGTGTGGTTCAATAACATCACCATGACTTATTAAGTTTTTTCCGTGTTTTTTTATTGGTTTTATTATTGCATGTATGTACCTTCCTAGGTACCACTTAGAATGATAAACAGAGGTAGTTAATCTGTTATATAAAGAAGGGGTGTGTGTGTATGTATGTATGTTTGTATTTTATAGCTGGCCACACCAGTGGATCGATTTTTGTAAAATTTTAACAGAGTGTTACTTCAAGTCTAAAAGGAACAATAGGCTACTTTTTTTTTGGAAATTATTGCTGCCACGCCCACACTACGCCCATTTGTGTGGGAAGGTCAAGTACCAAAATTACCCAGAGCCATACTGCTCAAACGCGTGGAACAAAATACCTGAAATTTACAACACGTGTTAAGCTTTACATGTTTGTTTAAATGCACATGAATTTTTTAACATTGGGCCCGTAAAGGGATAAAAAGGGGACGAAAAGGGAAAAATCGGTAACCTACTATCTCTTGATGTCTATAAGATACAAACAAAATTTAAAAAGTTTAGCGTTTTCCCTAAGAAATAAACAGACAGGTATTTGGAGTTTTTTTTTAAATTTTGGTCCGAAAGGCCGAAAAAAGGGGTTTAAATTATATTTTGGTACTTTTTGGTACTTTTTGTTACTTTTAAACCAATAAAGATAGAAAAATTTTTCAAATTGCGTTCGATAGGTCTTACAAAAATATGATTAAGTTTTTCGTTTTTTTTTTTAATTTTGGGCCCAAAGGGGGAAAAAAGGGCTAAAAATATATTTTGATTTTTTTATTCGTTTTTTTTAACTTTTAAACCAATAAAGATAGGAACATTATTCAAATTAAGTGTAAAAGGCCTAAAAAATATGAGTACGTTTTTAGATACTTTTTTAATTTTATAGACCCTAAGGGAAAGAAAGGGTTAAAATTATGTTTTAGTACTTTTTGTAACTTTAAAATAAATTATGATAGAAACATAATTTCAATTCCTCTTAGAGACCGATTTTTGGAAATTAGTTCGCACGTAAACGGCTTTTAAAGTTAAAATTTTGAAGGTAAAAAAGTGGGCAGTGCCACGCCCATAAAAGTTAAACTTTTTATGCTGGTACTTTTATTGCACTGATTTTTTAAAATTGGCACACATATAGAAGGCCTCTAATTCCGAAGTTCTAAAGGACAAAAATGGAGGATTGCAGCGCCCACAAAAATGTAAGTTTTCAAACTGGTTCTTTTATTGTTGCGATTTTTATAAAGCTCAAAAATAGACCGATAATATTTATTTTAGGTATAAAAATGGGTGGCATAAAGATAGACAAACGTGCAAAATTATGTGAACATAAGGCCATATTCTAGCCAGTTATAGCCTAAAACGCTTAATCCGGGAGGACATTTGTATGGGAGCTCTGTTGAAAAATAACCTGATCATCACCACAAACAACATGCTTTTTTCTTATGCCAAAAAACTTATCTGTTCCAAATTTCATCGAAATATCTGCAAAAATGCGCCCTCTACTTTGTTTACAAGAATACATTAACGCTGAATTCCAAAACGCAGTTTGCTTTGTATCACAAAATTTCAAGTTTTTCCTGAAAGCAAAGATGATGTTTTTGATAATATCTTTTACTTCTAAATAAGTGTTTGCAGCTATATTAATGTCCTGGAAGCAAAAAACGTTGTCGAAATTGTTGGGAGTGTATAAGGGAAGAAGTTGAATATTTGTAATGCAAACCAACTGCGTTTTGGAATTCAGCCTAACTCCCAGCCGGACGGATGGGCTGACAGGTTTTAATAGACTCAGAAAGTGATTCTGTGTCGATCGGTATACATGGAGGTGGGTTTCAGACCTTTTTATTTGGTGAGGCACAAAAGCATAATAAAATTTGGATTTAACAATATAAGAGAAGTTTGAACTTCTTTTGAAAAATATTTGAAATGTGATCCCTGTATCTATCTATCTATTATATAAAGAAGGGGTGTATGTATGTATGTATGTATGTATGTATGTATGTATGTTTGTATTTTATAGCTGGCCACACCAGTGGATCGATTTTTGTAAAATTTTTACAGAGTGTTACTTCAAGTCTGAAAGGAACAATAGGCTACTTTTTTTTTTGGAAATTATTGCTGCCCCGCCCACACTACGCCCATTTGTGTGGGAAGGTCAAGTAACAAAATTACCCAGAGCCATACTGCTCAAACGCGTATAGCTAAATACCTGAAATTTACAACACGTGTTAAGTTTTACATATTTGTTTAAATGCACATGAGTTTTTAAACATTGGGCCTGTAAAGGGATAAAAAGGGGACAAAAAGGGAAAAATCGGTAACCTACTATCTCTTAATGTATATAAGATAGAGACAAAATTTAAAAAGTTTAGCGTTTTCCTTAAGAAAAAAACAGACAGGTGTCTGGAGTTTTTTTTTTTAAATTATGGTCCGAAAGGCCGAAAAAAGAGTTAAAATTATATTTTGGTACTTTTTGTTACTTTTAAACCAATAAAGATAGAAACATTTTTAAAATTGCGTTCGATAGGTCTTACAAAAATATGATTACGTTTTTCGTACTTTTTTTTTAATTTTGGGCCCAAAGGGGGAAAAAAGGGTTAAAAATATATTTTGATTTTTTTATTAGTTTTTTGTTACTTTTCAACCAATGAAGATAGAAACATAATATAAATTGGATGCGACAGGCCTAAAAAATATGAGTACGTTTTTGGGTCTTTTTTGAATAATTGCACTCTTAGGGGGAAAAAAGGTTAAAATTATGTTTTAGTACTTTTCGTTACTTTAAAACCAATGAAGGTAGAAACATAATTTAAATTGCATTCGTCAGGTTACCAAAAAATGTTAATATGTTAATAATGGGCTGAGATTATATATAGAAGTTTATAAATAATTTTTGCTTATTAAAACTTTCTGAATATCTCCAAAACTGTAAACCTGGTAAATTTCCAATTTTTATGTGCTTAGTAAATAGTAGGGCTGACTTATTATTTATTGCAACTTATGTGGGGCAACCAATAAATTAAAAAATATGTAAATTCTTTTGTTTACATATTTTAATAATTTTACATTGGTTGGGGTAGCGAAGCACACCGGGGCTTAGCTAGTAGCTTATATTTGTCTGTTATCGAAAATTTTTATTGGTTTGTCATTTGAAATGCGTGTAAATAACATAGAAAAAAACAAGTAAGAGCGCTATATTCGGCTGTGCCGAATCTTAAATACCCTTCACATTGACCTTTCGCAATCCCAAACTTTTTTTATTTTTAACCATTTTTTTACTTATGAAATATTTCTAATTTTTAAATAGGCTCTAAGGCCAACTCTAAAGAAGTTGTGGGCATTTTCATATCATTTTTGAAAATTTTGTATGGCAACCCCATTAGGGCGTGGAGATGTATGTTCTAGGAATATGTTTGGGAGGGCAAACTAATAGGGGTCGGTCGTACACTTTATTGCTCTAAGGCCAACTCTAAAGAAGTTGTGGGCATTTTTACATAATTTTTGTAAATTTTGTATGGCAACCCCATTAGGGCGTGGAGATAGGAGGTAAGTATGTTTTAAGAATATGTTTGGGAGGGCAAACTAATGGGGGTCGGTCGTACACTTGATTGCTCTAAGGCCAACTCTGAAGAAGTTGTGGGCATTTTTACATAATTTTTGTAAATTTTGTATGGCAACCCCATTAGGGCGTGGAGATAGGGGGTAAGTATGTTTGGGAAGGCAAACTAATGGGGGTCGGTCGTACACTTTATTGCTCTAAGGCCAACTCTAAAGAAGTTGTGGGCATTTTATCATTTTTGTAAATTTTGTATGGCAACCCCCTTAGGGCGTGGAGATAGGGAGTAAGTATGTTCTAGGAATATCTTTTGGAGGGCAAACTAATGGGGGTCGGTCGTACACCTTATTGCTCTAAGGCCAACTGTGAAGAAGTTGTGGCCATTTTATCATTTTTGTAAATTTTGTATGGCAACCCCATTAGGGCGTGGAGATAGGGGGTAAGTATGTTCTAGGAATATGTTTGGGAGAAGAAACTAATAGGGGTCGGTCGTACACTTTATTGCTCTACGGCCAACTCTGAAGAAGTTAAGGGCATTTTTACATCATTTTTGTAAATTTTGTGTGGCAACCCCCTTAGGGCGTGGAGATAGGTGGTAAGTATGTTCTAGGAATATGTTTGGGAGGGCAAACTAATAGGGGTCGGTCGTACACTTTATTGCTCTAAGGCCAACTCTAAAGAAGTTGTGGGCATTTTTACATAATTTTTGTAAATTTTGTATGGCAACCCCCTTAGGGCGTGGAGATAGGGGGTAAGTATGTTCTAGGAATATGTTTGGGAGGGCAAACTAATAGGGGTCGGTCGTACACTTTATTGCTCTAAGGCCAACTCTGAAGAAGTTGTGGGCATTTTATCATGTTTGTAAATTTTGTATGGCAACCCCATTAGGGCATGGAGATAGGGGGTAACTATGTTCTAGGAATATGTTTGCGGGGGCAAACTAATAGGGGTCGGTCGTACACTTTATTGCTCTAAGGCCAACTCTGAAGAAGTTGTGGGCATTTTATCATTTTTGTAAATTTTGTATGGCAACCCCATTAGGGCGTGGAGATAGGGGGTAAGTATGATCTAGGAATATATTTGGGAGGGCAAACTAATAGGGGTCGGTCGTACACTTTATTGCTCTAAGGCCAACTCTGATGAAGTTGTGGGCATTTTCATATCATTTTTGTAAATTTTGTATGGCAACCCCCTCAGGGCGTGGAGATAGGGGGTAAGTATATTCAAGGAATATGTTTGGGAGTAGAAATTAATGGGGGTCTGTGATACATTTTTTTCCTCTACGGGCAAGTCCGGGGAAGTTATAGCGGTTTTTACCTTATTTTTTAAAATTTTGTATGGCAACCTTGTCAGGGGCTAGAGATAGAGGGTAAGTATGTTCCACAAAAATGTTTGGATGGAAAAAATAATTCGGGTCGGTCTTACATTTTACCTTTGTAGGAGAACCCTGGAAGCCGTAGGAGCGATTTTAAAAATGTTTAAATTTAGCTTTGTATGGCAACGCTGTTATATGTATGAACACTAATACTAATAAAATTTTTGTTTTGGGTGTGTTTCAATAATATAGACATGACTGATTCTGTTTTTTTCTTTTTTTGTTTTTTTTTTTTTGTTGTTTTTTTATTATTACATGTAAAAGTATGTTCTTTGTTGTTGTTGTAGACTCAAAAAACCGAGGTAGTCGTGGTTTTTTGCTTATATCTCGGTCATTTATCGGGCGATTTTGCTGAATTTCAATACCGATTTTCTCGCGACTATCTGTGACAGTTTGAGACCACATTCGGGTCTGACCGATATCGGGGGGCTTCAGAAAGTTGATTTCAACCATAACACGGACAGACGGTCAGACGGACAGACGGACAGACGGACAGACGGACATCGCTAAATCGGCTTCCCTATCTATAAGGATCCAGAATATATATACTTTATGGGGTCCCAAATGGATAATAAAGGAATTACAAACGGAATGACAAACTTATATATACCCTTATCACTTATGTGAAGGGTATAAAAATATAAAAAAGGAAAAAAAAATTGTTTTTAAATTTGTCCCGGACCAGTATCGAACCACTGACCTTCGCTACCCAATATGTATTAGCATTGCTTGTAGTCAGTTAGCTATTGCCAATACATGACGACAATTGCTTAAACCGCCAAATAAGCAATTGATTAAAGCTTGATGTTATATAAATACTAAAACGCGCAATCTCACTGTTTGATAGTTGTGTAAACAAAAAAAAAACATTTTAAATTTGTCATTGCCCGGTATCGAACCACTGAAACTCTCTACTTAATGTCCGCAACCCTTGCTCCTACTCACTGAACTTTTGACAATTAATGGCAGATATTGTTTAAACAGCATAATAAACAAGCAGTAAAAAATGTATGTTATATAAACCACATTGTACCTTGCGCAATCTAAAAGTATAACAGATTGCAAGGTGAATTTATGTATCAGGTGGTCAGCGTTGCCAGAAGCTTTAAGAAGAAAATCATCATTTGGTAATAATAAAATCATAAATTAAGCATTAACTATATTCCTCGCTACAGGCTACCGAACACAACCAGTCAAAAACAAGTAAGAGCACTATATTCGGCTGTACCGAATCTTATTTACCCTTCACATTGACCTTTCGCAATCCCAAACTTTTTTTATTTTTAACCATTTTTTTACTTATGAAATATTTCTAATTTTTAAATAGGCTCTAAGGCCAACTCTGAAGAAGTTGTGGGCATTTTATCATTTTTGTAAATTTTGTATGGCAACCCCATTAGGGCGTGGAGATAAGGGGTAAGTATGTTCCAGGAATATGTTTGGGAGGGCAAACTAATAGGGGTCGGTCGTACACTTTATTGCTCTAAGGCCAACTCTGAAGAAGTTGTGGGCATTTTATCATTTTTGTAAATTTTGTATGGCAACCCCATTAGGGCGTGAAGATAGGGGGTAAGTATGTTGTAGGAATATGTTTGGGAGGGCAAACTAATGGGGGTCGGTTGTACACTTTATTGCTCTAAGGGCAACTCTGAAGAAGTTGTGGGCATTTTATCATTTTTGTAAATTTTGTATGGCAACCCCATTAGGGCGTGGAGATAGGGGGTAAGTATATTTTAGGAATATGTTTGGGAGGGCAAACTAATAGGGGTCGGTCGTACACTTTATTGCTCTAAGGGCAACTCTGAAGAAGTTGTGGGCATTTTATCATTTTTGTAAATTTTGTATGGCAACCCCATTAGGGCGTGGAGATAGGGGGTAAGTATATTCTAGGAATATGTTTGGGAGGGCAAACTAATAGGGGTCGGTCGTACACTTTATTGCTCTAAGGGCAACTCTGAAGAAGTTGTGGGCATTTTATCATTTTTGTAAATTTTGTATGGCAACCCCATTAGGGCGTGGAGATAGGGGGTAAGTATGTTCTAGGAATATGTTTGGGAGAGGAACCTAATAGGGGTCGGTCCTACACTTTATTGCTCTAAGGCCAACTCTGAAAAAGTTGTGGGCATTTTATCATTTTTGTAAATTTTGTATGGCAACCCCATTAGGGCGTGGAGATAGGGGGAAAGTATGTTCTAGGAATATGTTTGGGAGAGCAAACTAATAGGGGTCGGTCGTACACTTCATTGCTCTAAGGCCAACTCTAAAGAAGTTGTGGGCATTTTTACATAATTTTTGTAAATTTTGTATGGCAACCCCATTAGGGCGTGGAGATAGGGGGAAATTATGTTCTAGGAATATGTTTCTTTTAAACTAAAGGGCAAAGTCCTTAAAATAACTGTGTATGTGACGATATAGCGGTCATTATCACTAGGAAGTATTTGATTGAACTTGTACTATCTGGGACAGCCCAGTGAGCGAAAAAAGGGGTCTAAGCGCAAAAGGTCTCAGTTATCTGAGGCATAAAGATGAACATTAGTTCATGGACCACATAAAGGTGGTGGACTGCACTGGGAAATCAAGTTAACTAGAGACATCTGAAGGCAGGCTTAGGGCTTTACAACTTGAATTTGGTTAACAAAATAGTTTGAGCAGGTGCCACATGGTCACGGTAGAATTAATGGGAGCGCAAAATGTAGCGGTGACCACATTATCCCAAAACTAAGCTTTATTTAAAAGCCCAGTGTTCCAATGGAGGAATAGGCTAGCAGGTCTTTGCCCAGACCGCAGGACGTACAACTTCTTTACGGATGAGACCAAAATAGTGGGGATCGGGTGGCTGCAAGCTAATTTTTTTGGCGAAGACAAAGATTCCTACAAAATTTTTTAATGACGACAGTACCTGCAGCCAAATTAGCCGTTAGTCTGGCCATGCACTTCAAAGCTAATAATTCTCGGTTTATTAACAGTCAAGTGTCCATCAAGGCTATTAAGGCAATATCCGCAAACCTCATCTATCTATTCACCAATTGTTCAAGCGTGCAAGGAATCAATTTACAAACTGTGTGTCGTAGGAGAGATGCACATTTACTAGCGTTGTGATAAAGGGATTTTGGTGAAAATAAAGTGCCTGACGGACTAGCGAAAGTCAGGCTTCACTTCAGTTTTATAATGGCAGTGAAGTCTCTACTTTGGAAGTCAGCGCCACGGAGGTCAAGGTAAATACCACTGCGAGAGCGAGACTACTACCCAACGCTGATTAAAAGTTCTGTGGTGTGCCGAGGGTTAAATGAACTATTGTGTACATTCTGTGCTGCACTTAAGCCCTCGTACGCTCGATGCCAAACTCTCTAGCGTCTCATCTGTTCCTGGGGAAATCCTTTGAAATTGGTAAGACGGGAGAGTATCTATAAGTTCGATGGAACTACTAACTTAGATCATCGAAATAAAATCACCAGGCAAGTATGTTCTAGGAATATGTTTGGGAGGGCAAACTAATAGGGGTCGGTCGTACACTTTATTGCTCTCAGGCCAACTCTGAAGAAGTTGTGGGCATTTTATCATTTTTGTAAATTTTGTATGGCAACCCCATTAGGGCGTGGAGATAGGGGGTAAGTATGTTCTAGGAATATGTTTGGAAGGGCAAACTAATAGGGGTCGGTCGTACACTTTATTGCTCTAAGGCCAACTCTGAAGAAGTTGTGGGCATTTTATCATTTTTGTAAATTTTGTATGGCAACCCCATTAGAGCGTGGAGATAGGGGGTAAGTATGTTCTAGGAATATGTTTGGGAGAATAAACTAATAGGGGTCGGTCGTACACTTTATTGCTCTAAGGTCAACTCTGAAGAAGTTGTGGGCATTTTATCATTTTTGTAAATTTTGTATGGCAACCCCATTAGGGCGTGGAGATAGGGGGAAAGTATGTTCTAGGAATATGTTTGGGAAAGCAAACTAATAGGGGTCGGTCGTACACTTTATTGCTCTAAGGCCAACTCTAAAGAAGTTGTGGGCATTTTTACATAATTTTTGTAAATTTTGTATGGCAACCCCCTTAGGGCGTGGAGATAGGGGGTAAGTTTGTTCTAGGAATATGTTTGGGAGGGCAAACTAATGGGGGTCGGTCGTACACTTTAATGCTCTCAAGCCAACTCTGAAGAAGTTGTGGGCATTTTATCATTTTTGTAAATTTTGTATGGCAACCCCATTAGGGCGTGGAGATAGGAGGTAAGTATGTTCTAGGAATATGTTTGGGAGGGCAAACTAATAGGGGTCGGTCGTACTCTTTATTGCTCTAAGGCCAACTCTTAAGAAGTTGTGGGCATTTTTACATAATTTTTGTAAATTTTGTATGGCAACCCCCTTAGGGCGTGGAGATAGGGGGTAAGTATGCTCTAGGAATACGTTGGGGAGGAAAAACTAATGGGGGTCTGTGATACATTTTTTTCCTCTACGGGCGACTCCGGGGAAGTTGTAGCGGTTTTTACCTTATTTTTTAAAATTTTGTATGGTAACCATGTCAGGGGCTGGAGATAGAGGGTAAGTATGTTCCACAAAAATGTTTGGATGGAAAAAATAATTTGGGTCGGTCTTACATTTTACCTTTGTAGGAGAACCTTGGAAGCCGTAGGAGCGATTTTAAAAATGTTTAAACTAAGCTTTGTATGGCAACGCTGTTATATGTATGAACACTTATACTAATAAAATTTTTGGTTTGGGTGTGTTTCAATAATATCAACATGACTGATTCTGTTTTTTTCTTTTTTTGTTGTTTTTTTATTATTACATGTAAAAGTATGTTCTTTGTTGTTGTTGTAGACTCAAAAAACCGAGGTAGTCGTGGTTTTTTGCTTATATCTCGGTCATTTATCGGGCGATTTTGCTGAATTTCTATACCGATTTTTTCGCGACTATCTGTGACAGTTTGAGACCACATTCGGGTCTAAGCGATATCGGGGGGCTTCAGAAAGTTGATTTCAACCATAACACGGACAGGCGGTCAGACGGACAGATGGACATCGCTAAATCGGCTTCCCTATCTATAAGGATCCAGAATATATATACTTTATGGGGTCCCAAATGGATAATAAAGGAATTACAAACGGAATGACAAACTTATATATACCCTTATCAATTATGTGAAGGGTATAATAAAATACACGTGTGCTTATGAGAATAATTTTTTTAATTGCTACAATGCAACACAACTACGGGTTGCTGTCAATGCTAATTTTGTGGCGTGGTCGAAATTAAACTAATTTCTATTTTTATACGCGACAGTTAACAGATTAGTGCTGCCAATACGGTAAGATGCAAAAAATATAGCTTAAACAATACAAAAAGACTTTAGGTGGCAACACTGAAAGTCATATTGCTCATATGTTTATTTTGTAGTGGTAGTCTAGTAAATAATTGAGTAGCAGCCAGTCGGACACAAATTTAGCAAGCAACTTTGGTGTTCGTGTGTTCCTGTGTTTCTGTAGCTTGCATGTGTTTAATGCATTAAGGAAAAAATCATCTAATTTTTTTTTATTCAAAAATTTTATTTAATAGACCAATAATATAATAACAATTAAGTTTAGAAGGATAAAAACAAATTTCTCTTTGATGTACAGCGTAAATAAGTTCTGAAAGTTTTACAAAAATTCTTTATAACTGAGATTATCTAGAACTGCCAGGTGATCCTTACAGTTGACAAATAAAGATGGCAAGGTTTTGTTTACTCGTCATCTAAATTTTGGATATTCTTTTGAATAAACCTATCAAAGAAGGAGCCTCCCAATCTATAGATTAAAAAGGGTCAAGTCATGAGAGTTCTCTTAGAGAACAATTTTTAAAACCAAATCGTTTTAATATTTGCTTATATTACTTGATATAAAACGAAATGATTTTTTTGCAATTAGTTGTAAGCTGGATTAGCAAACATTTATAGATAGACTTCTTCGTTTTGTAAAAAAATCTTTATGCTCCAAATCAGGGTTATTATTAAAATACGAGTTCCATATGCTGGTTCTATAAGATTTTCTAAAACGTAAGGGTTGTTGGTGTTTCCACATGATATGTAAATTACATACAAAACTCTTGAATTTTTCTACATTTTTTAATTGTTTTTATTAGTTAATTTAAAAGATTACGCCTGCATTCAACCAGCTGGATGACCGACAAGTATTTCAAGATACTTTCTTTTGATAAGTGTTAATAAAAATAGATATTTTACTTTTGCTTAAAATATTAGAACAAGTACATTATACTTTCACCACTGAGGTACATGGATATATAACGCTTAAACGTTCTGATATTCAAACTACTTTGCAGTTGAACTATTGTACACTTTGTGACATGCAACTATGACACCCTGTTGCTTGCAGAGGCCAGATGTACTCTACAGCCTCTCGATCACCATTTAAAGTCGCGCATTTGCATAACAACCCGGACATTTAATAACACTAAGCTTAAAAAAATATTTCATACATCCTTGTTATATTGACCAAACGATATGTAAATTATATAAAAGCAATAAATGTCAATTTAATTTACTATTAAAAAGTTTGTTAACAAATTATGTTTTCCACGTACATTCAAATAGCACAATATAAAATCATAATTTCTAAATATAAAAAATTATAAAATAAAAATATAAAATCATCAAAAATAAAAT
This sequence comes from Melanophora roralis, assembly GCA_963583895.1. NCBI lineage: Eukaryota > Metazoa > Arthropoda > Insecta > Diptera > Rhinophoridae > Melanophora > Melanophora roralis. The sequence goes on along the minus strand of OY757192.1, from coordinate 2,865,524 downwards.
AAGATCATCATTCTGGCAGCGCTGCAGGTGGTGGTGATTTTACAACATAATACAACATTAAAAGTGGTGTTGTTTTTTTATTATAACCTACATATGAATGTTCTTTGTTGTTGTTGTAGACTGAAAAAAATAAGGTAGTCTTGGTTTTTTGCTTATATCTCGGTCATTTATCGGGTGATTTTGCTGAATTTCAATACCGATTTTCTCGCGACTAACTCTGACAGTTTGTCTATGCGATATCGGGGGGCTTCAGAAAGTTGTTTTCAACCTTAACACGGACAGACGGACAACGCTAAATCGGCTTCCCTATCTATAAGGATCCAGAATATATGTACTTCATGGGGTCCCAAATGGATAATAAAGAAATTAAAAACGTAATGACAAACTTATATATACCCTTATCACTTATGTGAAGGGTATAAAAAGTATCGCCACTTATTTTGAAAGTGCTTCTAAATGTCATATGAGTATCGGAAATTAACATGATACAATTTTTTGGGGTATTAAAAAATATTCGAGTTCGTTTTTTCGTTGGCGGATCCCGTTTGCGTTCCAGAAACAAACCAAACTGCATTTATTTGCATCATGCCAGCCATTTGCGCCATGATCTGCGTAAATTGTTAAACCATATTGTCAATTACGGCTTCCAGGCGGCTAAAATTGGGACTGGTTGGTTCCTTTGTTGGCACCTTTTGTTGTGTTGTAGGCTTGGTAGACTTATGTGCAAAGGCTGGTTAGACTCTAATGCGTTGGCGTAAGAAACTTGATTTGTATTTGGCTGTGCTAATGGAGGCATGTTTGAAGTTGGTATATTTAACGGCTGGGAAGGGCCTGGAACTACTTTCGACTTAGATTAGCGCCTAACTGAATGGAAAGTAGGGTAACCTTTATAGTTAAAAGTGTGGTTTCCACCGAAGTTGCAACATTTCTTCACCCATGGATCATCTTTGGTTTTTCCTACTTGGTTGTAACATGCACATCCCCACACACAACACAAACAGACTGCAACTTACAACATGCTTTAGTGTGGTCATATTCTTGACAGCTCAAGCACTGTAAGGGATCGCTTATGTGGAATTAACACTGTAACCAGCGTTGCCAGAATGACGATTTTATCATATTTTTGATGATTTTTTGTCACAAATATGATTTGATGATTTTTTTTTCAAATAATGATTTTTTATTTTTGAAAATTATGATTTTTTGTATTAAGTTTTTCAAAAGAATATACAAATACATAATTTGTCTACAATATTTAACCACAGTAAATTTTTAAAACAGTAAAGGCTTGTGTGAACTTTTTGTTTATTTCTTTTGTAAACTTTACATATGCACCCTGGGCCCTGCATACGCCAAAACTTACAATTGTTTTTGGGTATAAAAATACCTAAAAACCCATCTCTGAATAGCAGCCATCAAAAATTTTCGTTATGTTCAGATTATTGATATACATAGTTAAAACCAAATCGCTCTGTTTAGTAATCCGCGTAACTGCAGAATAAATTATTTATTCTTACACTAAATGACGGTTGTCATGAATATACAATATTTTAGCGCATATAAAATTATTTTGAAAAACACAATATATCGTACAATCGAAATTTGAGAGGCTCAGAAAAATAAAAATTTGTAAATAATAGGATTCTTAGCACATGCAAAATGGGTTATTTGGCAAAAACTAGTTACGTACAAATGTCTAGGACGATTGAAATAATTTTTTCGACATTACGCTTGTCGGCTATTAATTTTTTTTTATCTTAATAATTAAAAAAGGTGTTGGCTTAAGTAGTTATTAGAATATAATTTTTTTGAACTCCTTACCTTATAGCACCGTAAGCAGTTTCGAGAACTTTTTAGAAATTTTCTCAAAATATTCAAAATTGGTCCAAAATAGTACATGCGTTTTATGAGGTTAAAAAAAAAATGCTTTCTGTGAGCGGATTTTTTAATAAAAAATATCTTTTAGGTTTAAGTTAGAAAAACAAAAAGCCTTAAACGAAACTCACAGTTCCAAGAAGTTTCGACGCCCTTATAATACAAACTAAAAAAATATTATATCCCTTACAGAGAAGGTGATTATCCCTAGGGGATATTTGGTACGCCTTATCGAAAAAATGTAATGATTTTTTTCTTTAAAATATGATTTTTCTAATGACAAATGATGATTTTCTTTACAAAGTTTTTGGTAACGCTGACTGTAACTCTACGGTGCATAATATATTTTGAATCATATAGTGGGTGAGCCTGATTGTTTTTATTTTGACATCACCAGGCTCTAGCTCCGCTCTTTGCATGTACATTTTAAACGGAGATCTACCGGAGTCGAACATTTATATGTTTTTAAAGAAATGGTATTTTCAAACCGTATAACAAAATAAAGTCAAGTTTTACCAAACTGATTATTTTGAAGCACATCTTAGGCAACATAACGAGAAAAATGACCTGCGAACTAAGCAATCATATTTTTTTATATACGTTACTGTAAATGGGTATTTTTTTCTCTTAAGTAATTATATGTTAACAACAACAAATTGGCACAGTGAAATAAAAAAAATACCGAAAAAAGATCAATTAATGTTAAATTTATTATTTCATTCTGTTTAAAATTCAATGTAGCGTTCTTTTTTTTAAAACGCCATTACCTAATAAGATGCCGTGATCGCTCTAATCAGATAGCTGAAAGTATTAATTTTAATAAAATGTTTTGTGAATTTATGTATGTAAAATAAAAACCAAAACATTTTTTGCAAAATAATTACATTAAAACCATTTTTTTGTTGCCGAAGTGTGTCGCGTTCTGTTTTTAAATTGAATATTTTTTATTTCTCGGTTGAATTCAATTGCAAAACAACTTATCAGAATTATTTGTAGCTTCGCAAAAAAAAACTGTTACCGATATTGTAAGAGTGGTTACTTAAGAAAAGCAAACTTTAAGTAACACAACTCTTTTCTCATTCTTGTATTGTTCTATCTATAATTTTCTCTGTTTTTCTTATTTCTCTTTTTTCAACTATTCTGGATGGATGTGGTGAACTGAACTTGTTTCTACACTTCGTAACCTAACCTAATCTTAAGTAAAAACAAGTAAGAGAGCTATATTCGGCTGTGCCGAATCTAATATACCCTTCACATTGGTGTTTTAATGTACCCAGCCGAGTTATTTTGTACTGCAAATAATATAACAAAAATACCTTGTGTGAGTTTTAAGCCCATAGAAAACTTTACAAAATGTTAACGTTCGTATGGATAATAGAAATAGATGAGGAACGTTTGAGGTCGACAGTTATAAAAGTTTTTGACATTATTTATAATAAAAGGTTAATAAAAGTTGTTAATTTTTATGGGATGTTCTAGTCCCCCTGCTCCTCTCCAATTTTTTTCTAAAATGTATGAATTATTAGATTATTACTTTTTGTAGAATATTTGATTTCGATATCTATTACAGTATCCGAGGTATAGCGTATCGAACATTTTACAAAAATTGTGAATTTGTATGGGAGCTACCCAATATTCACCCCCCACCAAAAAAGTTTTTATTTCAAAGCGTAGGTTTTGCTGTCCAATTACTTTTTTTAGAACATTTTATTTCGATACCTGTTACAGTTTCCGAGATATAGCGTATCGAAAATTTTGCCAAAATTGTGAATTTGTATGGGAGCTACCCCATATTCACCCCCCACCAAAAAAATTTTTACTTCAAAGCGTAGGTTTTGCTGTCCAATTACTTTTTGTAGATTATTTTATTTCAATATCTGTTACAGTTTCCGAGATATAGCGTATCGAAAATTTTACCAAAATTGTGAATTTGTATGGGAGCTACCCCATATTCACCCCCCACCAAAAAAATTTTTACTTCAAAGCGTAGGTTTTGTTGTCCAATTACTTTTTGTAGAACATTTTATTTCGATATCTGTTACAGTTTCCGAGACATATCGTATCGAAAATTTTACCAAAATTGTGAATTTGTATGGGAGCTATCCCATATTCACCCCCCACCAAAAAAATTTTTACTTCAAAGCGTAGGTTTTGCTGTCCAATTACTTTTTGTAGATAATTTTATTTCAATATCTGTTACAGTTTCCGAGATATATCGTATCGAAAATTTTACCAAAATTGTGAATTTGTATGGGAGCTACCCCATATTCACCCCCCACCAAAAAAATTTTTACTTCAAAGCGTAGGTTTTGCTGTCCAATTACTTTTTGTAGATAATTTTATTTCAATATCTGTTACAGTTTCCGAGACATATCGTATCGAAAATTTTACCAAAATTGTGAATTTGTATGGGAGCTATCCCATATTCACCCCCCACCAAAAAAATTTTTACTTCAAAGCGTAGGTTTTGTTGTCCAATTACTTTTTGTAGAACATTTTATTTCGATATCTGTTACAGTTTCCGAGACATATCGTATCGAAAATTTTACCAAAATTGTGAATTTGTATGGGAGCTACCCCATATTCACCCCCCACCAAAAAAATTTTTACTTCAAAGCGTAGGTTTTGCTGTATAATTACTTTTTGTGGAACATTTTAAGGCGATAGCTGTTATGGTTTCCGAGATATAGCGCATAAAATATTTCATTAAATTTGTGCAATTGTAGGAAAACTACCACTTCCCCTGATCCTATCTGAAAAAAATTTTTCCATAATTTAGGTGCCTACTTAAAGTTGCAATAGTGAATGTACTTACTGAGATATATAGGGATATATGCACGGATTTTGTCCTAAAAAAAATGGGTTGTTTTGGGTCAATAGTGAACCGATTTTGCTGATTTTAAATAGCAATTGTTAGCGGGATATTTCTAATCGTTTGACACCATTAACTGTTCTGTATCTTTTTATTTGACTCCGGAAACTTGATTTCAACAGACGGACAGACAGACATCCAGACAGACGGACAGACGGGCATGGCTATATCAACTTCCCTATCTATAAGGATCCAGAATATATACACTTTATGGGGTCGCAAATGGATAATAAAGAAATTAGAAACGGAATGACAAACTGATATATACCCTTATCAGAGACTGGCTTACTCAGAATAAAATTTGCTCATGATTAAATCATGTTACGAAAACCTATTCAGTTTGGTAATTTTGTTCAAACGTATCACATGACACAAACCAATGCATGATTTAAAATCATTTCATTCGAGCTGTTGTTGTTGGCATTTTGATTTTATTCAACGTTCAAAAAAATCAACATAAATTCAATCGTATGAACATCAGTGAGTGAAACTGAACAAAAAATCATAGCATTTAAGGGATGTTGTACTTAATGAGAATAACAGACACGTAGTCGTTTCTCTTTAACTTTGCCAGTCGTGTATAGCGAAGGCTTGCCATAGTTCTTGTCATATTTCTTGTTTGGCACTAAAGGTTTCAAAAACAGTGCTAAGTGTTAGAAAAAACTTTTATTTACGCTATAACTGTTTAAATAATTGCTTTAAATTTATCAAAAACTAAATTTTGATACTTTTTAACATTGAATTGATTAAGCGTTATGCATAATTACAATCAAGTTAATATTTTCTTAAACATTTATGCATAAAAAACAAAAAAAAATTTGGGTAAAATTCTAAAAAGCTGATGTAATGTGATTTAATTGTATTTCAAATATCCAGCGCTTTCTTTTTCAGCAATTTGTAATATCAGCTTATGACAACATTGATATAGCTTTGGCAAAAGTACAAAAAAAGCAGGGGGCAAATTACGACTCGAATCGAAATTCTATTCGATCGATAGAGTTGTCAATGCTTTAAATATAGGAATTCTAATAAAAATTTTTAAATTTCGATTCGAATCAATTGCCGAAATTTGCCCCCAGATACACAATTTTAACAGAAAACAAGTAAGAGCGCTATATTCGGCTGTGCCGAATCTTATATACCCTTCACATTGGTCTTTAAATATACCCAGCCGAGTGATTTTGCACTGCAAATAATTTAATAAAAAACCTTGTGCGAGTTTTAAAGCCCATAGAAAAAATAAAATTTTAACGTTCGTATGAATAATATAAATAGATGAAGAAGATTTGAGGTCGAGAGTTTTAAAAGTTTTCGACATTATTCATATTTAAATGTTTTGTTAAATTTTTTGTTAAATGTTCTAGCCCCCCTGCTCTTCTCCAACTTTTTCTCCAAAACGTATGAATTATTTGATTATTACTTTTTGTCGAATATTCGAAGTCGATAGCTTTAATAGTAGCGTATCGAAAATTTTATAAAAATTGTTAATTTGTATGGGAGCTACCCCTTCTTCACCCCCCATCCGAAAATTTTTTTCTTCAGAGCGTAGCCCTTGATGTCCATTCACTTTTTGTAGAACATTTGATTTCGATATCTGTTATAGTTTCCGAGATATAGCATATCGAAAATTTAACAAAAATTATTAATTTGTATTGGGGCTAGCCCTTTTTTTGCCCCCAATCAAAAATATTTTTCTTTAAAGCGTAGGCCTTATTGCCCAATTACTCTTTGTAGAACATTTGGTTTTGATATCTGTTACAGTTTCCGAGATATAGCGTATCGAATATTTTATAACAATTGTCGATTTTTATGGGAGCTACCCCATTTTTTGCCCCCACTCAAAAAATTTTTTTCTTTAAAGTGTAGATCTTTGCGTACAATTACTTTTTGTAGAACATTTTATGTCGATATCTGTTATAGTTTCCGAGATATAGCGTATCGAATATTTTATAACAATTGTCGATTTGTATGGGAGCTACCCCATTTTTTGCCCCCACTCAAAAAATTTTTTCTTTAAAGTGTAGATCTTTGCGTACAATTACATTTTGTAGAACATTTTATGTCGATATCTTTTATAGTTTCCGAGATATAGCGTATCTAATATTTTATAGCAATTGTCGATTTGTATGGGAGCTACCCCTTTTTTGCCCCCACTCAAATAAATTTTTCTTTAAAGCGTAGGCCTTATTGCCCAATTACTCTTTGTAGAACATTTGGTTTTGATATCTGTTACAGTTTCCGAGATATAGCGTATCGAATATTTTATAACAATTGTCGATTTGTATGGGAGCTACCCCATTTTTTGCCCCCACTCAAAAAATTTTTCCTTTGAAGTGTAGATCTTTGCGTACAATCACTTTTTGTAGAACATTTTATGTCGATATCTTTTACAGTTTCCGAGATATAGCGTATCGAATATTTTATAACAATTGTCGATTTGTATGGGAGCTACCCCATTTTTTGCCCCCACTCAAAAAATTTTTTCTTTAAAATGTAGATCTTTGCGTACAATCACTTTTTGTAGAACATTTTATGTCGATATCTTTTACAGTTTCCGAGATATAGCGTATCGAATATTTTATAACAATTGTCGATTTGTATGGGAGCTACCCCATTTTTTGCCCCCACTCAAAAAATTTTTTCTTTAAAGTGTAGATCTTTGCGTACAATTACTTTTTGTAGAACATTTTATGTCGATAGCTGTTATAGTTTCTGAGATATAGCGTATCGAATATTTTTTAACAATTGTCGATTTGTATGGGAGCTACCCCATTTTTTGCCCCCACTCAAAAAATTTTTTCTTTAAAGTGTAGATCTTTGCGTACAATTACTTTTTGTAGAACATTTTATGTCGATAGCTGTTACAGTTTCCGAGATATAGCGTATCGAATATTTTATAACAATTGTCGATTTGTATGGGAGCTACCCCATTTTTTGCCCCCACTCAAAAAATGTTTTCTTTAAAATGTAGATCTTTGCGTACAATCACTTTTTGTAGAACATTTTATGTCGATATCTTTTATAGTTTCCGAGATATAGCGTATCGAATATTTTATAACAATTGTCGATTTGTATGGGAGCTACCCCATTTTTTGCCCCCACTCAAAAAATTTTTTCTTTAAAGTGTAGATCTTTGCGTACAATTACTTTTTGTAGAACATTTTATGTCGATAGCTGTTACAGTTTCCGAGATATAGCGTATCGAATATTTTATAATAATTGTCGATTTGTATGGGAGCTACCCCTTTTTTTGCCCACACTCAAAAAATTTTTTCTTTAAAGTGTAGATCTTTGCGTACAATTACTTTTTGTAGAACATTTTATGTCGATAGCTGTTATAGTTTCCGAGATATAGCGCATAAAATATTTCACCAAATTTGTGCAATTGTAGGAAAAATACCCCTTCCCCTGGTCCTATCTGAAAAAACTTTTTCCATTATTTAGGTTTCTTCTTTAGGTGTATCCGTGCCAAGTTTTGTGGCAAGAGTGGCTATACTCACTGAGATATATAGGGATATATGCACGGATTTTGTCCTAAAAAAAATGGGTTACTCTGGGTTTTCGCTTATATCTCGGTCAATAGTGAACCGATTTTGCTGATTTTAAATAGCGATTGTTAGCGGGATATTTATGATCGTTTGACACCATTAACTGGTCTGTATCTTTTTATTTGACTCCGGAAACTTGATTTCAACAGACGGACAGACGGACATCGCTAAATCGGCTTCCCTATCTATAAGGATCCAGAATATATATACTTTATGGGGTCGCAAATGAATAATAAAGAAATTACAAACGGAATGACAAAGTGATATATACCCTATCACTATGTGAAGGGTATAAAAATTCATTAATGTGCAGTGGATAAATGCAAGCGAAGTACATAATATAATTTGTCCATTATATACGATTTTTAAAACATCTAATCATCCAATTTAAAGAAACGCGGTTTTTAGCTATTTAAGAGATGTTATAACAGCCAGAAATTAAAAATTTAAATAATTTTTGGAAACCGCTAGCACCCGCATCCGTAAAAAACGCCCAGTACTGGAAATTTATAAAAGATCCTGAAACAATATACTTTAAGCTTTTAAAATAGTCAGCACTGTTCAGTTCTTTTAGGTTTATTTTAAACAGAGTGAAAAAATTTAGTTAATTTTTTTGTGAGCTTGTTATATCATTAGACTTGTGAACTTTTTATAAACACTGATTGCCAATATTGTTACAAAGGATCAGTTTTTTGAATAAAAATTTCTTTGCAAACCTTTTACAAAGGCTTTTACCATAAATTTACAAATTTAAGGCTTGCATTAACAAACTTATTAAAAGGTTGATTTTTATTTTAGAAAGCTTTGGTTTATTTGTAAAATAAACAGAAAGCGTTCAGGTCGATGAGTTTAACAAATTTAACGCGAAAATTCATCATAAAATACGTAGAAATTTTAATAGAGAATCCTATATATATAAAAGAACAATTTTTTTTTGTTAGTGACACCGCTTATAACTCAAGAACGGCTGGACCGATTTTAATGAAACTTGAAAAAAAGACATACCCGATATCTGGGAATGCGTTTTAGGCTTATTTGTTTTTGGAAATTCCGACTGGGCGTGGCACCTCCCATACAAATTGAACAGTTTTTTTCACATAGCTCAATAACTATTATAGCTGAAGTCTCCAAATTTGGTACAGCTAAATTATTTATTGATGTGCATAATTGAGTTGTGTATGGGCGGGAAGAAATAAATAGGCGTGGCACCTCTCATACAACGAAAATAGTTTTTTGTATATATCGCAATAACTATAATACCTGAAGTCTCCAAACTTCGTACATATGTTAATAGTGCTAATATGCATAATTGAGTTTTGTATGAGCGGGAAGAAATAAATAGGCGTGGCACCTACCATACAACGAAAATAGTTTTTTGTATATATCGCAATAACTATAATACCTGAAGTCTCCAAACTTCGTACATATGTTTATAGTGCTAATATGCATAATTGAGTTTTGTATGGGAGGGAAGAAATAAATAGGCGTGGCACCTCCCATACAACGAAAATAGTTTTTTGTATATATATCAATAACTGTAATAGCTGAAGTCTCCAAACATTGTACGGATGTTTATAGTGCTAATATGCATAATTGAGCTTTGTATGGGCGGGAAGAAATAAATAGGCGTGGCACCTCCCATACAACGAAAATAGTTTTTTGTATATATCTTAATAACTGTAAAAGCTGAAGTCTCCAAACTTCGTATGGATGTTTATAGTGCTTACATACATAATTGAGCATTGTATAGGCAGGAAGAAATAAATGGACGTGGCACCTCCCATACAACAAAAATAGTTTTTTGTATATATCTTAATAACTGTAATAGCTGAAGTCTTCAAACTTCGTTCTTATGTTTATAGTGCTAATATGCATAATTGAGTTTTGTACGGGAGGGAAGAAATAAATAGGCGTGGCACCTCCCATACAACGAAAATAGTTTTTTGTATATATATCAATAACTGTAATAGTTGAAGTCTTCAAACTTTGTACGCATGTTTATAGTGCTAATATGCATAAATAAACTTTGTATGGGTGGGAAAAAATAAATAGGCGTGGCACCTCCCATACAACGAAAATAGTTTTTTGTACATATCTTAATAACTGTAATAGCTGAAGTCTCAAAACTTCGTACGGATGATTATAGTGCTAATATACATAATTGAGCTTTGTATGGGCAGGAAGAAATAAATGGGCGTGGCACCTCCAATGCAACGAAAATAGTTTTTTTTATATATCTCAATAACTGTAATAGCTGAAGTCTCCAAAGTTCGTACGGATGTTTATAGTGATAAAATGCATAACTGAGCTTTATATGGGCGGGAAGAAATAAATTGGCGTGGTACCTTCCACACAACGAAAAAAGTTTTTTGCATATATTTCCATAGCTGTAATAGTTGACGTTTTCAAACTTCGTACGGAAGTTTATAGTGCTAATATGAATAAAAGAAATAAATGGGCGTAGCACCTCCCATACAACGAAAATAGTTTTTTGTATATATCTAAATAACTGTAATAGCTGAAGTTTTCAAAATTCGTACGAATGTTTATAGTGATAATATGCATAATTAAGCTTTGTATTTGCGGGAAAAAATAAATGGGCGTGGCACCTCCAATACAACGAAAATAGTTTTTTTATATATCTCAATTACTGTAACAGTTGAACTCTTAAAACTTTGTAAAGATGTTTATAATGGTAATATGCATAATTCAGCTGTGTATGGGTTAAAATCTCCAAATTTTGTGTAGGTGTTTACGATGTTGATGCTTACAATTAGGCTGAGTTTGGACGTGAAGATAATAAAAGGCTTGGCACCTCCTTTACAAGAAAATATCTTTTACATTTATGTGTCAATAAATGTAACAGCTGAAATCTCCAAATTTAATATGGGTATTTATTATGTTAATATGCATAACTAAGACGAGTGTAGGCAGGAAGTGAATTATGGATTTGGAACCTCTAATAGCATGGAAATATTTATATGTGTATCTCAATAACTGTAACAGCTAAAGTCTCCAAACTTTTTGGTGTGGCACCTCCCATACAATTGGAATTTTTTTACATGTAGTTCAATAATTCTTATACCTAGAGTCTCAAAATTGTCTATGTATGTTTATGTTTGCAAATAAACATAATTGACGTGAGTATAGGAAAAAAGGGAATAATGGGTATGGCACCTCCCATACAACAAAAATACTTTATTATATAAGTCTCGATAACTGTAAAAAAACTTCAAAAAACGTGTTCATATTTTTCTTAAACCAGTTGAGCGCAATTTAAATTATTAGTTTAAAAGTAACAGAAATAACCTAAAAATTACCAATAAAATGTTTATCCCTTTTTACCCCTTAGGATCAAAATTATCAAATTTTATATTCATATTTTTTCGAGACCTGTCGAATGCAATAAAATATAATTTGAGTCCCTTTTTATCTTTTTCTGTTCCAAAGGTACAAAATAGATATAAGCAGTTTCAAAATATGGTTTTTATGGTCTAATATTTCAAAAAAAGTACGAAAAATTCATTCATAACTTTGAAACCTGTCAAGCATAAATTAGGTTATAATTCTATCTTTTTTAAGTTCAGAAGCTACAAAATTAACCAATACATATTTCAAGTCTTTCCCTAAGCATTTAGGCTATGCAATGATGAATCTGTCTGTCAGTTAGTGAGTCATTAACGCATTTTTTTTATATATTGTTTTGTAAGCACAACAAACATTTAAAAAAATTAAAAAAATTATTTACAAGTGGCGAATAGGGCTACAAAATAATGAAGCCATTATAAACTGAACTGTTTGTGAAGTTTTTACTTGGTAATAGCTTCCCATCATGAAAGATGCGATTGGCTTCAGCGTTTCTATTCACGCTTTATCAGTAATTTTCAGTAATTATCAAAGAAACAAACAAACATGTTTATAACGTTATTGACATGCTATTTAGGATAATATTTGGTGAATTGTGTGTGTTTAGGCAAAAAATTTGCTTGCTTTTTATATATACTGTTAGGCAATACGTGTTTGGAGATACTCGATGCTGGATGTATTCAATAGAATGGCAAAAAACGAGGCTTGCCACATGCACACATTCTTATTTGATAAGTCGAAAAAGTTCGACCAGACCAGATAGATGATATTATAAGTGCAGAGATCCCTGATCCCGAAACTGATCAAGAACTACATGGTGTTGTAATTACAAATATGATTCATGGACCGTGCGGTACCATCAACCCCCAATCTCCGTGCATAGTCGACGGCAAGTGTTCCAAACATTATCCATGAAAATTGACGGCGAAAACTATCACTGGCAATGACAATGATCAAACTATTACAAAGAAAGGAAAAGGAAACGATTTTGTGATTGACAACAGTTGGACTGTGCCATATTCGCCACTTCTTTCCAAATCATTTAAGACACATTGCAATGCTGAATATTCTAATTCAGTGAAGTTGATCAAGTACAGCTGCAAATATGTAACGAAAGGCAGCGATATGGCTGTTTTTAGCATCCAAACCTCCAATGGCAACGATGAAATCACGCGTTATTAAGTTGGGCGATCAGGCGGTTTGGCGTATATTCTCATTTCCTACTTACGAATGTCATTCCACTGTTGCACATTTAGCAGTGCATCTCGAGAATGGCCAACGACTATATTTCACTGCGACAAATGTTGTTCAACGTGCTGAAATACCTCCAGTGACAACATTGACAAGTTTCTTTGCTGTTTGTCAAAGCGATCCGTTGGCACAAACTTAACTTACTCGGAGATGCCACGGCATTTCACTTGGAACGCTTCTCCAAAAAAATTTTAACGTCGAAAGAAAGGCACTATGCTTCCTGGGCATCTTGATGTGCATTCAAGTGATGCTCTTGGTCGCATTTATACAGTTCATCTGAAGAATGATGAATGCTTTTATTAGCGGTTGTTGCTGGTGAATATTCGTGGTCCAACATCATAGTATGCCCAACATTTTGTGCTGCATGTCAAGAACTCAATTTGCTTGAAAACGATACTCATTGAGATACGACAATCGCTGAGGCATATACGAACATTATTTGCTATTGACATGTTTCCCGTCAAGTCCAAATGACCTGTGGAACAAATACAAGGACATTATGTCAGAAGAGGTTTTACATCAATAAATTGTCAGCTAGAGAAATCCAATACTTGAAGACAATGCGAAGATGCATAACCTTATTTACCTTATTATGAGAACTTAAATTTTGGTCTGGTACTGACTGGACTAATATCAATTACATATTTTTAAGATTTGAATACTTATTGTTAGTTCGCATTAGCGAAGATTCAATAATAATAATATGGAGAAAAAAAAGATGCATAACCGGGCCTTGCTCTTAATTGAAGACATGTGTTACCTTATTTGCGGCAGTTTGTTAGTCGGGTTAGGACTGCCAGCACCAGAACATGAAATGAATGAGCTTCTAAATCGAGAATTAAGGCGTGGACGTGAATACGATCGACATGAGTTGGACCAATTAGTTTAAACTAATGTTTCCCTCTTAAACCTCCAACAGAAGGAAGTCTATGATATAATATTGAAGGCAATTGGTGGCCCCGGTGGAACTGGGAAGATATTCGTCATGTCATTGATTTTAGCCACTGTCCGTGCGAAATCCAACATTGCTGTAGCGGTAGCTTCATCTGGAATAGCGGCCACATTGTAAGAAGGCTGCCGCACAGCTCACTTAGCGTTAAAATTGCCATTAAACCTTTAAAATATAGAGCAACCGACATGAAACATGGGAAAATGTAACATTGCAAAAAAAATACGCCATGTCCAAAGTTTTAGTAGCGTGTAAAATTATTATCTGGGACGAATGCACAATGGCACACAAACGCGCAATAGAAGCTCTTAAAACAACACTAAGAGATCTGCGCAGTGACTCAAGATTTTTTGGAGGTGCAATTATTTTACTGCCTGGTGATTTCCGCCAAACACTGCCAGTCATTCCAAGATCGACGACTGCTGATCGAATAAGTGCTTGCGTAAAACCTCAATTCTGTGGCGTTTTGCAAAGACACTGCAGTTGACAGAAAACATGAGAGTTATATTGCTCAACGATTTATCAGCTCAAGATTTCTACAACCAATTGCTGACTATCGGTAATGGCCGTATTCCTGTCGACGAATTAAACGGATTGATTTCGTTTCCTCAAAATTTTTGTAATTTTGTATCGTCAAAAGAATAGCTCATCCAGAAAGTTTTCCCCAACATAATTGCTAATGGGAAAAATTATGACTGGTTGAGTGAACGGGCAATTTTAGCAGCTAAAAATATAGATGTTGATGATTTAAACTATGTATATAGTTCAGAACCAAATCGTTGGCACTCTGCATTCTTTTAAATCAATTGTGTAACAAACGAAGATGAAGCCACCAACTATCCAACTAAAGTTTTATACTCCTTGGATGTGCCTGACTTACCACCGCACAACTTATAACTGAAGGTTGGCTCGGTAGTTATCGTCCTTCGAAATTTAAACCAACCAAAACTTTGCAATGGAACGCGCTTGGTAATAACAAAACTAATAGTCCATGTTATTCACGCAATTATACTTAGAGGAAAATTCAAAGGTAAAGAAGTTCTCATACTGAGAATTCCGATTATACCAACCGATATCTTTTTTTAGTTTAAGATAATTCAATTTCCTATTCGTCTTGCATTCTCAATGACTATTAACAAATCACAAGGACAATCCTTGAGTATTTGTGGCCTTAGTTAAGAAAATACATGTTTTTCTCATAGCCAAAAATACGTTGCATTTTCACGTGTAAGCAAACCATCTGCTTTATTTGTTTTTGCACCTGATAACAAAACAAAAAATGTCGTATATCACAATGTACTGCACTAAAGGAAATTAACCTAAACATAACCCATGCACGAAAATGCATAGCTTCCTTAACAGCTTTTACCTGAAACACCATATTTTTGAAATCTTTTTGAATTTTTGTTTTCGTTATAACTATATGACTTAACAAACTTTGTACTCTTTTAAAAAAATCCATATATTCAATAACTGTTAGGTGGTACGAGGTTCACCGGGTCAGCTAGTTAATAATAATTTAATAAAAAAAATTCATTATGTAAATCTGGAAATAGTTAAAAAACAGTTCATAATTTCCCCTTTCTGAACTTACAGTTTTCAATTCAAAATGAGTAAAAAAATTATAACTACTTATTTTAGCTGTTATTTGTATAAAAAAGTTTCCTAAAAATTTACTAAATATATATGTCGTTCAAAACTTATACGACGGCAACTCTGGTTCTTGCACAGTTTTGTTTACTCTGATTTATTCACTAGCAACCGTTTATTTGTTAAATTCAATCATGTGAGTAAAACTCACACAATGAACAAATTCACAATGAATAATTTCATGCTTTGACCAAACGAAGCTGATTTTATTCAAGGCAGATTTTTATTCAACTCATTCAAATCACCTGAAATTTTAGCATCAGATTAAATCAAGAAAAAATGTGAGTTTGCTATTCTCTGACCCTTATCACTATGTGAAGGGTATAAAAATCTTTTAAATAATGGATTTGCAAGTATCTGGAATTCATATAATTTGTATTGTAGTCGAGGAAACAAATTTTTAGCCATCAAAAAATTGCATTGCTTTTATGATAAACATTTCAAAATGGGGAAGCTAAAACAACGTAGTCAATATTTGATAGTCTTCATCAGGGATGCCAACAATTCAGAGGCAAAAAGAGCCAACCTAAAAAGAGCTAAATTAAAAATTGACGATTTTTCCGTTTTAAATCTATGAATGTATTTATTATTTAATTTGTACTTCAAGTTTTTTTACAAAATAAAAATAATAGAAAAAAATAAGATGTATTTTTCAATAAAAGGTTTATCAACATTAACAATATGACTATACACATTTACATATAAAAAAGTTAAGTTAAAAATAAAAACAATCCTTTTCAAAAAGAGTATCATTTTCTTCTTCCGGCCATAGATTTGTTTTTATATAATATTTTGATTTATTGTATGTTTCAATTGAATTTATTTTTATAAATACGCTTGCTGGTAACTCGTAGTTTGAACAGCAAGTGCTACGCCTTTGTAAACCATATTTTATATGAATTAAACTATTAACCGTATTCAAAGCCATGCGGTTTCTTATTTTATTCTTAAAAAAATTCATAGCACTGAATGCTCTTTCTACTTCAGCATTAGAGTATGGAAACGATAATATTTTTAAAACAAACGATGATAATTTTTGAAAAGGATTTTCATTGATTGAGTTTTTAAATTGATGCACTTCGATCCAAAATTGGTCGGTTTTATCTAAATTTTTCCACTGGTACAATTTTAAATTTTTTAAACAATTTTCCAGCTCTTCAATTTCCTTAAAATCATCTTCAAATTCTTAAATAACACATAAAGTATTTTCTGAATCCTGCAAAAAAACATTTTTTACGCTAAATGCCGAAATTTTTTGCAACATCTTAAAATTTGTTGGAAGCTTTGCCCTAATTTCATTAATTAGAGATTTTATGAACTGTATTAAATTACGTTTAATGATATGTTTATCTGATTCAGTTATATTAGAATCTTCGCATGCTTTCTCAAAGCTATATCCTAAATAACAGTTGCTATTTATTAAAGTTTCAAATTCTCCAGCTATATAATCGAAATCATCTGTCGGTATAATGATTTTATTTGTCAGGCTTTGTAATAAATGAAATAAATCAGTGAATAGTTTTGTATGTTCCGCAAACTGAGCTTCAAATGCTAAATTTACTTTTTGTACTTCAGCAAGAACGGACCCTAAAAATGTTATGTATATAAAGTTTTTCTGGTCATTATACATATCTTTTAATAAAGGTGTTTCAAAAGATTTATCGTTAACCATATTAAAGTGAGTTTCGAGCTCAAGCCACGCTGATAAAATTGTTTTTATGGCTTTTCGATTGAAAGCCATCTTGTAGGTGCCGTTAAGGGAATTTTTTTTGGATTTTCATTGTCATTATTTATCAGTTTGAACACTCTAGCATACGCTTTCTGTCTTATGGATGAATTAGAAAACCAATTGTGTGTTTCTTTGACTAAAAAGTTTATATTAGGAGGAAAACTTTTTTCAGTTGCGGCGCAAACAGCTAATTGCAATGAATGACACACGCATCTTACCAAAACTAAGTGTTTTAAATGGTATTTTGCCTTAATTTTTGCATACAACCCATTATGCACTCCTGTCATAACTGCAGCATTGTCAGTTGCAATTGACAAAAGTTTACGCATGTTCAAATTAAAAATGCCTATGAGGCGCTCAAGCCCCAAAAATAAGTTGTCAGCATTACCGCCATTTATATCGATCAATCCCAAGAAAGTTGTAACAAATTCATTTCTTTTGTGACTGAAATAACGCACAACAACACCCAATAATTTTTCTACCGATATATCTGTGCCTAGAAAGAATAATATATGTATATTGATACTTTTTACATTGATATTGTTTTGCTAATAGTACCTTCATCCAATATTAAACTAAAATATGACATTCTCAAGTCATCTAACAGATCGTCAATAAAGTGGGGAGCTAGTATATTATTTATAATATTTGCACACTTTGTACGATGAAGCGTTACATTGCCAGCCTTGCTATCTGCAAATGTTTTGCAACAAATTTCGGAAAGATGATTCATTGCGAAAAACGGTGTATGTACTGCAGCATATAATGCCAGATTTGCGTGCGCTATTTGCGTTTGTGTTGGAACGTCTGGTGAAAATGATATGTCTGGTTGGAATAGCACTATATCGTTAAATGGAGCCATGCATTTTTTATGCTTTTGAGTCTCCGAATGACGTACTAAATCAAAATGCTTCGCTTTTATAATTGAATTGCAATATTTGCACAGAGCTTTAGATGGATCTTTTGTTGGTTTAATCCATTTTTTAAACTTGTGATTTGATTCCCAAGCTTTCCTATATTTTTGGCAGCAAGAATCCATTTTAATAATTTGTCAAAAATTTTCTAATTATTCCAAAACGAACACTTAATAATAAAAAGGGGGTTTTACAATTTGAAATTGCCTAAGTACATAAATGTATCCATGATACAACTAATCAGGTAATCTCGTCCCTGCAACAACTACAAGTTAGTACCAACGTTTTAAAAGGTCATAGAAAAAAAAATAATAATAATAATAATAATAATAATTTTTTTATTTTCACAGGGAGAGCATAATTTTGACATTTTGGCACTAATCAGCTGGGCTGACGAGACTACCTGGTTCTTTGTATCACGATTGTATCTTACATGGTTGCAAAAAGAGTATCTACATTTGCAAAAAAACATAGTTGCCAAAAATGTAAAGGCCAAAACGCCAAAACAATAGGGTAAAAACGGAAAAATTTACTATAAAATGCAAAAAGTGCCAAACGTGCCGTTTCCACAGTTGAAAAGAGCTGTGTTGGCTCTTTTTTTAAAAAAAGAGCTAAAGGAAAAATTTTCGAGTTAGAAGCAATTAAAAAGAGCTAAATTTAGCTCTAAAGTAGCTAAGTTGGCATCGCTGGTCTTCATAACATTGTATATTTATATAATTAGACGTCGCATACGACGATAAGATAAGCTTGCGAATTGGACAATTTTAAACAGTTTAGAGTTGGGTAGAGTTGAGTTCCACTCGTTACTTTCACTCGTTTTTGCCAGAAACCGCGTTCATTGAATCTCCAAACCCCATATAATTACATTGGGGTTTGTGGAAAAACGATCTAGGTTGTTGCCAAAAACAACCTTAAGTAACGAGCTAAACACAAGTCTAACACAAATAATATGATTTTTAAATCATTGTCCTTCTAAAATTTTTATTAAAGGTGGTTTTAATCATTCCCAATTTAGATTAATGTTCCTTAAAGTAATCATGCTGTCAGCGTAGCCAGTGTATGATTTTAGTTAAATATTTATTAACGTCAAAACCACTAAGTTAAATTCAATAAAACGACAGACAACTGCGAATTTGAGTTTTTTAGAAGCCCAAATGCTACTTTATTCTTGATGTAAAATTAAAAAAAAAAAAAAAAAACAATAAGATGGCACTAAAACGATAATGCTATTTGACATACTTAACATAATAAATTTTAAGTAAAGCCTGCAATACACAAACATAAAAAGCTACATGCGCATGTAGCTGTAACGTAATTTCGACGTGTTCGTAAAGCCCTTTCACTTTGAGTGGATTGTAGTAGCTTTATGATGATGTCAAAAAAACGTCATAAACATGTAGCTTTTTACATATGCATGCTTAACAACATAGCAAAAAACGGAGGTTGGGCCTGATAGCCGAAATGCTTACATTGTGTTAAGCCCCACAAGTGTTTGAACGAACTACTGAGGCACCATCTTTGTCGCGGTCATCGTTATCAAGTTCTGGAGTTAAACCTGCTGCTCCTAAGTTGCATCAAGCTCAATTTCTGCATCTGCACCTGAATCCAGGTAGGGATGGACCGCTACGTAACAGTTCTTAAAAGGAAAAGAAGCCCGAAATAGGCAGAAGCATCTGAACTTGCAAAAATTTTAAGAGACAATGAAAGGCCAACCTCATCCCAAAATCGTTTTGCAATTTTCCAAGAGGACAATGTTATTGAAATAAAGACTTTTAAGCCACCTCTTATTTATCTGAGAGAAAAGACTCAAATGACCTAATTAGGTTTCTAGTTAAATTAATCGGTGAAAACAATTTGTATGTGGCAATCATGAAACGTGGTAACATAGACGAGCCCAAAATCCAAGTTAATTACGAGAATACTTATCCCACCACGGTAACAGAACTTGAAAATTAAACAAAAGCTTTTATACATACCAACTTAGAAATGCAAAAGGCCTCCAAATAGTGATTAAAGGTATTGACTTAAATATGAAATTAAACCAGTTTGTGAACGAAGGGCTTTAGAGTCAACTCGGTATCAAACGTGAGAAACAGGGAAAAATACCCCCAACCACTATTCCGAGTGGAGCTCGAACCGGGTGATGTCAAATTAAGAAAAAATTATACTCACCCAGTTTATGATTTAAAATACATTTTGCATCGTAGAGTGGTAGGGGAAGCGCCACATAAGCGATCTCGGCCCCCTCAGTCCATGAACTGCCAGGAATATGGCCACACCAAAGCTTGTTGCAAGTTGCCTTCTGTTTGTGTTGTGTGTGGGAACCTGCATGCTACAACCAAGTGCGACAAACCAAAAGGTGATCCTGGGGTGAAGAAATGCAGCAATTGCGGTGGAAATCACACGGCCAACTATAGAGGTTGTCTTGTTTTCGATTTATTTAGGGGCTTATCTTAGCCGAAAATACTTCCTGCCCTTCCCTTAGCCTTTAAATATATCAACTACAAACATGCCTCCATTCACAGAAAAAACTGAGTTGTAGAATCAGTAACAAATTTCAGAGAATCAGTAAATATTTTGTCTGGCTGAGGACCTACAACGAAAGTTGTAAATTTAGACAAACAATTTTGCAAGAATTTTAGCTTCTGTTAAAAAATTTTGCTGAGCTGGTTAAATATTTTATTTGTCTAGGCGAAAATTTTGTTTGATTAAAAAATCAAATAAAAATATTATTAGAGACTATTAAATAAATTGACTAAAAAAATAAATTATTTTGAACAAGAATTTGTTTGAAAAATTTTTTTTGTAGTTTTTTGTGTGATTAGCACAACCAACTACAAGTCAAGTTTCTTACGCCAACGCACTAAGGTCTTACAAGCCTATTGCACGTAAGTCTACCCACCTTACAACACAGGAAGCGGTGCCAATAAACGAACCAACCGTGCCCAATTTTAGCCGCCTGGAAGCTGTAATAGACAATATGGTTAAACAACTTACGCAGATCATGGCGCAAATGGCTGTCATAACGCAAGAAAAGCAAAAAATAAAAGGCCATGAAGTGCCCCAGGGTTTGTTTCTGTATCGCAAACAGCATCCGCCAACACAAAAACAAACTAGAATATTTTTTTATAAACCAGAAAATTGATGTCATGTTAATTTCTGAGACTCATATGACATCAAGAAGCACTTTCAAAATAAGTGGCTATACTTTTTCAAAGAATCTCAGAGATAGGACATTTGGTGGCTCACCTATATTAATTAAATCAAGAATCAAACACCAATGGATTGATGGTCTCTCCGAAAGTTATATTTAAGCAACAGAGGTCTGTGTTGATGAATTTTACCATAATCTCGTTATATCTGTTGTTGTTTGTGCACTTAGGTTTTCTATAACGAACTACAGCTTTTACAAATCTTTAGGTCCCCGCTTTACAGCTGCTGGAGACTATAACGCTAAACACACGTACTGTGGCTCCTGCGTAAAAAGTCCCAGGGGTCGTGTCTATGTATGATTCTGTACCGGAAATGAGACTTTACATTATTTCAAATGGACAACCAACATATTGGCCAACTGACCACAATAAAATTTGACGTAATAGATTTTTAGGTAGCTTATTGAGGCGCAAGCCTCCTTGGATTTATCTTCTGATCACTCACCCACAATACTCACTATTTGCATTCCTAGCCAAATTGCAACTAGTGATAGTTATTTGTCAAAAAGAATAAATTGGTTAAAATACAAAAAATTTATAAGCACCTACTGCTCAGAAGACCAACCTCTAAAAACTTTCGAAGACATCGATGAGTGCCTGAGTAGCATCAATTAAAATATTAAAAAAGCCGTTAAACATGCTTCTTTTATCTACCGTCAGACCAGATACAACAAAATTTATTCAACCGATGTTGAAAACTTTTGTCTGAAAAAAGGAGAGCCCGAAGAGAATGGCAAAATTATAGATCGCCCTAACTTAAAACTAAGCTCAAAAAATGTACAAACCGTTTAAAAAACTTGCTGGAATTACACAGAATGTCATCAATGAAGAAATATCTGGAAGGCCTAGATGTGGCTCTCCAAACAAATTATTCTCAATGGCGTTCCGCCAAACATCTTAATAGAACGGTTATCGCAAAATCACTACTGCGAAATCTGAAAGGATCCTGGGAAAAAAAATGACCAAGAAAATGCGTTCTGCTCGCAAGTTATTTAGGGGATTTGTTTGCTACCAATGCATACACTGACGTGAACGAATCGCCACCTGTTGTTGCCAGACGTCCTATAGAAATACGTTTCCAATGTTCATATGTTGTAGAGGCTGCCGCTAGTCTAAATGAAAAAAAGCTCCTGGCTTTGATAAAGTAAGCAACAAAATCCTCTTAGAGCTACCCTTTACAGCTTAAAAAATAATTCTTTTTATTTTTATTGCCATAATACGGCTTAAAAATTTCCCGCCAACAGTGAAGGTAGCCGTACCTAAGAAGATTCCTAAGCCTGGTAAAGATCCTTTAAAGATGGAGTCTTATAGGCCTATAAGTCTACTACGCACAATGTCAAAATTGTTTGAGAAATTGCTTAAAAACGAGCTTGCCCCGATCTTAAGTGGAAACAACTGCATTCCAAATTAACGATTCGGCTTTAGAAGTCAAAATACTTCTAGCGAGAAACCCCACAGGATGGTACAGATTATAAGAAAAACCTTTGAGAAAAAGAAGTACTGCTCCGCGTTTTTTGTCGATGTCTCTCAAACATTCGGTAAAGTACGGCATAAAGGCCTCCTCTCAATATTCCAACTAATATTTCCAACCTGCTAGAAAAATACTTAATCGGCAGACAATTTATGATTAAAGAGGGAAAAGCATACGTTTTTCTCAACCAATTCTGTCCAATTCTGTACTTGCTTTACACAGCAGAAATGCCAAACAATAGTTTCACACACACTTCGACATTTGCTGATGATACTGCTTTTCTAAGTACTCATAAATATCCTTAAGAACCAGCTGCAACAACACGTAACCCAAATTAGCGAAATGGGAAAAAATTATGGAGAATAAAATAAAAGAACAAAAATGTAAACACGTAACTTTTACTTTACGCGAAGAAACGTGTCTTCCAACCACTATTAATAACCATTAGGTAGCTCAACGATCCCGCTTCTTTCGCAGTAATGTCCGCTTTTTTATTCCCGGCAATATTCATGTGTCCAGGAATATATGATATCGACATTTTGTTGAAACAATCTGATTGTAATTTGATCAAAACTCTTTGAACCAAATAGTTAATATCATTACGGTTTTGCAACGCCAGCACACTGGCTTTTGAATCCGTTAGGATGGCAACATTTTCAGCCTGATTATTAATAGAAAAATCAATTGCTAACTCAATGGCTAGCAGCTACGCCGACATGGACGACAAAGTTCTGTGTGTAAAACAAGATTGAGCTGTGTTCGTGTGCATCTTGTCTGCCAGTGCCCTGGGCTGCAGATTCGTTGACAGAGGTGGTTTGGAGGACGATTCTTAGATGGACTTGGTGGGGTCCCTGGCAGTGGGCTGGGGAGCATCATAGGTTTCATTAAGGGGGTTGGATGGCTGGGCAGATAGGTGATTCAGGGTCTATCACTATTAACTTTCTTAGACATCCTGCGGACGGTACTCTTGCTTTCTTTATCCTTACCTCTAAAACGCTTCTCTCATTTTAATTTTTTCTTCTTGACTCTTCTGAAGGGATTCACAATGGGCCTGAGGGCCTCCGAGTGGAGGTGGCGGGTTGGACTCGCCACTAAATTTCGTAACCCAACCTTACCTAACCTTTTTTTTATATACATATTTTATTATTGAATCTTCGCTTAAGCGAACCAAAAATAAGTATTCAATTCTTAAAACTACGTAATTATTACTAGTCCAGTCAGTAACAGGCTAAAATTTAAGTTCTCACAATAAAATTTACTAATTTTAAATCCTTTATCTAAGAGCAATAGTATCCCTTGTTTTGAGGCGGGTGTGCCCACTATGTTGCAGGATGCTTCGAGTGAGCAGATTTGGATGTGTTTCCAGCTTATTTAAGTACTTGTCTACATAGTTAAGGATTTTACAAGCGGAACTTCTAGATCCTTGTGGATGTAACTGTTTTTAATATACCAAGGAGCACCAGTTATCATTCTTAGAATTTTGTTTTGACGGCGTTAAAATTTTTTCTATGTTAGAGGCGGAAGCAGTACCCCATAGTTGTATACCGTAGCACCAAATCGGTTTTAAAATTGAGTTGAGTAGTAAAAGCTTACAGTCCAGATGAATCACAAAGTTTATACCAAGTAGCCAGTTGATTTGAGCAGATTTAAGTTTCATATGCGTCAGCTTCGCATCTATATGAGGCGGCGATCTAGGTGAATACCAAGATATTTTCTCTCAGATCGTTGAGGCTCGATATGGTTGTTAATAAGGATGGGAGAGCACGTTTCTTTGCGTAAAGTAAAAGTTACGTGAGTACATTTTTGCTCATTAATTTTTATTCCCCATAGTTTTGTCCATTTCTCAACTTGGGATATGTGTAGTTGCAGTTGGTTCGAAACCTCTTTAGGGTCTTTATGAGTACTAAAGAAAGCAGTATCATCAGCAAATATCGACGTGTGTGTAAAACTATTGGTTGGCATATCTGCTGTGTAAATCAAATACAAAATTGGACCTAGTATACTCCCTTGAGTTTCACCAGCCCCTTTTAGTTGAGAAGAACTTATTTGGTTTCCCTCTTTGATCATAAATTATCGACCGGGTATGTATTTTTCTAATAGGTTAAAAATATTGCCTGGAAGGTTGAACTTTAGTTTGTTTAACAGGCCTACATGCCATTCTTTGTCGAAAGCTTGCAAGACATCGATAAATAGTGCGGAGCAGTACTTCTTTTCCTCAAAGGCTTTTCTCATAACCTGTACCAACCTGTGAGTTTGTTCGATGGTACTATGTTGACTTCTAAAGCCAAATTGGTGATTTGGAATGCAGTTCTTGTCATTCAAGATTGGATTCAGCTTATTTTTAAGCAATTTTTCGAACAATTTTGACAATGTGGGTAACAAACTAATAGGCCTATAAGATTCTACCTTAAAAGGATCTTTGCCAGGCTTTGGAATCATCTTTACTAAGGCCATTTTCCATATAGGCGGGAAATGTTCAACCCGAATTATCACGTTAAAAATAAAAAGAATTATTCTTTTAGCTGTAAAAGGTAGCTCAAAGAGCATTTTGTTGCTGATTTTATCAACGCCAGGAGCTTTTTTGCTATTAAGGCTAGCGATAGCCTCTGCAACATCTGTAAATCGGAAACGTATTTCTTAAGAAAGTCTGGCAACAACAGGCGGTAATTCCCTCACGTCTGTGTATGTATTGGTGGTGAACACGTTTTTTAAATGATTTGCAAATATAGCGATTTTTTCTTCGTCATTTATAGCCCAGGATCCTCTCAGATAACGCAGTGGAGGTTTTGCGATAATGGGCCTTTTAAGACGCTTGGCTGATCGCCATAGGGAATAATTTGTCTGAGGAGTCGCGTCTGAACCTTTTAGCTACTCTTGCAGTGATGCCGTTCTGTGAACCTCCAGCAAGCTCTCTAATTGGTTTGTACATTCTTTCAGCTTAGTTTTAAGTTGGGGCGATCTATGTTTTTGTCATTCCCTGCGGGCTCTCCTTTTTTCAGATAAAAGTTTTCCCACATCGTCAGAAAAAATTTTGTTGTACCTAGCCTGACGATAGGTAGAAGTCGCATGTTCAACGGCTTTTTGAATGGTTTCATTTAGGACACTCAGACAATCATCGATGTCTCCGGGAGTTTTTAGCGGTTGGTTCTCCGAGAGGTGGGCGCTAATGCATTTTTTTATATTTCAACCAATTTATCCTTTTAGATAAGAAAAAATCACTAGCTGCTATTTGGTGAGGACTGCAAATATTGAATATTGTGGGTGAGTGGTCAGAAGATAAATCCAATAAGCTCCAAGGAAATACCTTTTGCTACGCCAAAATCGATTACGTCTGGAATTTTATTGTGGTCCGTTGGCCAGTAGGTTGGTTGTCCAGTTGAAATAACATAAAATCCCATTTCAGACACGGCATCATACAACACACGACGTCTGGGACTAACTAGGCGGGAGCCCCAGTACGTGTGCTTGGCATTATAGTCTCCAGCAACTTTGAAGCGGGGACCTTAAGATTTGTAAAAACCGTTTTACTGATCCTTCGTGATGGAGTAACCTAACCTGTGTTCGAATTATTATTGTAGTACTGAATAAACTCCATTTTTCCCATAAGCAGACACCTGACAATATCGTAATTTGCCTCCTTTTTTTATTACTAATCATGTTATTGAAAAAGTCCTCTGTCAACACAATATGACCCAGGCTGCCTTCAGCAATTGGAAGCTTATCGGCATCGTTAAAAATAAACTCAAATTGGCTATAGACCTTTGCATGCTAGTATTAACTGCTTGAAGAGCATCAACATATTTTGATATCGGTAGATTTCTATCTACGGATTTCAGAATCTCTTTTGCTGTAGATAGTGTAAAACGATATTTAGGCGGTAATTCGTTTGCCATATGGTGGATGACGTGAGTCGGAGTCGATCGAAAAGTACCAAGCCCTTGTCTAACATAATTGTTAATAACCGTTTGCACTTTTCTTAGCGCATTTTTACTCAAATTGGCAAAGGTAGATACAACATACTCACTTCTGGGTCTAATGAAAACATAGTAAATTTGCAGGGCCCTTTGGGGTACAATGCCTAGATTACGATGGTTTAACAACCGATAGAATTTGCATGATTTGCCGATATTAAATAACGTTGTCCTGATATGCTTTCCACACGAATTGTACGCCGATATGGTTCTTCCCAACTATTTGATCGACCTGACTTTCGACAATGCATGTGAATTGCTGACCAAATTAAAAACTTTTTATATACTATTAAAGTGTATTGCCTTTGCTTTTTTCAAAATTGAAGGACAAGCGGATCCTTTCGCACAGTCTAAACAAGTCATTCAATTTGACAGCTTTGCTCCCTCGAACTCTTTGTCTACACAAACCAGAAAGAAGTCATCTGCAAATTGGAACAAAAACGTGCTATTACTGCTAACACTGTGTAGATTTGCCTTAAAAATATTAAATAAAACAGGCGATAGCACACTTTCCTGCGCTGGACCATTAGAAACTTAAACCGACTGGTCTTCCATTATCAACGTTCTCTTTATCAAGAAACACTTCAGCGGATCTTTATTTTTCTTCGAAACCACAACTATGGATATTTTACTTCACACATCTGGAATTTCGCCTTTGAACGTTAAATTGCAACAGCTTAATTTTTACCACTTAAATTTTGATTCTAAAATTGTTCTTCGATTACAGATTTGAATATTTGGTCAGCAGCTTGACTTCTTAATAAGTCCGGATTATAACTCCTGTTTGACCAGTTCGTAATAATTTGTGTAGTATCCTGCGACAGCTTCGATAGTAAATCTACAGCTTTTTATGATTATCATAGCTTCCACTAGCTTCTTGACCGCTAATAGTGTCTTTTATCTGGCTTCCCTTTAGCGGGGAATGCCTCCTAGTCGACAAATTCCCTTTTACTACTTTTCAAGTGGCAAAATTATATGTACGTCTTTTATTGCCTCCGAGTAACAATTTTTATTGCCGTTATCGTTTCTGGCCGTCCTGATGGGTGGAAACCCTTCTCTGTCTTCCAGTATTGCGAATCTATTACCAAAAGCACTTGACTCCCTTAATTGTGCCTCCTTCTAAGATACGTTTTAAATAATCATCAACTTTTTGATATCAAATGCTTTTCATTTTGCCGAGCAATTTTTAAACGTGGGTACATGGTTTTGCTTACAATTTGAGTATATAAACTCCACATATTCTTTATCCCCTTTATGACGACTTAAACACTAACGGTAATGCTCGAAAGTTCGTTAGCAATATTGCGCAAAATTGTCGAATCTGAAACACCTAAAGCATTGACCGTAAGGCACAAAATATTTCACACTCAATTTGGTATACCCGTATATAACTTCCTTAAGCACCGCGTTTCCTTTAAAAACAATTTTCATATTCGACATGCGAGCAAATTTAACCGTTCCATCTGCATCTTTTACCCTGCGATTGACTTTTGTACTTTTAAAACCCTCACTGGCGACTGCACTACCTCCGTGAACTTAGCCTCATTACAAGCAGTCGGAATATCAAAAACAATACCAGTCTTTGCCACAAAATTAGCAAAACTTGTTAGCACTTACCCCTTTTCTGTAACTTTCGCATTTGACACAGAACTTTTAGCAGATACAAAACTTTTAAACGTTATTTTACACCTACCGAAGCTAATTTTCGCAACTTCCAAGACTTGTTTTTTTTTGTTGAATCTTCGCTTATGCGAACTAACAATAAGTAATCAAATCTTAAAACTTAGTAATTTACATTAGTGCAGCCAATGCCAGACATAAGTTTAGGTTCAAAAAATTCATTTCAATAGTCTCATCTAAGCGCAATAGTATCCCTTCTTTTCAGACGCGTATGTCCACTATGTTGCAAGATGTTTCAAGCAAGCGGATTTGGATGTGTTTCCAGTTTTTTAAATAATTGTCCACATAGTTTAAGATTGCGCACTTAATTAGCGGAATTTGTAGATCCTTGTGAATGTTGCTGATTTTAAGATGCCAAGGAGCACCAGTTTTAATTCGTAGGATTTTATTTTGGCGGAGATAAATTTTTTCTATGTTAGAGGCGGAAGCAGTGCCCCATAATTGTATACCGTAGCACAAAATTGGATTTAAAATCGATCTGTAAAGTTAAAGTTTACAATCAAGACGAAGCACAGAATTTTTGCCAATTAGCCAATGAATTTGTAAAGCTTTAAGTTTCATTTGCGTCAACTTCGCATCTATATGTGACTTCCACGTAAGGCAACGGTCCAGGTGAATGCCAAGGTATTTCGTATCAAATCGTTGAGGCACCATATGGTTGTAAATTAGGATTGGAGAGCACGTTTCTTTGCGTAAAATAAAAGTTACGTGGGTATATTTTTGTTGATATGTTTTTATTACCCAAAACTTTGCCCATTTCTCTACTTGGGCTACGTGTTGTTGCAGTGTTCGAATGCTGAGAAAAGTGGTGTTATTATCAAATGTTGAATTTGTTAATCAATAACAATTTTGCTTACGGCATAAAATTTTTCAAAAGCTCAACGCAGTTGAATTTAAATTGTGCAATTTGATGTTATTATTACAACTAACAACTTTGTGTTGATTTGGGTGACAAAAACATAATAAAAAACAATTCGTCAGTATACAGAAGCTGTTTTGTTTTACTTAAAATCATGTAACCAGATTTCACACAACAACTTAAGTAGAGTTGGGTTGAAAAGAAATAGTAGGGGGCTTAGTAATGTTTTTATAATAAATTAATTTTTCTTATTCCACGCTTTTAATTATCTTAAATTAAAAAAACATAACTTATATTAGTATTATTACCAACAGTAAATTAAATAATTAAGGGAAAGTTTCTGCCAGCCGGTTTACAGCTTTCTATCAGTCCATATAAGCTGAAATGCCAAAAGTTATCCTTAACTGCCGGCGTAAAATGAAATTAATTGTAGTGTTTTTTACATATTACTACTTTTTACGTGTTTTTTATCCGATTCTTAATTTAAAAAATATGAAGTCTAGTAGATAAATAAATATCTTTTGGTACTAAAAACTCATCTTTTACTCTAAGATTACGAACATTGAAGTTTATTTTCATACGAATTTTAAAAAAACTTCCAATTTAAAAGCTTAAAATTAAAGCTCTAATAATATGTATTTATGTATAGGTAAGTTCTTATTAATATTATCAAATTATATTAAAACTCATTACTTAATTATGTTTTCAGTTAGCTTGTGGTGTAAAAGTATAATATAATTTGTATAGTATGTATGTAGTGTGTTCGTATGTATTTATATATGTGTTTATGTATGTTTCTCAATAAATGTGCAATGTTATTTAAAAAGTAGCTTAGCCTGTATTTAATACATATTTTTAGTGTATAAACATAAACCAAATTTACAATATAATTTTATATAACAAAAATCTTATTCTTTTTCTCTTTTGTCTCTTTTCATATAAAAACAAATAAAATAAACAAATCAAAAACCATTAACGCACTTTGATAAACTGCACACCAATACTGTTTTTTATTTTCTTTAATTTTTTATTTAAAAATTGTTTCCTTTTTAATTGTCTACATATTTATACATTTAAATTTATGTCTATAAATACGCGTATCAACGTGATTTTTTAAATTGCTTTATTGTTTAATTTATACTTTACGATCCAATCTAAAAAATACACAAATTACTGCTAAAACGTTTGCACCCATAATACATATTAAACGTATTTACATAAATCAGTATGTAGTGAAATGCGTTGTCGTAGCAATAAAAACGATTGGTAATATAATGTTGGTTACCTATTTGCTACAATTTATGTTTGCTGTTATTGGAGTTCAACTCTTCAAGGTAATTTAAAGACTAGCTAAAGTGCTTACTTCGGTCATGCTGAATCTTATAACGGTCTTGTAATTTATATTTAAACTACTTGGTGCCATGCTTGAGTTCAATTTAATATACTCGACATCACTCAAAAATTAGAGAATATGTTTCTTTGTTTGTATAGGGTATCACCCCCGGGACTAACATTAAGTTCTCAAACTGAGGTATATTAATTCCGGCGATTTCGTGTAAGGGCAAAAGTGTCTCACTTCAAACGAGTGTTTCCGTCAGATTATAGTTATTTCTAGCGAGTGGCTTTAATAGTGCTTATATTTAGATTGTTTTCAACATGGTTACATTGTTAAAATTTTACATTGATCTAGTGGAGCTTAAAGCAGCATCTGGTTGGCGCATTTTCGTTCATTTGTTTTAATACGTCATACCTATATTCAGTTTTCTACTTGGACAATGTGATGTGGTTCGATGTCTCTTTAGGATCTTCATGGGTCACGGTTCGTCTGGAAATAGATTTTGATAAGAAAAAAATACTCCACAAGAATTAAGTGTAGGGCTTAAAAAGATATGTGTCCACAATAAAAAAATTCAAATTAAAACAAGTAAGAGTGCTATTTTTGGCTGTGCCGAATCTTATGTACCCTTCACATTGATCTTTAAAGTACCCAGCCATAGCAACTATTCCAATGATTTCGTACTTCAAATATTATAATAAAACTGCTTTGTGCATACCAACTTTCTGTTTTTCCTTCCGCATAATGAAGTGATCTCGCAAACAAATTACGTTTTTGTGTGACAAGCACCATTTATATATTCATACTCTTTGGTATTATACTAATAATAAATAAAAGAAATCATAATAAGTAAATACATACATGTATACATGTTGATGTATGTTAATACATACATACATACATACTAGAGACATGCACCATTAGAACAAATAAGTATTGCAAAAGCAGATATACCTTGTACATCCATGTACATACTAAAGACCTGCAAAAATATAACACAAAGTATTGCAAAAACAGATAAACCATGTACATCCGTGTACATACTTGTTCTTTTTGGTATAAGTGTGTGAAAAAGTGTAACTGATATTGTATGGTTTTGCTATTGTGCACTCACTCTACTCTTATAAACAAATATTGTTGTTTATAGTTTTGCATTCAGTGTGTAATGTATTTTTTTTTTGTGCTGACTAACAACAGTATCATGCATGTTTTCTTATAACTGTTGGTACAACAAATACACAAGATCGGTAATACAAAAGGTTGCGAATGAAACAAAAATTTGATTTTTAAAGTTTATTGTATTTATAGTGTTTAAAAATGAATAAAATAAATTAAAAAAAAAACTTTTTTTTTATCTCAAGCTCAAAAATTAAGATAATATAATATATATTTATTTTGTATTTTTTAAAAATTTAAATTTTAATCTTAAATTTGACTTAAATATATATAGTTACGATGCAGTTTTCATTTTTTTTAGCTAAATTTGTTTAATTTATTTAAATAAAATTAAAAAAATAGAAAAACTGTCTCATGTAGCCAGAATAAGAAAAAACAACGAAAATACTTATAGGTAAACATCATTATTTGTATGTATGTATCTGTTTCAACGAAACATAGAAAAACAAATTTGTTACTTTGCTCTCATTGTACCAAACCACACCATATTTAATTAGAGAAAACACCAATACACACTTATAGCAAAAACACGAAGCTACCCTGTCGGACATTCAGTTAACTTAATATTAACTTGAAGCTAACTATTTCTCAAGTAGTGGCGGTTGACACTTTCATTACTTTTATATGGAATTAACTAACTATTGTAACATTGCGATGTCCTAGGAAGTAGTCAGTTGTCCGATTCTGCATTACTTTTAATTAACTTGAAGTTAGTTACCTAGCTGTTAACTTAAAGTTAACTTTTTGTAGCTAGCTATAAAATTACTACTTTAAGTTAGCTTTAAGTTGGTTTTTTTAATAAACTATAAGTTACGAATTTCTTACTTTAAGCCACAATTAAGCCAAAAAAGGATTGATTTAAGTTCAAAACCGTACTTGATTGAAGCCAAAAAAGATTGATTTAAGCCGTAAACGGGATTACTTATAAAACTAAATGTCATTTTTTTTGACATATGGGGAGCTTTATTAAAGAAGAAGAACTTTATATTTTATTTATATTTTATTAATAATTAATATTAACAATTTAAAAACTTCATTTTTTGTATTTACCTACGCTGAGATTCGAGCCAGGGATTTCTGCACTGCAGCATAAGCGCGTTACCTCTAGGCCACCGAGACACTTTGTTTTTAAATGTAAAATAATATATTAAAAGAACAAGTTTTCTTCTGCTTGATTTGTTAAAGCAATCTGATTTAAAAAAAAATACTGCGCAGTGTTTGTATACATTTTGGTTAATGCAGATTTTGCATTGCGTAGAAGTTGGCTTTAAGTTAGTCTATAGAAGCTAACTTAAAGCTAGTTTTTTTTGTAGTTAGCTACTCATTTGACGGCAGGGTACTTATCAATACACACTAAAAGCTGAAAAGCACACAAACTGGTGTTAAAAGATATAACTTTGCATGTGTTTAGTACATACTAGTTGTTTTTGGTATAAATGTGTGAATACATACATACATACATACATACATACATACATACATACATACATACATACATACATACATACATACATACATACATACATACATACATACATACATACATATGTACATACATACTTACATACATACATACATACATACATACATACATACATACATACATACATACATACATACATACATACATACATACATACATACATACATACATACATACATACATACATACATACATACATACATACATACATACAAACATACACACAAACATACATACATACATACATACATACATACATACATACATACATACATACATACATACATACATACATACATACATACATACATACATACATACATACATACATACATACATACATACGTACATACATACATACATACATACATACATACATACATACATACATACATACATACATACATACATACATACATACATACATACATACATACATACATACATACATACATACATACATACATACATACATACATACATACATACATACAGCTGTGTTCAATATAATAGGAGTGTGGAAACCCAATTTGCAATGCTCAAAAATTGCTAGTATGTCAGCTTCCAAAGCGCGCAATTTTTTAACGGTGTTTGCAATGGAATGTGCTTAGTAATATTTGAGTGATAATGTACCAAAAAATTGTGCTGTTATTTGTTATTTTCTTTTATGGTCGAACAATTTCAACTGTTCAAAAAAATAGGAGTATTTAAATTTTTTTAAATAAAATTGGTTCTGAAGTAAGATATTTAAAAGTAAGTTTGAAAAAGTTTCGTTATAACTTTTTTTATAGTTTTAAAATATAATTTGTCGATTAGTGGGACGAGAAAAACACTGTTCTGAATAGAAGCGAGCCCTCATAAAAAATTTAAGACAAAGAGAAAAAACTTACAAAGAAATTAAAGAAGCCTTCAGATGTTCATACCAAATGATAGCCAATGCCGTTAACTACTAAAAAAAATTCTAAAACTCGTGCTTGAAAACAAAAAACATCTAGAGTAGATGACCGCCTTAAAGCTAGATTTAGTAAGAGTGAGCTTTCGATGTCATCAAAAAAGATAAAACAGGAGTTTACCCTTCCTGTTAGTGCTGTAACCATCCCAAGACGACTATTAGAAAACCAATTGTTTGCAAGAAGTCCACGAAAGGTTCCTTTGTTAACAAAGAAGCAGGCTACTGCACTGTTAAAGTTCGCCCAAGAGCACGTCGATTGGCCAAAGGAAAAATGGAGAAATATTTTATGGACAGAGGAAGTTAAAATTGTTTAATTTGGTGGAACTGGCTCCAGACAGTATGTTCGACGTCCTCCTAACAATGAATATGAAGGAAAATATACCAAAAAAACTGTCAAACATGGTGGTGCAAAAGTTATGATATGGGGATGCTTCTCTTACAATGGAATTGGTGCAATTCATTAAATAAAAGGAATAATGGACAAAGATGTCTACGTAAAAATATTGGACGAAGTGATGCTGCCATACTCAGAGTAGAATATGACATTAAATGGGTCTTCCAACAAGACAACGACCTAAAACACACCAGTAAATTGGCAAAAGAGTGGTTTCGTAACAATATGGTTGAGGTTATATCTTGGCCTACTCAGTCTCCTGACCTTAATCCTATTGGGCATTAATTGGAAGACGTTAGAAAATATGTGGCAGAAAAAATGCCATCAAATGCAAACGAACTATGAAGTACAGTTCGAGATGCGTGGCGGCAAATCCAATTAAAAAGTTGCCAGGACCTTATTGACTTCATGCCCCTAAGATGCTCCGCAGTTATTTAAAGCAAACGATACTCAACTAAATATTAATAGTTATCCATGTTTTTCTAAATAATTCTTTACTATAACTACTTTCAAGTTACGAATTTTGAACCAATAGTAAATACTCCTATTATTTTGAACAACTAATTTTACGTAATTTTTCTTTATTTGGATTTTTTTTATACTTTTTTTGCCATATATGAACATTTGATTTTTCCAAACATTAAATTACCAATCATTTAATAATATTATAAAAAAAACGAAAATAAAATAAGGATTTTTAAAAACACGGAGATTTAGTTTTTCACAAAATAGCACTCCTATTTTTTTGAACACAACTGTACATACATACATACATAGATACATACATACATACATACATACATACATACATACATACATACATACATACATACATACATACATACATACATACATACATACATACGTACATACACACATACATACATACATACATACATACATACATACATACATACATACATACATACATACATACATACATACATACATACATACATACATACATACATACATACATACATACATACATACATACACACATACATACATATGTACATACATACATACATACATACATACATACATACATACATACATACATACATACATACATACATACATACATACATACATACATACATACATACATACATACATACATACATACATACATACATACATACATACATACATACATCTAAATGAAAATATATACCTACGTCTAAGCATACCATAAACTTTTTTCGAATATGGTAATGCCCATCCATGTTTAACAGCGTTGCCAATTTTTATTTGATACCTATTTTTTATGGAGTTTGTGCGTGTGTTAAAAAAAAAAAACTGAGGCAATCGCAATATTTCACCTATATCTAGGTCCGTGGTGAACCGATCTTGTTCATTTTAAATAGCGATCATCTCAGGAATATTTCTGATAGTTTGACACTAATACCTGGTCAGTAGTCCTTAAATTGACCCTGGAAACTTGATTTCAACAGTCGTACAGAGCGACAGACGGACATGGCCATATCGGCTTCCCTTTCTATAAGGATCCATTACAAACGGAATGACAAACTGATATGTATACCCTTAACACTTATGTGTTGGGTATAAAAATCGTTAGACGAAATTAAAAATAACGATTTCAACATTTTTTTAAAAGGGTGTCCCCTACAAACTAAAAACTATAATATGTTAAAACAAGTAAGAGCGCTATATTTGGCTGTGCCGCATCTTAGATACCCTTCATATTGACCCTTCGAAACCTCGAACATATTTTTTTTATCCGTTATTTTATATATAAAATATTTTTAAATAGGGGTCGGTATCATATTTTAACACTCAGGAATATTTCTGATAGTTTGACACTAATACCTGGCCAGTAGTCCCTAAATTGACCCTGGAAACTTGATTTCAACAGTCGTACAGAGCGACAGACGGACATGGCCATATCGGCTTCCCTATCTATAAGGATCCATTACAAACGGAATGACAAACTGATATGTATTCCCCTAACACTTATGTGTTGGGCATAAAAATCGTTAGACGAAATTAAAAATAACGATTTAAACATTTTTTTAAAGGGTGTCCCCTACAAACTAAAAACTACAATAAGTTAAAACAAGTAAGAGCGCTATATTCGGCTGTGCCGCATCTTAGATACCCTTCATATTGACCCTTCGAAACCCCGAACATATCTTTTTTATCCGTTATTTTATTTATAAAATATTTTTAAATAGGGGTCGGTATCATATTTTAACACTTTTAAGATGTAACGGGTCTTACCCTAATTTTTTTTTAAATTTTGTAGCAAATTTTACTCTAATTTTTACAATTTTTGTATGGTGATAGAGATAAGGGGTAAGTATGCTTTAGGAATATGTTTGGATGGGAAATTAATGGGGGTCTGTTATATAATTTATTCCTCTAGGAGCAACTCCAGGGAAGTTGAAGGGATTTTCGCCTTGTTTTTTTTTTATTTTGTGTGGCAACCCCCTAAGG
Source organism: Melanophora roralis (assembly GCA_963583895.1). Lineage (NCBI taxonomy): Eukaryota > Metazoa > Arthropoda > Insecta > Diptera > Rhinophoridae > Melanophora > Melanophora roralis. Next base: position 2,828,376 of record OY757192.1, on the reverse strand, counting down.
ACGTGGTGGTAGGGGGCATGTATTTTTTAGGAATATGTTTGGAAGCAGAAACGAATGGGGGTCTGTCGTACACTTTAACCCTCTAAGGCCGACTCTGTGAAAGTTCTCGACATTTTTACATAATATTTGTAAATTTTGTATGGCAACCCCATTAGGTGATGAAGATAGGTGGTAAGAGCACACTAGGAATACGTTTAGAAGAAAGGAAAAAGTAATGGAGTTCTGTGGTACATTTTATTCCTCTAGGGGAGACTCCGGAGAAGCTGAGGAGGTTTTTACCCTATTTTTTTTCAATTCTGCATGGAATCCATGTAAGGGGCTGGAGATAGAAGGTAAGTATGTTCTAGAAATATATTCGCGAGTAGAAACTGGCAGGGGTCGGTCGTATACTTTATTTCTTAACATAAGTGATAAGGGTTTGCTTGTAATTTTTTAATTATCCATTTGCGACCCCATAAAGTATATACATATATTCTGGGTCCTTATAGACAGGGAGGTCAATTAAACCATTGACGCCCCTCTATGTCACATAGACCCGTGTAGGTGGCATCAAACTATCAAAAATATATGCAAGAAAATCGCTATTGAAACCCAGCAATATCGTTTGAAAACTGACCGAGATATAAGCAAACAACTAAGACTACCTCTCGTTATTTCCCTAAAATTTTTACATAAAAACCTATGCCACTGCCCCGGAGTTGCCCCGTATAATGTGCAATGTAAGACCGATTCCCATTAACTTTTTCCCACAAACATTTTTTTAAAACATACTTACACCCTATCTTCGCAGGGTTGCCATAAAAAGTTTCATATTTTTTAATTTTTTCAAATCGCTCCCACAGCCTGCAGGGTTCTCCTACAAAGGTAAAATGTTAGACCGACCCCAATTACTTTGTCCTCCCTCTATCTCCAACCCCTAACATGTTTGCCACAAAAATTGAAAAAAAAGGTTAAAATCCCCTTCAACTTCTCCGGAGTCGCCTCTAGAGGAATAAAATGTATCACAGATTCCATAAGTTTTTCGTCCCAAACGTATTCCTAGAGTATACTTACCCCCTTTTTTCATCACCTAAGTGGGTTACCATACAAAATTTACAAAAATTATGTAAAAGCGCCCATAACTGCCCCAGAGTCGGCCTTAGGGAAATATAGTGTACGACCGACCCCCCTTAGATTTTCCTCCCAAACATATTCCTAGAACATACTTACCCCCTATCTCCACACCCTAAGGAAGTTGCCATACAAAATTAAAAAAAGAGGTAGAAACCTCGTTAATTTTTTTGGAGTCGCCCCTCAAGGAATAAAATGTATTACAGACCCCCTTTAATTTCCCCCCGCAATTAAGTTACTAAAACATCACCTAAGGGGGTTGCCGTAGAAAATTGTAAAAAATTGAATAAATGTCCGTACAAAATTTTAAAAAGTATAGAGTTAAACCCCTACAGCTGCCCTAATCACTCTAAAAGGGTTAAAATATGACACCGACCCCTATTTAAAAATTAGAAATATTATTTAAATAAAAACAACGGAAAAAAATAAAAAAGGTTCGGGGTTTCGAAAGTCCAATGTGAAGGGATCTAAGACTCGGCACAGTCGAATATAGCGCTCTTACTTGTTATACCCTTCACATAAGTGATAAGGATATACATCAGTTTGTCATTCCGTTTGCAATTTCTTTATTATCCATTTCCTGTTTGAGCAAACACACATACATATGTATGTACTCATGCATGTATGTTTATATGTTTAAGTGTACATACAAACAAACGTACTACATACTACTACAAAAACGTAATTTGTTTGTAAGATCACTTTATGATGCGAAAGCAAAAATAGAAAGTAGATATGCACAAAGCAGTTTTATTATTCTATTTAAAGTACGAAATCATTCGGCTAGATCATATAACTGGTTACTTTAAAGATTAGTGTGAAAGGTATATAAGATTCGGCACAGCCGAATATAATGCTCTTACTTGTTTTTATACCCTTCACATAGTGATAAGGGTATATATCAGTTTGTCATTCCGTTTGTAATTTTTTTATTATCCATTTGCGACCCCATAAAGTATATATATTCTGGATCCTTATAGATAGGGAAGTTGATATAGCCATGCCCGTCTGTCTGGATGTCTGTCTGTCCGCCTGTTGAAATCAAGTTTCCGGAGTCAAATAAAAAGATACAGACCAGTTAATGGTGTCAAACGATTAGAAATATCCCGCTAACAATCGCTATTTAAAATCAGCAAAATCGGTTCACTATTGACCGAGATATTAGCGAAAACCCAAAACAATTCATTTTTTTTAGGATGAAACCCGTGCATATATCCCTATATATCTCAGAAGGTATAGTCATTATTGCCACAAAACTTGACTTGATACTCTTAAAGTAGGCACCTAAATAATGGAAAAATTTTTTTCAGATAGGATCAGGAGAAGTGGTAGTTTTCCTACAATTGCACAAATTTGGTGAAATATTTTATGCGCTATATCTCGAAAACTATAACAGTTATCGACTTAAAATGTTCTACAAAAAGTAATTGTACAATAAGACCTACATTTTAAAAAAAAAATTTTTTTGGGTGGAGGCAGAAAATGGGGTAGCTCCCATACAAATTTACAATTTTTAATAAAATTTCGATACGCTATATCTCGGAAACTGTAACAGATATAGAAATAAAATGTTTTACAAAAAGTAATTGGACAGCAAAACCTACGCTTTGAAGTAAAAATTTTTTTGGTGGGGGGGTGAATTTGGGGTAGTTCCCATACAAATTCACAATTTTTGTAAAATTTTCGATACGCTATATCTCGGAAACTGTAACAGATATCGAAATGAAATGTTCAACAAAAAGTATTTGGACAACAAAACCTACGCTTTGAAGCAAAAATTTTTTTGGTGGGGGGTGAATATGGGGTAGCTCCCATACAAATTCACAATTTTTGTAAAATTTTCGATACGCTATATCTCGGAAACTGTAATAGATATGAAAATCAAATATTCTACAAAAAGTAATTGGACAACAAAGCCTACGCTTTGAAGAAAAAAATTTTTGGGTGGGGGGTGAATATGGGGTAGCTCCCATACAAATTCATAATTTTTGTAAAATTTTCGATACGCTATATCTCGAAAACTGTAATAGATATCGAAATCAAATATTCCACAAAAAGTAATTGGACAACAAAGCCTACGCTTTGAAGAAAAAATTTTTTGGGTGGGGGTGAATATGGGATAGCTCCCATACAAATTCACAATTTTTATGAAATTTTCGATACGCTATAACCCGAAAACTGTAATAGATATCAAAATAAAATGTTTTACAAAAAGTAATTGGACAACAAAACCTACGCTTTAAAGAAAAAATTTTTTCGGTGAAGGGTGAATATAGGGTAGCTTCCATACAAATTAACAGTTTTTATGAAATTTTTGACACGCTATATCTCGGAAACTATAACAGCTATCGACATTAAATGTTCTGCAAAAAGGAATTGAACAACAAAACCTACACTTTAAAGAAAAATTTTTTTGGTTGGGGGCAGAAAAAGGGATAGCTCCCATATAAATTAACAATTTTTATGAAATTTTTGATTCGCTACATCTGGGAAACTATAACAGCTATTGACTTTGAATATAATACACAAAGTTATAATCAAATAATTCATACATTTTGAAAAAAAAAGTTGGAGAGGAGCAGGGGGATTAAAACATCCCATAAAAACTAACAACTTTTATTAACCTTTTAATATGAGTAATGTCGAAAACTTTTAAAACTCTCGACCTCAAACCTTCTTCATCTTTTTCTATTATTCATACGAACGTTAAAATTTTTTAAAGTTTTTTATGGACTTTAAAGCTCGCACAGCGTATTTTATTATATTATTTTCAGTACAAAATAACTCGGCTAGGTATATTAAAAGACCAATGTGAAGGGTATATAAGATTCGGCACAGCCGAATATAGCGCTCTTACTTGTTTTTTATTAAAATTGTTTTATTTACTAAAACTAAAAATTTTTTATGTATAAAAAATATTTTAATTTATTAGCTAATTTTTTCCAAAGTTGGTATTTTTTAATTAAATGGTTTTGTTCAAAACTTACTTTTTTAAATTATGGTTCAAATTATTTTATCATATTCTGTTTTTTTAGTTTGTAGGCAACGCCTTAATAAAAAATAGCATAAATCGTCATTAATTGATTCCTAAGATTTTTTTTAATTTAGTTGTTTTTTTTAAACCGATACTTAATTTTTGTTGAGTATTTTGCTTTGACAAAATTTATTTCCATATCAACCGTTGGGCCTTTGAGTATTAACTTGATCAATATTCGCTCTATAAATCGAACAATTTACTATCAACTAATCGCTCGAGTAAGAAAAATTTAATAACTTGATTTTAAGTGCAAACCAAAAAATGTGTGTCGATTAAAAGTCTAACCCCAATATTCATAAAAATTAATGTAGGGTTATTAAGTGCTTATATGACATATGTCTATGGCATATTTGTCAAAACGCTGCCTCGCATTAACATATTTGGTGTGTCTTAAGAGCAGAGGATCAGTCTTAGAATACAGCCTTAAGGAGCCCTAGCCCCTACTGCCTAAGAACAACTTGAGTAGTCTTTCTATTTCTGATCATTAACTGTCGACTTTTGATGTACTTTTCAGGAAAATTATGGAGTTTCGCTGCAAAATTCAATTCGGTTTATTTAATATATCTTAATGCTACTTATACTATGTAGAAAGTTTAAGAGACAGACAGCGTAGAACATTTATCCAACAATTCCAACATTTTGGTATTAAACCTATAGCCATGTAAGACTTAAAAATCATCTTAACCTAAGATGAACCAAAGGTGAAAAAAATCAGTAATTTCGGTGGAAACCATACTGCTAACTATAGAGCTTAATTGAACCTGTTCGTCTAGCCATAAATCTATTTATGTCCCTTTCCATGTGACACCTACGCCTACCTCCAAATTTCCCCCATTACCACAGGCAGTCAAGAATTAACGTTTAAAAATCTAGCCAGGCAAAATTCACAAAAAATTGTGGACAAACGAGCCAACCGGGCCCAAGTGGTCAATTGTCTGAGAAGCCTTGTTGAAATAATGGTACAATTATTGAATACAGCTATGATGAGTATAACAAGCAGAATTTGTTTTTGAAATGCAAGTGGCATGTAAAATAAATTCAAGTTGAACTTGTCAGGGAATATTCTAAACCAATTCGAAAAGTACATAGCCTGCAAGGAGTTTAAGAGCAAATAGGAGGTAAATTTAAGTTGTCCTCAAACAATAGGTACTGGTTAACATCATGGTAGTATTTTATGGCTAACTCCCTACTCGCCTTACAGAGCAGACATGCTAAGCAATAGCCATGTCGACCATTACTGATGATACTGCTTGTCGCAGAACTCATGAAGATCCTTAAATATATTACAGCCTTATACTATTCATGCGTAGAAATGGGCAGGGTTTTGGGAAACAGAAATAAAAGACCAGAGATGCACCTACGTAACTATTGCCTTATGCAGAGAATCATGCTCCAAAATACGCCTTATTAAATGCGAAATATCTTTGCATTCACCTGGATCGTCCCCTCTTAAGGGAGTAACATGTAGATGCGCAGTTCACTTAAATGAAACTAATACACCTGAAATTCGTTAGCTAATTGGTAGAAACTATGTGATTCATTTTATTTATAAGGCTCGGCCCTATAACTCTAGTTGGAAACTAGTTTGGTTCTAAGGGATACAGTTATGTAGTACCGGTCTCTGCCTTCAATATATAGAAAATTCAAATGCTTGAAGCTGAAATCCCACGAATTATAAATGCCTCTAAAAAAAACACAAAAATCTTAAAATTTCACTAGTTAAATGCGAAATTTTAAACTATGCGAACAAGTATTTAAATATGTTGAAAAGGCATGAAAATTCACTCGTTTAAAACACAACGGACCACTCGTTGTGGACAAGCAACACTGTTGTCCTCAGAAGAAACCATCTGAATTGAAATTGACGTTTACTTTAGTAACCTTACGTTTTACTTTGGTAACCTTATATTGTATCTGTCGTTGACTGGACTAGTTTTTCTTTTTTATACCATTCACATTAGTGATAAGAGTATGTAAGTTTGTCATTCCGTTTGTAATTTCTTTAATAACCATTTTATACCCTTAATCCCTTGATTCCTAGAGATAGGAAAGTTGATTTAGCGATGTGCGTCTGTCCTTTAGTCTGTTGAAATCAAGTTTATAAAGCCCCTTGGTATTTCTCGGGCCCGTTTAGAGTATCAAAATTTTAAGTATAATTGCGAAAATTTTGTTATTGCAATTTATTAAAGACCCCATTAAGTGTATATACGTATTTAAGGTATGGTCAGAAATGTTAAATGTTTGCCCTAAAAAGCGGGACCACTAAAAATTTAGTTTTTAACTTCTTTATATATTAAGAAAAATATCTTTAATATTATAAAAATATTAACCGAATTTGTTATTTTAGTTTATTTTACTGCGTCACCTTAAAAAACTTATGTAAGGGCGAAAAAAATCAAGCAATTTTTGGCTTATAATAGTGGTCACGCTTTTTTTTGGCAAATATTTGGCATGTCTGACCGTAGCTTTAGTCATGGCCGTTTTTAAAAGTCATGCTTGAAGAGACAGGTTAATTTCTACGAATCGCATATTGGCTTCAAACTATCAGATATATATGAATATTTAGCAAATACATGAGTCAAGCCATTAATTTTTAAGAAAAAATCCGTGCATACATATTTATATCCCTAAACATCTTATAAGCCTCGGCCACTGTTACCACAACACTGAGCGCCGAGACTTTGAAGACAGAAGGGTAATTTGGTAAAATTTGTTTTGGATAGAAATTACGCCGCCCCTTGACAGCTGCGTAAATTTGTAATCCGCTATAGAATAGTTGCACTGTTGCTGTCTCGGGAACTTACATACCATTTTTATGAAGTTTTTAATGGGCGTTATCTCGAAAATTAATACAGATAACTCGGAAATTAATACTTTAAAACTAATTCATGGTAGTCTTGGTATAATGTTTACTTAAAAAATAATTTAGTTGGCTTAGAGTACAGGGACTGGTAGCCTCGTGTTATCGTGTTTTTTAAAAACTTTTATAATTATTGATTTTAAGCGGGCTAGTTTTATGAAATTTTGGCAGTTATATCTCGGAAACTATAACATCTATTGACTTCAAAACAGAAACAAAGTATCTAACTTTATTTTGAAATTTATATATGAAAACAATTTTGCCATATTGGTTAACTGGGGATCAAAAAACAACACCAATATGAAGGCTATATAATTTTTGGCTCGGTCGAATAAATCGCTCCTCCTTATTTTTTTTTATTAAAAAGACACCTTTTAGAAAATTGTTAAATGCTCTCTTTAATAGAAAACCAAAAAAAAAAACTGTGGCTTTATATAGAAAGGGTGCAACTCAATTTTTTGTTTCTCAACAGGGAAAGAAAAACACTTCCTGAAAAAAATTGTTTTAGTTTAAACGAAATCTTTATAAAAAGAAGCAGCAAATTTTATTTGAAAAAAAAATTTATCTTTTTATGAACTTGACATTTATTTGCCATAATAATGAAAAAGCGCTGTTTTAAAACAAGATTAAGCTTCGATCTTTCTAAACCAGCGAACGAAAAACTAAAAGTTCAATACTAGTTTTGTTAATTGGCAGATTAAGAAATGTTACAGTACGAGCTCGATTTGCGCAAGCACCGATAACTGTAACACCCCGATTAGCGCAACACGCAATTGTTTTACGTTACAGTCTTTATAAGTGCAGTTTTTTGTGTTTTTAAAAAAGGGTTTAAACATTTTTTCATAAGTAGAACTTATACACATACTAGCTGTCCCGGTGAACTTCGTACCACCTAATAATTATTAAATATATGGATTTTTTGAAAAGAGTACAAAGTTTGTTAGTCAAATAGTTCATTGGAATATATTTATAAAGAAAACAAAAATTCAAAAATATTACAAAAATAAGGCGTTTCAGGTAAAGATTGTTAAGGAAGCTATGTATTTTCGTGCATGGGTTATGTTTAGGTTAATTCCCTTCAGTGCAGTACCTTGTGATACACGACATTTTTCATTTTGTTACCAGGCGCAAGTACAAATAAAGGAGATGGTTTGCCCACACGAGAACATGCAACGTATAGTTGGCCATGAGAAAAACATGAATATTCTAAATTAAGACCACAAATACTCAAGGATTGTCTTTTTGATTTGTTAATCGTCATTACGAATGCAAAACGAATAGGAAATTGAATTCGCTTAAACTCAAAAGGCATATCGGTTGATATCGTCGGAATTTTCGGAATGAGAACTTTCCTCCAAGTATAGTTGCGTAAATAACATGTACCATCAGTTTTTTTATTACCATACCGGTTCCATTGCAAAGTTTTGGTTGGTTTAAATTTCGAAGCACGATAACTACCGAGCCAACCTTCAGTTGTAAGTTGTGCGGTGGTAAGCCAGTCACATCCAAGGAGTTTAAAACTTCAGTTGGATAGTTGGTGGCTTCATCTTCGTTTGTTACACAATCAATATATTTAAAAGAATGCAGAGTACCAACGATTTGATTCTAAACTATATAGTTTAAATCATCCACATCTATATTTTTAGCTGCTTAAATTGCCCGTTCACTCAACCAGTCATAATTTTTCCCGTTAGCAATTATGTTGGGGAATACTTTCTGGACGAGCTCTTCTTTTGACGATACAAAATTACTAAAATTTTGAGGAAACGAAATCAATCCGTTTGATTCGTCTACGGGAATACGGCCATTACCGATGGTTAACAATTGGTTGGAGAAATCTGGAGCTGATAAATCGTTGAGCAATGTAACTCTCAGGTTTTCTGTCAACTGCAGTATCTTTGTAAAACGCCACAGATTTGAGGATTTAACGCAAGCTTTTATTCGATCAGCAGCCGTCGATCTTGGAACGACTGGCAGTATTTGGCGGAAATCACCAAACAATAAAATCATTGCACCTCCAAAACATCTTGAGTCGCTGCGCAGATCCTTTAATGTTCTTTCAAGAGCTTCTATTGCGCGTCTGTGTGCCTTTGTGCATTTGTTCCAGATAATGATTTTACACGCTATTAAAACTTTGGACATGGCGGAGTTTTTCGCAATGTTACGTATCGGTTGCTCTATATTTTGAAGGTTTAATGGCAATTTTAATGCTGAGTGAGCTGTGCGGCATCGTTTTTACAATGTGGCCGCTATTCCAGATGAAGCTACTGCTACAGCAATGTTGGATCTTGCACGAACAGTGGCTAAAATCAATGACATGAGGAAAATCTTCCCAGTTTCACCGGGGGCACCTAAGAAAAAAAACCTCCATTTCCATCATCAATTGCTTTCAATATTATATCATAGACTTACTTCTGTTGGGCGCTTAAGAGGGTAACATTGGTTTGAACTAATTGGTTCAACTCATGTCGAACGTATTCACTTTCACGCTACAATTCTCGATTTAGTAGCTCATTCATTTCATGTTCTGGTGCTAGCAGTCCTATCCTGACTAACGAACTGCAGCAAATAAGGTTAGACATGTCTTCAATTAAGAGCAGGGCCCGGTTATACATCTCCTCATTAACTTCAAGATTTGGTTTTCTTGAGCTGATACGATATTGATGTAAAATGTCGCCTGACATATTGTCCTTGTATTTGTTCCACAGGTCACTTGGATTTGACGGGAAGCATGTCGAAATGATAATAGCAAATAATGTTCGTATCTGACTTGGAAATGCAGAAATAGTTGCCTCAGCGATTGCCGTATCCCAATGAGTGTCGTTTTCAAGCAAATTGAATTCTTGACACGCAGCACGAAATGTTGGGCAGACTATACCATTAACAGTACGTAATGCTGAAAATGATGTTGGACCACGAACATTCACCAGCAACAACCGCAAATAAAAGCATTCATCATTCTTCGGATGAACTGTATAAATGCGACCAAGAGCATCACTTGAACGCATATCCGGATGCCCAGGAACCATAGTGCCTTTCTTTCGACGTAAAAATTTTTTTGAAAAAGCATTCCTAGTGTTAATCCGTAACATCTTCGAGTAAAGTAAAGTGTGTGCAAACAGATCGCTTTGACAAACAGCAAAGAAACTTGTCAATGTTATCACTGCAGGTATTTCAGCACGTTGAACAATATTTGCCGCAGTGAAATATACTCGTTGGCCATTCTCCAGATGCACCGCTTAATGTACAACAGTGGGATGACGTTCGTAAATAGGGAATGAGAATATACGCCAAACCGCCTTATTGCAGTTCACATATCGCCCAACTCGATAACGCGTAATTTCATCGTTGCCATTGGAGTTGTGGATGCTAACAACAGCCATACCGCTGACTTTCGTGACATATTTGCAGATGTACTTAATCTACTTCACTGGATTACAATATTCAACATGCGTCTTAAATGATTTAGAAAGAAAGAAGCACAGTCCAACTTCTGTCAATCACAAAATCGTTTCCTTTTACTTTCTTTGTAATAGTTTGACCGTTGTCATTGGGCGATCTACGCCGATACAGTGGATAACCGTCATTGCCAGTGATAGTTTTCGCCGTCAATTTTGGTGTATAATGTTTGGAACACTTACCGTCGACCATGCATGGAGATTTGGGGTTGATGGTGCCACACGTTCCATGAATTATATTTGTAATTACAACATCATGTAGCTCCTGATCTGTTTCGGAATCAGGGATCTCAGCACTTATAATATCATGTATCTGGTCTGGTCGAACTTTTTTGAGTAACCAAATTAGAATGTGTGCATGGAGCAAGCCTCGTTTTCGCCATTCTATTGAATACATCCAGCATCGAGTATCTCCAAACACGTATTGCCTCACAATATATAAAATCAGCAAACGATTTTTTTGCCTAAACACACACAATCCATAAAATATTGTCCTTAATAGCATGTCAATAACGTTATAAACATGTTTTGTTTGTTTCTTTAATAATTACTGATAAAGCGTGAATAGAAAAGCTGTAGCCTATCGCTTTCTTCATGATTGGAAGCTATTACCCAGCATCCCATATGCGCTCTAAATGAGCTCATAAAGACTCTTTTGTCGGAACGCTGACGCTCATAAAGAGTTCATAAAATAATCATAAACAGTCATAAAACGCTTATTTTTGAGTGGCTTTTTCCACTAAACTGGTCATTCATGAAAGAGCTCTAAATTTTATGCATGAAAGAGAATTTTATGACTCTTTTTTTAAAACGCATTTTGAGCTCTTATTCCAGTTTTCGTTTACACTCTCTCTTTCTAAAATACGTTCACTGTCGCTATTTTCTTCAACAACACTATTGTTTTTAATACTTCATGCTGGATTTTCTTTTCTCAATTTGTTTGAACGAAGTTCACTTACACAAGTTTACAAATTCCGGTCAACTTTTCGAGCTGAGCCGATTAGAACAAATCTGAACGTTACTTGAGGTGCTGAATTCGAATCCGGTTTTTGTTTTTCAAGATTGGTTCTAGTTTTGGGGTTCTTGCATCTTGGCTGCACTGCACTGTAATAACGGCAATCAGCTGTTGGCATCGGTGGAAACGCCAATTCAATTGCAAACTTAAAGTTATTTTTTGTTCTAAAACATGTGAAAATGGAAAGAAAAAAGGGCAAAGTTGATTCTAAGCGTTTTTGTTATGTTTGGGGATGTTATATTATCGGAAAAAGTGAAAGAAATATATCAAAAGCGCTGAGAGACGCATATTCTTATTATTTTGGTATCTGTGTGGAAAACACTCACAAGCCGTGGGTACCGAAATTATTTTGTAAAGCGTGTAGCACAAAACTGTACAACTGGTCACTTGGTCAAGAAGCATACTTTTTATTTTTAATGCCAGTATTATGGAGACAGCCGAAAAATCATGTAGATGATTGTTATTTTTGCTTGATGAGTGTGATCGGTCTTAATGCAAAAAAACTATCAAAGTATAAATATGCTAACGTGTCATCAATGTCCATGCTAGTTCCCCGTACGAACAATGACCATTTGCCAATTTGCCCAGGTGTGAGTGCAAATGCTAGGTGAACTTTCAGTTTGTCACCGACGAACTGTTCGTCACCGACCGAAGATTTTAGCATGGAAGAAACAAACATTTAGATTTATCGAAACAGAATTGCTCGCATCACGGTTGCAGGAGTGGAACTATCTTCACACTAAAACAAAAGTCACTGATACATAACCGCCAATCATTTGGAAGCAAAAAGTGGGTTTATTTACTAAATGTTCTGTAGCTCTGCCATTTTTGCACCAATCTGGGTCTTGTTCGGCGCAAAATGTGCGTATTAAAATAAACTAATGTCTTATAAAATTAAATAGCAAAATTTTTAATTGTCTGGTGTAAAAAAAATTAGTTGAAAAGAGAAAAATTTTAAAATATCATAAAATGTTTCATGAATTTTGAAATTGTGTCCACTGTAACACAATCATTTCTTGACTAATCTTCACAAACGACCCATGGTTGTTTTAGCAATTTTATTATCTTTCAATAAAAAATAATAATTGCAAAAACCGACGAAAACTTTTGAAAATATTTGCATTTAAGTAACATCATCTTTTTAAAAAACGGAAATAACGGTAATTATGCAATATCTCGAAAACTAAAACCAATCTGGAAAAACGGAACCCGGATTCGAATTCAGCGCTCCAAATAGCTTTAGGAATTACTTGTAGTTGCTCAGCTCCAAAACCGTGTATACTTGTGTTATTATTAATTTGCTTTTTTTAGCTTGCTCTTTTCATTATTTTAGTTATGTATTATTTTTGTATTTATTATAAGATAACTCACAATTTTGTCTTTACGCTTCCAAAAATATTCACTAATGAATCAATTTGTGTAACTTCTTTCTTCTGCTTAGCTGGAATTTACCGTTATCTGTCAGAGTGCAGAAATCACTCATAAAAAGCACATAAAATCGATCGTTTATGAGCTCAGAAATATGCACGCAGGAAACAGGTATGCTGGGTACCAAGCAAAAACTTCACAAACAGTTTAGTTTATAATGGCTTTATTATTTTGTAGCCCTATCCGCCACTTGTAGATAATTTTTTATTATTTTTTTAAATGCTTGTTGTGCTTACCAAAACAATATATAAAAAAAAACTTGCGTTAATGACTCGCTAACTGACAGACAGATTCATCAATGCATAGCCTAAATGCTTAGGGCAAGACTTGAATGTGTATGGGTAATTATGTAGCTTCTAAACAAAAAAAATATAGAATTATAATTTAATTTACGCTCGAAAGGTTTCAAAGATATGACCATTAGAGGCGAGACAGGATGAAACTTCTTACATCCATTTTGTACCTTCGGAACCGAAAAAGATAGAAAAGGGCTTAAGCTAATAATTTAAATTGCGTTCAACTGGTTTAAGAAAAAAATGAACACTTTCTTTGCAGTTGTTTTTCAGTTATTGAGACTTATAAAGAAAGTATATTCATTCTATGGGAGGTGCCATGCCCATTATTCCCTTTTCTAATATACTCACCTCAATTATGAACATTAGCAAACATAGATATCCATAGACAATTTTGAGACTCTAGCTATAAAAGTTATTGAAGTACATGTAAAAAGAATTCCCTTTAATGGGAGGTACCACACTAAAGAGTTGGGAGACCTGAGCTGTCACAGTTATTGAGATACACACATCAATATTTCCATGCTATTAGAGGTTCCCAATCTCACAGAGCACAATTATGCATATTAGCACTATAAACATCTGCAAGAAGTTTGAAGACTTCAGCTATTACAGTTATTGAGAAATGTACAAAAAAACTATTTTCGTTGTATGGGAGCTGCCACGCCCATATTTTTATTCCCGCCCATACAAAGCTCAATTATGCATATTAGCACTATAAACATGCGTACCAACTTTGGAGACTCCAGCTGCCACAGTTATTGCGAAATAAACAAAAAAATAATTTCGTTGTAGGGAAGGGACCACGCCCATTTATTTCTTCCACCCATACAAAGCTTAATTATGCATATTAGCACTATAAACATCCATGCAAAGTTTGGAGGCTTCAGCTATTACAGTTATTGAGATATATACAAAAAAGCATTTTTTTGTATGGCAGGGGCCACGCCCACTTATTTCTGCCCACCAATACAAAGCTTAATTATGCATAAACATCCGTACCAACTTTGAAAACTTCAGCTGCCACAGTTATTGAGATATAAACAAAAAACTATTTTTGTTATGTGGGAGGTGCCACGCCCATTTATTTCTTTCCGCTCAAAAACAACCCAATTGTTGACATCAATAAATAATTTACGTGTACCAAATTTGGAGACCTCAGCTAAAATAGGTATTGAGGTATGTGAAAAAAAAACTGTTCAATTTGTATGGGAGGTGCCACGCCTAGTCGGATTTTTCAAAAACAATTAGCCTAAAACGCATTCCGAGATATCGGGTATGTCTTTTTTTTCAAGTTCTATTAAAATCGGTCCAGCCGTTCTTGAGTTATAAGCGGTGTCTCTATCACAAAAAAAAAATTGTTCTCTTATATATAAGATGTACATACATATATACACTTGTAAAATACGTAAGATTATTTCTTTACTTTGTCTTTTCCTCATGTATAGAACGTTAAATTTATCATTTTAATTTGTAAGTGATTTTTTCATAATAAAAAATAAATTTTCAAGAATTTAAGATAAACAGTGGTGATATTTTTAACAAAATTTTTAGTGGTCGGTTATCACAACTTTTCGGTAAAAGCAACAACCCCAGTTTCCTTTCGGCTGCGCAAATCAAGCTCGTACTGTACTTTGAAATCTAGAAAATATATAACCATGACTTTTTCTCTCTACGATTTTTAATATATTTGCCTAACTAACAAAGAAAGTTTCAGCGAAATCAGAAATATATTGGATTCGATATTGCTAAAAAGAAAAGTTTTGCAAAACTTTGAAACTTTAATTTTTAAATGGGTATAACTCACAAATTAAAAAAGACAAATTACACATTTGAGTACCTCTTCCGTTAAACAACACTTAAGCTTTAAATGTCCGTGAGATAAGTGGTGCTGTCCTTTCCTAAAGCTTTGATTCGAATAGTCCTCTGCACACTTGTGTTTTTTACACTTTAAAGTGTTCAAAATAAAAAAGGTCGTCGCTATAAAAAAAAAAATGTTGTCATAAAAAAAGGAGAAAACGGGATGTGTAAATGTTGAATTGCTGTAAATTTTTTTTGTAATGATTAATTTTAAATTAAAGATTTTTTTTTTTTTACAAAAATCACAGTCTAAATATACCAGAAATATATGTATATTTATATCCTACACATGTACTCGTATGTATATGTATTTATTGCGATCCTTTCAGCGGCCAGTCTTGACAATTGCTTTCTATTTATAAAATTTTTAATGTCATTGAAATTGCTGATGTGTAAAAGTAGATGAAAAAATTAATATTTTTTTAATAGTGTCCAAAGTGTTACAACTAAAAAAATTAATTTAGAAGAAAAATCATCTCATTTTGAAAAGTTGTTTTTAATTCGATTCCTGCAACGGTGCAATAGTTTTTAATTTTAAAAGTTAAAAATGTGAAAATTCATACACATATTGGCCCAGACGGGTAAAGATAAACGTAGGAGGATCATTACTTTTTTCCAGAAATTGCTACCTATTTATACACATGAAATGCAAATTTTATATTGATATTTCTATCGGTACGAGAGTAACAAGCTTTGTTCACCTAAAAATGACACAAAATTACACTGCTATGCTTACGTAAAATCTTAGGCGCATCGGACCAGCTGTTGAAAAATTTCGGAACTATTTTTAAAATATTTTATTTTAGACTGGAGTACGCAGGTACCATACAAATTAAAAAAAAATATTATGATACATATAAAAAAAATTTCCAAAGAAAATTGAAAAACTGTTGACTCTAGCCTGGTACAAGAAATGTAATTACAAGATCCGCAATTTAGTAAAAAATAGTTTGATCAGAGCAAGTAAACGAAACAGTACTACCCGTCGAATTTAAGCCCAGCATAAGCTTTTTTTATTATAATTGCCAAACATAAAAAACCAATTATTTGAGTCAGAGCAAGGATCGTTCCAAATTAAAGCATTTTTTTATGCCATATCTTTAAAGAATTTAATAATAATGTTCATATATGTATGTATAAAGAAATGGTAATGGGGTATGGTTTTGTTGAACGTTTTGAAAAGAGTTAATAGATTTGTCAAAGCAGACTAGGGTCCCATTAAGGATTTTTTTACTTATGTTAATGTTTAATTTTTATGATGTTAGTGTTTAAACAAATGTTATATAATTAGGCTTTTAGAGGAAAACTAACTTTGTGCAAATATTTTCTGCCGAACAGTGGCCCACTTTTTAGAAAAATCTACGAGACAGTGTAACTAAAAGGGCCAAAGACGTTCTGCTGCCTTGAAGCGAGATCAAAGGATACAATCAAGGTATATTCAACAAGGTAGGGACAACTGATCAGCTGACTTTTATTTCCGCCATATGTCATCTAGCTTAGCTTGGACACTTGCTTATGTTGTACAATGGTTGTGTATACTGTGGGTATGTGTGTTCACTACAATTTAGACAACCAAGCTGGAATTAGCAACAACAAAATACATGCTGAAATTTTACAGGAAGTTGTTGTTTTAGGGACGCTCCCACCTTCTTATTCCACCATGAGTACAATTTAAACAATTCAAAAATGTTATTAACTAAAAGTGGAAAAAATGTTACATACAACCTTGTAATATTGAACAAGTGATATGCGTCTTGGTAAATTAAAAAAAAATTGATGTCCAGTATAGGAATTGACTGGGCAATGATGGGGCAATTCTCTAGAAAAAATTTAAAAAAATTTGGTACAAATTAAAAAGTTAATTATTTTTTACACTTGGTAAAAAAAAACTATTTATATATGTATTTATGGAAATAAAAAACAAAAACTCATGTGGAGGTCGGTGAAATGGGCTTGAAAAGGTGGTGGTGTTATTTATTACATATGTATATACATACATACATATATTAATAAAAAAATATACATATACATACATATATGTATGTATATGTAAATATGTATGTAAGTAATAATCCATAACTGTAAGAGGCATAGAATTGTACACCTATGTTTTATTTGCGTAGTACATACTCTTTATTTTTGCTTTTTTAAAATAACAGAAACTGTTTTATTTACTTATATATAAATTTTTTTATCAATTTTCCTGATTTTAATTTTGTTTTAACAAAATCTGCTGATTTAAAATAAAAATATAACTAGGGGAAATTTTTCAAATGTTCGGATGGCTCCAAGATGTACGAGTCTGAATGCCAGTAAGTATAAATACATACGTATAATGTTTATAATAAAATTAAAATTAAATATTTGAAAATGGCGTGCATTAAATAATATATTTTTTACTCATACTTAACTCAAATAGTGGAACTTATTTGATTTATGAAAATGGAGACGTAAACAAGCCTCGGCTGAAAGAAAGAGAATGGAAAAATAACAAATTTCACTTTGATGATGTGGCTAAGGCAATGCTAACGCTATTCACAGTGTCAACATTTGAGGGATGGCCCAAGTAAGTATTAACTATACATGGATATGCTTAATCAAATATACTCTGCGTTACGAGTTTTTGCTATCGGTAGAGATGAGCGATCCGGTGATTTTTAAAAAATACTGCAAACAGTGAACGTGATTTTTAAAAATCAGTTGTCTTAAACAGTGACTATTATTCACAAACAAATATGTTACTTTTAATAACTTATCAATATAAAAGTAATAACATTGCAGTTGATAGTTAATTCACAGGATGACCCAAAAATGTTACTTTAAATAACATACCAAATTTAAAGTATCAACACTGCAGTTAACAGTTGCTACTTAAGCCCTTATGACACTTGCTTTTTTCTTAATTGATTGCTTTTGGATTGAAAGAAAGAAATAGCAAATGTTAGATAGAACAAAATATATATGTTTTATGATAAAAAGTAAACAAACGAAACAATGTTGCCCACTTGATATTTTGTTGCAGAGCGGAAAATCTGAAATAAAATGTAATAAACGCGCGAAAAATCGCTTTTTTAACTATAAACTGATCAAATTGACAACATGTTTAGAGTTTTAATCTTAAAACGTCAAGTTTAAGTTAAAAATTTTTACATTTTTTTTGACAGCTTCTGCTTTTTTATCAATTGCGTTTGGGGAGCTTTTGACGTTTTGGTATTTTTCTTTAAATAGCTTAACTCTTCACACTTAGTGTAATTTTCCTATATTATAAGTAGGTACTGTTCTTCAAAGTTTATAAAATGCAAAAAAAGCAAGTGTCATAAGGGCTTTAGGAACATTTTTTATCTTTTTCACGAACCACAATGTAATTTATGCCCATATGCATAAGGATTGAAGGAACGGGGTTGTTAGCGAAAATTAAATAAGTCTGGTAACAACATCGCAGTAAATAGTTACTTCACAGAAATTCCCAAAAATATTTATTTTCATAATATATCAAAGTAACTATACCGCAGTAACAGTTACTTTACATTTTATGTCACTAAAGTTTCTAGTGATTTTCAAGTCACAGATATAAAATCACAGGTACTGATATATCGCCCATATAACACATGGCCTACTCAATTGTAAATTCGAGATTTTGTGATGTTACAAACAAAGGATAACCAAAAGAGTGCACGCTACAATACCGGCCTTATTGCTCGTCGAAAACGGGGGAGTTCATATCTTCTTATCTTATCCTTTGATTCAATTGTTATAAACCATTACTTATAAAGCGTGCATACATTCACAAGCTAAAGGATAAATTCACGTTATTTATATTGCCGTATGTTAATGCAACTAGTACCCACCCAACCATGATCACACTGAAATCAATCAAAAAGCAATTATGTGATCCCATAAAAATAAGCTGTAGTCCCTAAATCAAACAATCAAACAAAAGTAATATATTTTTTTAAAGAACCATTTTAATATAAATTAACTTTTAAGATTTAACCAAAATTAAAAGTAATAAATTAGAAAACTCAAAAACAAAAAAAATTGATTGACAAAAAACTCAAGCAAAATAATTTAAATCATGCATAAAAAAATATATATATAAAGAAATGTTTGTTTGTATTAAATTAAAAATCAAACCAAATAATTACAGAAAAATTATTAAAACCCAAAATTGGTTGGTCACCCTTAAGCAAATAAATAAAATTAAAACGAGATGAATGAACTTAATAAAAATAAATAAGTATATAATAAAAATAAGTAAATAAGTATATATGTAAGTATATAAAACTTGCATCATCAAACTTTGCTCAGCTATCCAAAGCAGAGTGACCGCTCGTCGACTACAGTTGCATTTTGCAACCTTTTCAAGGGCCTGTGACTTTTTGTGCGACTTCTTTATGCTGACACTATTTTGACACTTTTTAAAACTTTTGCAACTTTTGCCCCTTTTTTGTTACGAAAGTTAAACAATTTCTATTATGTATTTGCATATGTGCATACATATAAACATACCTGGCATATGCAGACATTTTTTTTATTCCCAAAAGTCGCATTCCATCATTTTTTGAAATTAAAAATGCGGAAAGCTTTTGGCATACAGTTGGTTTATGATTTAACCAAACCCACAGCAGCGCATGTGCTGAAAGATTTTTTTCTAAGTTAGGGCTGATGAAAAATAAATTGACAAACAATTTAAAAGTTACGACCTGTAAGTCAATGCTGTCAGCTTTAAATTTATTAAATACTGAACTGGGTTTCAGATATAAACTAAAACTCAAGTACAGAAACACAGTTTCAAAAAAATATATGAAAAAAATTAAAAATATTTATGAACTTACATATGTATTATTTCATTACATCCCTACAGATAAAAAACCAGTAGAAAGTTAAAATGTACTATTTGCTTTTAACTTAGACTAGTTGTCTATCTGTCCTTGTTTCAACCAAATTTAAAAAACGATATTTCAATATTTGAAGAAGAATAGAAAGACAACTTGTCTAAAGTAAATTATTAAACAGTTCATTTGATTTTTTATATTAAAACTATATAAAAATTTAATTTTTTTTGCAATTTAAAATTTATTACTTTGCAAACATTATTTGTTCATTAATGTTTTCTTTTTGATACATTTCTTATTTTCAATGTATTGTGATCACGTTTTTTTTGTGTTGTTGAATTGTTGATCTGTTTTTGTTTTTATTAGTTGTAAAAATATTAATAAAAAGTTAAATAAGCGCTTTAAAAATGAGTGCAACTTTTTTTCCAAAAACGACATTTTTATGCGACTTTTTTTTCCTAAAACGACTATTTGTGCCACTTTTTCAAAATTCTCAGCGGTCACACTGATCCAAAGATCTTTAGATCAGTGATGAGAAATGAGAATTTCATTTGGGTATCAAAAAAATGTTGCCAGAGGTACTTTTTTAAAGGCAATAGTATCAAAATATATATTTTTTTCTGTTTTACATTAATCCATAAAAAAAGTCGCATAGACATTTAAGTGTTTTTAGTTTGTTTAGCAGTGAACCGAAACTGAACTGTTTAAAATTTTTGGAAAAATTTTAATTTTGTTTTAAATCCCTTAATATCATCCAATGCTATCGTAATAATTTATTTTAAAAATCTGACCCTTAATTTGGAAAAATTAACGTTAGCCGCTTAAAAAAATTTAATTAAAGTTTTTTTCCGAATTTATCTTATTGCATCTATATGAATAATGTTTTTTCCCGCATTTAGTTACCAAGCATCCAGTTAAAAAGTTTATTTACAACTTTTTTTATATGCTGTGCCAATGAAATGTGTATATTAAAAATATTTAACAAGGCAACTAACTACCTGTGGTTAATATTTTATGCATTAAAGAAAAGTTACATATGACTACCACTGATTATATTGTTACTAAAGTATGAAATATTTGTTAAAGTAATGGTTAAAACCTAATTGACTAATGTAAAAAGATACTTTGACATTGCGGAAATTCTCAAAGCTATAGCTTTTTCATCTACAAAAAAAAATATTTTCTGTATACGCCACCTTTTTGCACTTTTTTAATTTATTTTTTTTTTAACAGGTTTTTTAAACAAAATTTTCAAACAAAATCAGTATAACAAATTTATTTTATATTAAAAAATTGTTTGTAAGTATGCCCCTTAACCTTTTGCATTGTTAATAATAATGTACGTAATTTACTATTAGACTTTTTAAAATAATTTTTGGTCCTTCTTATTTCTAAACAAAAATTAAATGATCCAATTTTTTTTCGAATTTGTAAAAAAAGGCAAAATATCTCGTGCATAATGATATCTCGGCTTTCTGATTTAACTTCTATGTTAACTGTGCTTACAACTTTAAAAAAATATTTGAGAAAAAGCTATGTTTTTCTACGTTTTTTAAACCTGTTCAAAATTTTTTATCCGAAACCTTTGTTGTAAAATAATATTGCAAAAAAATATTATTTACAGCCCCTCGTGAAAGGGAGCATATTTACGTACTTAGGTTAGGTTAGGTTAAAGGACATGCAGTGAGATACACTCACCGCATCACCCAGAGGCAGTTTGCCCATTGTGACTGTCCTATAAGAAGAAGTAATAAAATAAAGAGTAAATAGAAAGGTATGTTCAGATGAAAGAATAAAGTAGAAATGACAAAGGTTAGAGTAGTAGTAGTAGAGTCGAAGTAAGTAAGTGAGAGTGTGGCAATGTCCATCACGAGTCGTTGCCGATTGTCCATTTGGCACGTGTCCTGCTTCGGATATCAGTTGCAACCTCTCGCCAGCCATGTCATCCCTCTCGCAAATCCTAGTAAGACCCTTGGGTCACAGTCGGCGAGCGCAGAGAGGTGGTCATAGTAGGGTACACCAAAGTACCGGTTCCTCCTCCCAGCGAGCGCCGGGCATCGACACAACAGGTGCTCCACAGTCTCGATCTCCTCTTCGTCTTCGCATAGTCGACAGAAGTCGACCGAGTTTGGCCTCCAGTTTGCCTCCAATGATCTTATACTGCAGTGACCGGTCAAAAGGCCGGTGATCAGCTTAAGGTCGCTTTTACCCAAAGATAGAAGGGTCTTCGTCCGGTTCTCCGAAACTGCTTTCCATAGGGATTTGGAGACCCTACATCCAGCAGTATTCGCCCATTTCCGGTTCGCCAGGACTCTAAAGTACCCATCGATTATCCCGTAGAGTTCGCACAAAGGGGGAAGGATCGATGTGACCGCCCCAGTGGTAGGTAGTTCGGTTCCCTTCCGTGCCAATTCGTCGGCATATTCATTACCGGGTATCTCGGAGTGACCGGGAACCCAGCACAGCCTTACGGCCCTACCAAGCTCCCGAAGCGCCGTCCTACAGTCTCTAACCGCCTTCGACCTTACAGAGTCTGAACCCAAAGCCCTTAGGGTGGCTTGACTATCCACGTAAATGGTGACCCACTCATCATGGCCTTGATTTGTGCGTCCGATCAATCTTGCGGCCTCTTGTACTGCAAATATTTCCGTTTGGAAGACACTGCAGTGATCGCTTAGCCTGAAAGACTCCGCAATGTCAAGTGCTTCGCTGAAAATACCAGCTCCAGTACCACGATCAGTCTTCGATCCATCAGTATAAACGACTACTCCTCCGTACGGAACGTGGCCATCATCCCATACCGACCTTTCAGGAATGGTTATCACAGCGGCGGAGTCGAAGTCCAGGTAAGATGATAAGTAATCCGTCTTCCCGACTAGGTCTCCTAGCTGCTCCAGCCTCCCCATTTCGATCAAAATGCTGGCATGTCCCGATTGAGAGTCGCGCCAAGTTCCTGATTCTCGAAGTCTCAAGGCTCCCTTAACCGCAAACCGCTTCACAAAAAGTGCCAGAGGTAGAAGGTTCAGCATTGTATCCAGTGCAGCCTGTGGGGTGCTCCCGAGCGCTCCCGTGATACAAATAGAAGCAGCCCTCTGCACCTTGTTCAGCGCTTTGAGGAGAGAGGTTTTCGTTGTGGCCGTTTGCCAAACCAGGCATCCATAGGTAACAATGGGTCGAACAATTGCCGTGTACAACCAATGGACAGTACTAGGCCTCAGTCCCCAACTCTTTCCTATCGAGTTCCTGCACGCATATAGAGCATTCAGCCCCTTCTTAACCCTTTCCTCGATGTTCCTCTTCCAGTTAAGTTTCTGGTCCAGGATGACGCCAAGTTATCTGGCTTCCGGAGACAGTTGTAGCTCTACTCCATCCAGTACCGGTCCACAGAAATCCCCGACCTTCCGCTTGCGGGTAAAGAGAACTAATTCGGTCTTCGTGGGATTTACTCCAAGTCCCTTGGACTTGGTCCAGTCAGACAGTGATCTCAGTGCCCCTTGCATCAAATCAGTTAGTGTAGACAAGAACTTCCCACCAATAAGTATGACCACATCATCCGCGTATGCCACGACTTTCGTTCCTTCCCTCTCGAATTTCTCCAGTATACCATTTATCACCAGAAGCCACAAAAGGGGTGAAAGGACTCCACCCTGTGGTGTGCCCCTGGTAACAATTCTCCGTATGGAGCCTTCGCCCATTCGCGCATTGATAATTCGGCCCTTCAGCATTCTATCAATCCAGCTTATGAGGAGAGGGGAAACACCAGTTAAAACGAGGGATTCATGTATCGATTCCAGCTTCACATTATTGAAAGCCCCCTCAATATCCAAAAAGGCCGCCATCGTAAAGTTGGAATTTGCCATATTGTGCTCGATAGTCCTAACTACATCGTGAAGCGCACTCTCCACCGACCTACCCTTGCGGTAAGCATGTTGACAGGCACTTAGTGACGTAATGTCCATCGAACTCCTGATATGTAAATCTATCAGTCTCTCCACCGTCTTCAACAGAAAGGAAGACAGGCTGATAGGTCTAAAGTCCTTCGGCTTGGAGTGAGACGTCTTCCCTGCCTTCGGAATGAAGACAACGCTGACCTCCCTCCAGGCTAAGGAAATGCACGATAGTTGCAGACAGGCCCTAAAAATTTTCGACAGTGATGGTAACAGCATTGGCCCTGCCATTTGCAGCATTGCTGGGATGATACCATCCGGCCCAGGTGATTTGAAGGGTTGGAAAGAATCCAGCGCCCACGCAATCTTTCTATCATCCACTATACAGTCAACTAGGGGTACCCCCATGCACGGATCGACCATAGAAACGTCCTCCGATCCCTGCTTGGTCTTGTTGGCCCTGTTGTACAATCTCCTCGAATCCTTCCTTAAAAAGCCCAGTTCTCGATTCCACCATACTGGCTGTGATCTTCCACCTGGGTATGACAAGGGACAGGATTCTTCAAAGCTCTCTGTAAGGTAGCCAGAGAGTCTATCAACCGCTAAGTCAACCTCCGTTCTCGTCGTGCAGGCGTTGACCGGATTCGACTCAAGACGGGAGGTAACTAGTTCTGAAAACTTCGACCAATTCGCCCTTCTAGGGTTCCTAAAGGTTTTTTGCCGGTTTTTCCTAAAGTCTAACTCAAAGAGTATCTTTCTGTGATCCGAAAAGGTGCACTCGTTGGACACTCTACAATTTCTGACGCGCGATTCGTCCAGGTTAGTTAACGTTATGTCTATCACCTCAGCCCTATCTCTAATTTGAAAGGTGGGGGTATTACCCCTGTTACAAATACGAAGACCCGAGCGTAAAATGAAATCAAAAGTTAACTCACCTCTTTTATTAATGTCCTTGCTACCCCATTGCGAGTGGTGAGCATTGGCATCGCATCCAAGGATAATATCCCTACCGTGCAAGGCGTTATTCACCAGATTCCGGACATTAATATTTGGAGGATCGGGCTCATCATACGGCATATAGACAGATGTCAGGATTAGTGGTCGACCAGCAACATTTTCCAGGCATACTGCCGTCATATCTCCGCTACTGTAATTAGAGAGGTGGATTAGGTTCAAATCTTTTCTACCAATTACACATGTCCTAACCTTGTCCCCATTAGAGGATGCGTATAGACGGAAATTGACATTGCTTAGCCCAGCAACCTTATTTCTAAAGATAAGTAAGTATTAAAGAAAACCACACGGAAAGAAAAGGATAGTTAGTAAGAGGCAAAACTAAACCATTTTTTATAATAATTAGAAAAGCAAAATAGGGTATCAAATTAGCCAGAGGAGTAACACAGTATTTTCCACCATCTAATAGTATCAAAAAAAGTACGATCGTATCAACTTTTACAACACTGCTTTAGATCATAGGTCGGAAAATAGTAAATTTTTCCGTTTTTACCCCATTGTTTTGTCTTTGTGGCATTAGCAGAACATACGAAACTGATGTATTTCATTTATTACAAAGCCTGACAAATAAAATTATTATATCGATAAATAACTTCGGTTATATAGCTGCAGAATTGGAATCTTAAATAAATAACAACTGTTATCTAGGATAACTTTGAGAAAGAATGCGAAGATTCTAATACCACTGAATCAAAAAAACATATCGTTAAACGTAATTTAATACAGTTCATAAAAACTATAATATATGAAAATATGGCAAAGCTTCCAACAAATTTTAAGATGTTGGAAAATGTTTTTTGAGGGATTCAGAAAATACTTTATGTGTTATAAAAGAATTTGAAGATGATTTTAAAGAAATTGAAGAGCTGTAAAATTGATTAAAAAATTTAAAATTGTACCAGTGGAAAAATTTAGATAGAACCGAATAATTTTGGATCGAATTGCATCATTGTTTGCTTTGAAAATTTCTTCGTTAACATATTCTACTGTTAAAGTGGAAAAAAACATTCAGTGCTATAATTTTTTTAAGAATAAACTAAGAAGCCGCATGGCTTTGAATACGGTTAATAGTTTAATTCATATAATATATGGTTTACAAAGGTGTTAAAACTACGAGTTACCAGCAAGCGTATTTGTAAATATTATATAAAAACAAATCTATGGCCGAAAGAAAAAATGTTACTCTTTTTGAAAATGATTGTTCTTTTTTGACTTAACTTATTTATATGTAAATGTGTATGGTCATATTGATAATGTTGATAAACATTTGTATCAATTGCTGCTGTAAAATAAGTTTATTTAAGAAATAAATTAATCGATTTAAAGCGGAAAAATCTTCAATTTTTAAATTTAGCTCCTTTTAGCTCTTTTTGACTACTCGGTTGGCTCTTTTTGCCTCTAAATTGTTGGCATCACTGATTGCTTTAGATCATACATAGGTCGGCAAAACATAATTTTCAGTGCGCAATTGTGCTACAAAAACAATAAAAAAACTCACACCGACGTTGTTCTATTTTTATTTCAGTTTGATTTCAGTCGTTAATTGAGTGTTAACGAGTGCCAGTGTGGCCATATTAGCTTTTTCGGGCTAAATTTAGCTTTATTTTTCTTCTTTTAGCCCGAAATATTTACATTTAGCTTTAAGCTTTTTTTTTAGCTTTTTTCGAAATTGAATTTAGCTATTTTAGTAGTTTTTGAAGCTAGATAACAGGATAAAAATTTGTCGTATTCAATTTTTCGGTTTATAAAGGTATTAAGCTCCAAATTTTCTTCGAATTTACAACATCACAGTTTCTGAACCATTGTTTTGTATAATAATTTACTTCTATCGACATTTTAAGAACGCAAATTAACACAAAAATTCAATAACACAAAGTTATAAGGAAGGTATTTTATTACAAAAAAACGTAAGAATTTGTTTTCTCAAAGCAAATACATTTAAATGCGGCAATTATAAAGAAAAACAATCCAAATGCGGTACAAACAGTTTTTGCCGTTTTTTGTTAAATTTTAAAATCTTTTAATATATTGCTCGGGTGCCCCGGTAGGTCAGTGGTAAGTGCACAAGCTTACCAGTCTGGGGGTTGTGGGTTCGATTCCCACCAGAGACCCTGGTAAGTTTGCTTCATTCTTCAATTCTTTCTTTATTTCTTCTTTCCTTCTATCTCAAGCTATTCTATCTGCCTCTCCAGGTAACACAAAGGGACCGAATTAAGCGGACCCAAGTGAGCTGTAATCTTTCCTTCAACGGCTACCTGTTCTACCTAACCTAACCTAATATATTGCTCAAAAATGTACAAACGCTTGTCTTCAGTAGAAACAAATTTCTATATTAATGTTTTTATTTAATAAGAATTTTAAAGTGTATTTTTGTCAAAAAATCATACAAACAAGACCGAAATCATTTTTTAAGAAAAAAGCAGGCGAAATGAAACATCGTAGGGGCAAGTAAAGCTCACCATTTTATAGTGTTAAACTTTATTTGTTGAAAATCAAGTTCATTTTAAATTTTGTTTTATTTTTAGCAGGACGGTAATTTTTTCTAATTTAAATAAAAACGGTTAAACACGATAATTATTATTTTTTTAGATAGTATTAATATTTTTTATTAATTGATTTAATTTGTTCATTTTTACAGTCATTGGTTTTAAATACTTATTAAGACACACATGCCCAAATAAAAATACTTTTAAAAATGCTTTCTTACAATTTAAATTTTTACATTAAAGATTATCTTTTTTTTTTGTTTTCTTGGACAAAACTTACATGCAGACATTTTTCATGATATACAGACATAGTCATATATATTTACACAAATTAAAATTTGTAGTATAGTTCCGACCAGTTCTGACCCTATTTTGGAGGCTTCCATAGGTTTGTTTCTTCTTTACTAAATTGTAGACTGTTTTCTGACATATTCCGTACTCTTTTCCCAAGTCTGATGCCGAAGAACCCATTCCAAACTTCGTTGCGATCTCAACTCGCGTTTCGACGGGAATTTCCTTTATTTTCACCATTTTAAACGTTTTTTTAGCGACTTTTCTATAAATATTTATTTTTATGCAATATAAATTTGCTAACTATCAAACCGAATTAGGTTTTTTTTAAAGATTGCAGCGTTTTTAACTTAATTTCACGACAAAATAAGTATGTAAATAATTTTGAAGGAGAAGGCTTAGACTTCTTTTGTAAGTTAAATCAACAGCCGTCAAGTTTTTTGCTAAAAAATTTTGACTAGCATAAGCTGTACATTTTAAGGATTACAATTGAGTAGATTTCATTTAAAAATTTATTAGAAAAGCTTAAACATTTTGTTTTATTTCTAAGCAAAGTAAAATTTTTAATTTGTGTAAATATATATGACTATGTCGGTATGAATGTAGCTTGAATGAAAACTTTCGATATTAAAGGAACTGTGTAAGAAATTAAGTCCCTTTATACTCTTTTTGTCAACCAACAAAAATTGCATTGAAGGAATTAAAAAAAAATTCATCGTGTAAATGTAATCTTATAATTTAAATTTTTTGTTGTTCCTATGTGTTTGTATTTATGAAAAAAGTTTGTTAATTAAATGACTAAATTTTTGCGTGTTTTTGTAAAAAAAAAGAACGAATTGTGAGTGAGTATTTATATTTAAAAAAAAAAAAACAAATTTTAATTTTTTTGTTTGTTTTCAATATATATCTCACTCACAAATTCGTTTTTTTACCAAAACAGACAGTAAATTAACACCTGCTTTTAAAAACTTTTTTAAAAAGTTCTTGTATATGTATGTATATCTATATAAAAACATATTAATTTTCTTCTTACTTAAGGTATGGGTCTACCAAGTTTTTGTAAACAAAATCAAAATTTTTAAAAACATTTTCTGTTTAAATATTTTTAGCACACAAACGTTTCGTTCATATTATGAAAAATATCTAAATAACCAAGAAATTTTTTAAAAACGCATTTAAAAATGTAGTTTTTTTTGGCTTTAAGTTCTTGATTTTAGCTCTTCTTAGCTGTTTTTTAAACGTGATTTAGCCCTAACTTTGCATGAAAATCTGGTCACACTGACGAGTGCACATGTGCGGATGCTTACTGATTTTTTTCAGCTTTGATTTAATTTCAAAATAAACCAGCAAACAAAATAGTATAATGGAAGACAAACATTTTTGTTTTTTCACTAAAAATGCTTTTGGTAACATGCAATGCATTTTATAATACCAAACATTTAAAGCAAAGAAAACAAGGAAAACTTAATTTATAATACCTAAATACACTTAATTTTTAAAGTTTTAATTGTAAATTAAACTCGCCCAAGGGAATATGTGTGAAAAAAATAGCCTAATTCTGTAATAACTGAGGCATATTTTGTATATAATTTTAATAACTTTTTTTAAACTTCATTTCCATTTTGCTTTAAAAAGTAAAATTCATCACATGTGCAATGCTTAGTTTTTTGTTTGCTGGGCAATATTCTCTTATCTAGTACATTTAACACTGTACTTATAAACAATTCGTAACATAAGTAAACCATATTTATTTTTTAGCGTATTTTGAACAATTTTTATTTCTAAAATTTCCTTTTATATTCTATCAGGCTAATTGGTTCAAGTTTTATTGTGATAAGATTTTTGTTGAACAAATATTTTGAAAAAGTTTAGTTTCCCGACACTAGCCGAGTGGAATGCATTTTCAGAGCCCGCTACAACTCCTCATCAGCACTCTTTGTTCGGTACTGAGCATTGGTAGTAAATATCTTCTATTTAACCCAAGTGTTAATTGAAATTTGAATACGGAAATACTAATTTGTATTTTACACATACTCTCATTAACAATAGGTAATTCTTGAGTTAGAACGAAATTTACGGCCTGCCATTTTTTCATACTATGGCAACACCTTTTCTTTTTTATTTATTCTTCATCTCATCACTTTTTTATGTTTGCCTTATTCATCTCTATTTAGATGAGTATGAAGGCAGCATGCTTTTGCATGCATTAGTTTTGTCTCGCTTTTGTTATATTTTTTAAATTTTAATTTGCTGATCATCAGTCGTCAGCTCGCTGTTGAACATATTTTAACATTGCGGACGTATATTTCATATTACACCATGCCTAGTGTTATTTTTAATATTTATTTTTTAGCGTATTTTGAACAATTTTTATTTCTAAAACTTCCTTTTATATTCTATCAGGCTAATTGGTTCAAGTTTTATTGTGATAAGATTTTTGTTGAACAAATATTTTGAAAAAGTTTAGTTTCCCGACACTAGCCGAGTGGAATGCATTTTCAGAGCCCGCTACAACTCCTCATCAGCACTCTTTGTTCGGTACTGAGCATTGGTAGTAAATATCTTCTATTTAACCCAAGTGTTAATTGAAATTTGAATACGGAAATACTAATTTGTATTTTACACATACTCTCATTAACAATAGTTAATTCTTGAGTTAGAACGAAATTTACGGCCTGCCATTTTTTCATACTATGGCAACACCTTTTCTTTTTTATTTATTCTTCATCTCATCACTTTTTTATGTTTGCCTTATTCATCTCTATATAGATGAGTATGAAGGCAGCATGCTTTTGCATGCATTAGTTTTGTCTCGCTTTTGTTATATTTTTTAAATTTTAATTTGCTGATCATCAGTCGTCAGCTCGCTGTTGAACATATTTTAACATTGCGGACGTATTTTTCATATTACACCATGCCTAGTGTTATTTTTAATATTTATTTTTAGCGTATTTTGAACAATTTTTATTTCTTAAATTTCCTTTTATATTCTATCAGGCTAATTGGTTCAAGTTTTATTGTGATAAGATTTTTGTTGAACAAATATTTTGAAAAAGTTTAGTTTCCCGACACTAGCCGAGTGGAATGCATTTTCAGAGCCCGCTACAACTCCTCATCAGCACTCTTTGTTCGGTACTGAGCATTGGTAGTAAATATCTTCTATTTAACCCAAGTGTTAATTGAAATTTGAATACGGAAATACTAATTTGTATTTTACACATACTCTCATTAACAATAGTTAATTCTTGAGTTAGAACGAAATTAACACTTGGGTTAAATAGAAGATATTTGCTACCAATGCTCAGTACCGAACAAAGAGTGCTGATGAGGAGTTGTAGCGGGCTCTGAAAATGCATTCCACTCGCCTAGTGTCGGGAAACTAAACTTTTTCAAAATATTTGTTCAACAAAAATCTTATCACAATAAAACTTGAACCAATTAGCCTGATAGAATATAAAAGGAAATTTTAAGTAAACCACGTTTTCATGTAAATAACATCAAATTACAAAGTGTAAGAGCGCTATATTCGGCTGTGCCGAATCTTATATACCCTTCACATTGGTCTTTAAATATACCCAGCCGAGTAATTTTGTACTGCAAATAATATAATAAAAACCTTGTGCGAGTTTTAAAGCCCATAGAAAAAATAACAAAATTTTAACGTTCGTATGAATATTAAAAATGGATGAAGAAGATTTGAGGTCGAGAGTTTTAAAAGTTTTCGACATTATTCATATTTAAAGGTTAATAAAACTTATTAATTCTAGTCCCCCTGCTCTTCTCCAACTTTTTCTCCAAAATGTATGAATTATTTGATTATTACTTTTTGTAGAATATTCGAAGTCGATAGCTGTAATAGTTTTCCAGAAGTAGCGTATCGAAAATTTTATAAAAATTGTTAATTTGTATGGGAGCTACCCCTTCTTCACCCCCCATCCGAAAATCTTTTTCTTCAGAGCGTAGCCCTTGACGTCCAATCACTTTTTGTAGATTGATTTCGATATCTGATAAAGTTTCCGAGATATAGCATATCGAATATTTTACAATAATTGTCAAAAAAATTTTTCTTTAAAGCGTAGGCCTTCTTGCCCAATTACTTTTTGTAGAACATTTGATTTCGATATCTGTTATAGTTTCCGAGATATAGCGTATCGAATATTTCATAAAAATTGTAAATTTGTATGGAAGCTACCCCTTTTTTGCCCCCACTCAAAAAAATTTTTCTTTAAAGCGTATGCATTTTTGCCCAATTACTTTTTGTAGAACATTTCATTTCGATATCTTTTATAGTTTCCGAGATATAGCGTATCGAATATTTTACAATAATTGTCGATTTGTATGGGAGCTACCCCTTTTTTTGCCCCCACTCAAAAAAAATTTTCTTTAAAGCGTAGGCCTTCTTGCCCAATTACTTTTTGTAGAACATTTGATTTCGATATCTGTTATAGTTTCCGAGATATAGCGTATCGAATATTTTACAATAATTGTCGATTTGTATGGGAGCTACCCCTTTTTTTGCCCCCACTCAAAAAAATTTTATTTCAAAGCGTAGTCCCTCTTGCCCAATTACTTTTTGTAGAACATTTCATTTCGAGATCTGTTATAGTTTCCGAGATATAGCGTATCGAATATTTCATAAAAATTGTAAATTTGTATGGGAGCTACCCCTTTTTTTGCCCCCACTCAAAAAATTATTTCTTTAAAGTGTAGGTCTTTGCGTAGAATTACTTTTTGTAGAACATTTTAAGTCGATAGCTGTTATAGTTTACGAGATATAGCGCATAAAATATTTCACCAAATTTGTGCAATTGTAGGAAAAATACCCCTTTCCCTAGTCTTATCTGAAAAAACTTTTTTCATTATTTAGGTCCCTTCTTTAGGAGTATTCGTTCCAAGTTTTGTGGCAAGAGTGACTATACTTACTGAGTGGGTACAGGCTTGCGTGTACTTGCAATTCAGCTGCTTAAAATTGATGGACAAAAGAAAATGTAAAAAAACACAGTAGTGTGTGTGTGTATATTCATAAAAAAATCAAAACAAATTAAGCAATAAGTCTTGAACCGTGCGAACGCCAATGAGAGTTCAAAGAAGAAAAAGAAAATAAGCAGGCTTATTTTCTTGCATCGTGCGAAAGCGGACTTATATCTCGGTCAATAGTGAACCGATTTTGCTAATAGCGATTGTCTCCAGGATATTTCTAATAGTTTGACACCATTAACTGGTGTGTTTTTTTTTATTTGACTCCGAAAACTTGATTTCAACAGACGGACAGACGGACATCGCTAAATCGGCTTCCCTATCTATAAGGATCCAGAATATATATACTTTCATTAGCGACCCCAAATGAATAATAAAGAAATTACAAACGGAATGACAAAGTGATATATACCCTATCACTATGTGAAGGGTATAAAAACGAAGAAGTAGAGAAAAAAAAAAATTTATTTTATATATAATATTTAATTAAGAATTTAAAACAACAAAAACATATAACGGACAAAAACCGCCGTTATTAACATTTACTTATCAATTTTTCCAAATATGTAATTTAAACAAAAAAAAATCATGTACATATGTATGTATATTTGCTCATACATCTATACATACATATTTTTGCACTCTTCTTCTTCGATCTTTTCACAACTTTTCCTTTCTTTTCTTATATACATATGAATCTCACTTTACCATTAATTTTAACTTAAAGCATTTTTATTTATATGAATAACTTTTTTTTATTATTAATTACGCATTGAAGAACTCAAATAAAAATGTCTTTCACAAAAATTTAATTTTTAAGCTTTTCCTTTACGTTGACAAATATCGGTTTTCCTTTATTTATCGACTCCTGCGTTTACCAGTTTTAATCAGACTGATGCTTCGAAAATCAAGAGCAATACCTTTAAGCTGTCAATATTTGGTACTATGCATCTTATGATGAAGAGAAACAAAATTCGGATAACCTCTTTTAATGATTGGAATGGATAAAATCCAATATATAAAAGGTGCCAAATCTAGACATTTTAAGTACTATGCATCTTATGATGAAGAGAAACAAAATTCGGATAACCTCTTTTAATGACTGGACTGGATAAAATCCAATATATGAAAGCTGTCAAATCTAGACATTTTAATTAAAGCAAAATGTTAGAATTTGGTTGAATATACAAAAAAAATCTATTAAATAAAATAACCTATCGGAGATGGCACCAAGGTATTAAAAGTACATATTAATGTTCAAGTATTGAACAAATACAAGGGATTTTAAATACTGTCTAGTTCTGGAATTCAATTTTACGGTAGTGCTTCATCAGCAAATGTGTTATATTAATATAAAATACCTGTTTATCAGGAACACAAAAAAAACTATTTAGATTAGCTCACACCAGCATCAGAGTAAAAAGAAAATTTTTTATTTAATAACTTTCTTCAAATTAAACTTTGTTCTTTATAATTACTTGTCACAGCTTAAGCTTTAATCTGTCTCGATGAAAATATTGCTTTATAATGGCGCAAAATATAACTGTTTCGTAACCACAAAGGCTCAAATGTTCCCTTTAAATGGCGCAATAACTAATTAGATCCCATTTTGCTAACATTGTAAACGTCAACTTAACATCCCAGATAATAAATGAAATCTAACTCACATACAGGGGGCGTAAAGTTTTAAATAGTACGACAGTTAAATTTTTGAAAAATTCAAAACATGAAAATAAGAAATTTTGGTTTGTGGCATGCTACAATTCGAGTCTTGAACATTATCACCAGTTGCATGTTCCGTACGTCTATACAAATACCCATCAATGTGCAGAAGGGGGTACGCATCACCTACAGTAACGGCGTTCAGCTTTCTACTATCCAAGCACAATCTGTTTTTACAAGGCTTCCTATGAAGAACAACAGGAGATGACCAATAACTCCAAGCTTCAACATCCGTTCAAGCTCTTCATAGATCAGTTTCTCAATAGCTGGTGATACTGAAAAGTGTCGTTGTTTGATAGGCTTAGCGTCTTTGGTGTCAATTACATGAGATATTAAGTTCGTTTTCCCTAAGCCTTCTTCTGCAAATGAAGGGAAAAATTTTATAGTACTTAAAAGATTCTTTTTCTGGTCACTTGTAAGTTGTCTTTGTGTAACTATTTCGCTTATATTCTCAGTAGCTTGCATAGGTGTCAACTGGGTAAAGCAAGATGGTAGTAGATTGAAAACTTTCTGAAAATCTACACCCAGATATACATAAATCTTTCTCAAGGTTTGGGCAATAAAAATAGAAATAGGCTTTTCAACCCCTTTGTTGGGTCTCAGAATAACCAGCGTATCGTCTCCTCGAATCTTTAATTTTGTACTTTGTATTTTTTATTTATTATCACTAAAAATAAAGAAGCCAATATACCAATGGCTACGTAAACTAAATGAATTAATTGAATTTAAGTCCTGAATTAAATTGAATTTCAAATGTAACGTAAAATGTTGAATAATTACAACACGTAGAATAATACTTAACATTTTCAACTCTGTTATGTAGATAACAGGAACCTGGAAAGCGCGAGAAGTACTAATGTTATAAGAAACAATAAAATAGAACATGTTCCTCCATTATGAATGTAAAACAAAAAATACTCACTGCTTCATATTCTGTTTTAAAGAAAAGACGTGTTTTTTTACCTGAGAGTTTTACCACAAAACGCTTAAGAACTGTCCACCATTTTAAGTTTACACCTTAAAAACTCTTAAGGATTTTCATTTTTGCGCCCGAGGAGGGACCTTTTCTACACCATTTTTCATTGTAAATGAGAAAATTCCAATTGAAAATGAGAAATTCCAATTGAAATTGAGAAAATTCCAATTGGAATTGAGAATTTATATTTTAAATTGAGAATTTTCATTTGTAATTGAGAAAATTCAAATTGAAAATGAGAATTTCCACTTGTAATTGAGAAATTCCAATTGAAAATGAGAATTTTTATTTGAAATTGGGAAAATTCCAATTGAAAATGGGAATTTCCATTTGAAATTGAGAAATTCCAATTGAAAATGAGAATTTCCATTTGAAATTGAGAAAATTCTAATTGAAATTGAGAAAATTCCATTTAAAATTGAGAATTTCAAATTAAAATTGAGAAAATTCCAATTGAAATTGAGAATTTTAAATTGAAATTGAGAAAATTCCAATTGAAATTGAGAAATTCCATTTGAAATTGAGAAAATTCCAATTGTAATTGAGAAAATTCCAGTTGAAAATGAGAAATTAAAATCGCAAAACAAAAAAATTATAACATATAAACACATGTACATTTTATTTAAATAATAATTATAAACAAAAAATAAAACACATTACATAAAAAGCTAGTTTTTCAAAATTTACAGGAGAGATAAAATCTGTTGGAAAAAATTTATTCCATTTCTCTTTTATCTTGGTGCGTGAGGAGTTTTTCTATACAACACCCTAAGGGGTTCATTTGGCGCTTCCCGTGCAAGTGAGTTGGCTAAGGAGATTCTTAATAAGTGGGGAAAATTATAGAAGGATTGTATTGGTTTGTTACAATGCCGCAGTAATTTAAAACATATTTTTGTATTTAGCAGCAACGCTTTTAAGGTTAAGCTCCTATTCACCAAAGTTTTACTTAATACATAGAAGTAATTTGATCAAAAATGAAAAGTGTTTTAAAGGCAAAAATGGTTGTACCAAACGTAAGTCCTCGACAATGTTCCCAAAAATCAGTTTCAGCACACTGTCTCGTTGACCAGGAAAACAGTGTGCATTTTTTTTTTTGTTAAATTACTTATGTAAGTTGTATTACGATTTTATTTATCGCTTATAAATAATACTTTAATAAAATGTGTTAATATTTTTTAAAATTTTTGTCTTGTAATTGTAATTTCTCAATTTCATTTGGAAATTTCTCATTTTCAATTGGAATTTTCTCAATTACAATTGGAATTTTCTAAATTTCAAATGGAATTTCTCAATTTCAATTGAATATTTCTCAATTTCAATTTAAAATTCTCAATTTCAATTGGAATTTTTTCATTTTCAATTAGAATTTCTTAATTTCAAATGGAAATTCTCATTTTCAATTAGAATTTTCCCAATTTCAAAAGGAAATTCTCATTTTCAAATGGAATTTCTCAATTACAAATGGAAATTCTCATTTACAATTGGAATTTTCTCAAGTACAAATGAAAATTCTTATTTTCAATTGGAATTTCTTAATTACAAATGGAAATTCTCATTTACAATTGGAATTTTCTCAACTACAAATAAAAATTCTCATTTACATTTGGAATTTTCTCAATTTCAAATGGAAATTCTCAATTTCAATTGGAATTTTCTCAATTTCAATTGGAATTTTCTCAATTTCAATTGGAATTTTCTCATTTACATTGAAAAATGGTGTAGTCGTTTTAAAGTAAAATCGTAAATAGCTGTTCGAGCTCGTTAATTTATTGGGAGATAGCTTTATTTTGTTGATTTGCTACAAAATACAAAACGTGTAGCTGAAGTGGTCACTTACTACGCCAACAATTTACATTTGGATTCCTGGCTGGCCTAGATGTCTCCTTGCCGCTGTCGCTGCCGTGCTTGTAGAAGCAGCCATTAGGAAAGTACCCCGGAGTCCGGACTGTCCGATACCGAGGTAAAGTGCAATTGAATTTTGTGTCCTCAACATACTGTCTGTAAACTAATCAGACTTATAGATAATTTTGTAATTTGCTCAAAATCCTTGATTTGCTGCCTTAAAGGCATACTCACAAAATTCTTTTGCGCTTCATTTTTGAAATATTTGGTTTTCCCTTATATGTATATAAAAGTGAATATAGCCTTGAAGAAACTCAAATGGTCGCTGCTACATCGTATTAGTAGCGTCGATACGAAAATATCTACCATTTTGTATACTGTCACGAGGGCAGTCGAGGCACCGAGACATCTTTTTGTTGCACTAGTCTTGGTTTTTAGAGAAAAGACACTTGCTTATTAAGTAATTGCAATTTGTTGCAAGTTTCTTATTTCTTACTTAACTCTTTTTATTTGTCAACTGTCAATTTGATTAGTATTCTCCAAACAGTGCTGCCAACCTAATCGCCAACAAGCTAGTTACACGAGAAATAAGCATGTTGCAATTCACATACACATTAGGTTTTATGCAACAGTTTAACGATTGCTCAATGTGTGGCAGTATCTTGGTTTAAGAAGTGGCGGCATTTAGATAACTTGGTTATCGGGGTATTGTAAAAATAACACCGCTCACGAATATATAGGAGACTTAGTACCATATCTAACTTAAATGTAAAAAAGCAATTAAAAGCAGTGACAAGTTGACAAATTTTAAGTAGAAGTACCAAATTCATTGTTACACCAGTATAGAAAGCAAGATTAGAAGAGGCGAAAAGTGTAGAAGCTGCACTAGACTACCAGTAAATTAAAATTACAAGGTTGCTACTTATTAGAAACTGGACCGACAAATATCTGTGGGAGATTAATCAGGTAAACTTTAGCCTTAAATTTTTGGGAATAGTTTTTAGTGTGAGGATTAAGTAGGTGTGCGACGATTGTCGCGGAGTGTACATGTTATTTGCGCTCGACTAATTTTAAATAGAATGTCATAATTCCTGAGGTGACTTGATAAGAAGGTTGCTTAGTTGCTTGTACGACTGGGGTGACATCGAAGGACCGGTTGGTCGTGCTGCTAATTACTGTCAGAAGTGCGTATCTTTAGACTCCTTGGCCTAATACATGGCTGGCGGTAAAAAGCACCAGAATTTACCCGAATCGGAAGATTTGGCAAGGGTGCTGCAAAGAAAAGCCAAGGTAATTAAGAACATTTCCAGAATTTGAAGATCGATAATTGACAAGACAATATCACTCAATCCTTTGGTGATAGACTGCCGATTGGAAATATTGAAAGATTATATCGCTGAGGCGATGGGTTACCAATCAGATTTGGATCTTTTAGATCCTTCGAATGACGATAGGCCCCAGCTCGAAGACCTCTGTGTCGTCACCAAGTCATTGTTGCTAGCTTTGCAGTCAAAAAATCGCAGTTTAAGTCTGCCTGAGACGTCCTTTAATTTATCCTCTCACCACTCTAGGCTACCAAATACGCGACTTCCAAAGTTTAGCGGAATGTATTCAGACGATAGAAATTTTATGAGCTTGTGTGAGAGTTTAATTCATCATGACCCCTCAATCACTGACATCTAAGAATTTAATCATTTGATTGCATGTTTGTCTGACGAAGCGCTAGAAACAATCAAGGCGTTCCAAATTTCTGAGGAGAACTACCCCAAGGCACTGGCTAGTTAAAAGAAAGTGTATGATAATGAATGCTTAATATTTCTTGACAATATTTCGAAACTGTTTGAACTTTCTGAAATTGGCAAGCCTTCGGCTTCGGCTTTGCGTAGCATGATCGATACAGTCACGGCAGTATACGATTCCTTATTATCAATTGGGGATGATAAGAAAATTGTAAATGCGATAATTATCCATCTGGTTATGTCAAAAGTGGGTTCTGTCATGAAATCTAAGTGGGAAGAGCAGTTAGACTTTCAACGTCTACCAGTGTGGGTGGACTGTGAGGCTGTCTTAAACAGACGCTACCAGCATATTGCTGCGGACGAGTCCTCTAGTTCAACGTCAAAACAAATGAGAAGCAAACCAGATCGCAACTCACGGAAATCGTCGAAAACTGCTCTTGCGTGCGTGAGAACAAAACAGCCAACTAGCTTATGTTTATTCTGTAAATCTGCTCAAAATGGGGTTTCCAACTGCCCTTCGTTTGCAGCGGAGCCTGTGCGTAAGAGGTTTGATTTTATTAAGTCGGTTCCGGCTTGCATTAATTGTTTACAAAAGGGTCATACGGTCTCTAGATGTAGTGACATTTTAATTAAAGCAAAATGTTAGAATTTGGTTGAATATACAAAAAAAATCTATTAAATAAAATAACCTATCGGAGATGGCACCAAGGTATTAAAAGTACATATTAATGTTCAAGTATTGAACAAATACAAGGGATTTTAAATACTGTCTAGTTCTGGAATTCAATTTTACGGTAGTGCTTCATCAGCAAATGTGTTATATTAATATAAAATACCTGTTTATCAGGAACACAAAAAAAACTATTTAGATTAGCTCACACCAGCATCAGAGTAAAAAGAAAATTTTTTATTTAATAACTTTCTTCAAATTAAACTTTGTTCTTTATAATTACTTGTCACAGCTTAAGCTTTAATCTGTCTCGATGAAAATATTGCTTTATAATGGCGCAAAATATAACTGTTTCGTAACCACAAAGGCTCAAATGTTCCCTTTAAATGGCGCAATAACTAATTAGATCCCATTTTGCTAACATTGTAAACGTCAACTTAACATCCCAGATAATAAATGAAATCTAACTCACATACAGGGGGCGTAAAGTTTTAAATAGTACGACAGTTAAATTTTTGAAAAATTCAAAACATGAAAATAAGAAATTTTGGTTTGTGGCATGCTACAATTCGAGTCTTGAACATTATCACCAGTTGCATGTTCCGTACGTCTATACAAATACCCATCAATGTGCAGAAGGGGGTACGCATCACCTACAGTAACGGCGTTCAGCTTTCTACTATCCAAGCACAATCTGTTTTTACAAGGCTTCCTATGAAGAACAACAGGAGATGACCAATAACTCCAAGCTTCAACATCCGTTCAAGCTCTTCATAGATCAGTTTCTCAATAGCTGGTGATACTGAAAAGTGTCGTTGTTTGATAGGCTTAGCGTCTTTGGTGTCAATTACATGAGATATTAAGTTCGTTTTCCCTAAGCCTTCTTCTGCAAATGAAGGGAAAAATTTTATAGTACTTAAAAGATTCTTTTTCTGGTCACTTGTAAGTTGTCTTTGTGTAACTATTTCGCTTATATTCTCAGTAGCTTGCATAGGTGTCAACTGGGTAAAGCAAGATGGTAGTAGATTGAAAACTTTCTGAAAATCTACACCCAGATATACATAAATCTTTCTCAAGGTTTGGGCAATAAAAATAGAAATAGGCTTTTCAACCCCTTTGTTGGGTCTCAGAATAACCAGCGTATCGTCTCCTCGAATCTTTAATTTTGTACTTTGTATTTTTTATTTATTATCACTAAAAATAAAGAAGCCAATATACCAATGGCTACGTAAACTAAATGAATTAATTGAATTTAAGTCCTGAATTAAATTGAATTTCAAATGTAACGTAAAATGTTGAATAATTACAACACGTAGAATAATACTTAACATTTTCAACTCTGTTATGTAGATAACAGGAACCTGGAAAGCGCGAGAAGTACTAATGTTATAAGAAACAATAAAATAGAACATGTTCCTCCATTATGAATGTAAAACAAAAAATACTCACTGCTTCATATTCTGTTTTAAAGAAAAGACGTGTTTTTTTACCTGAGAGTTTTACCACAAAACGCTTAAGAACTGTCCACCATTTTAAGTTTACACCTTAAAAACTCTTAAGGATTTTCATTTTTGCGCCCGAGGAGGGACCTTTTCTACACCATTTTTCATTGTAAATGAGAAAATTCCAATTGAAAATGAGAAATTCCAATTGAAATTGAGAAAATTCCAATTGGAATTGAGAATTTATATTTTAAATTGAGAATTTTCATTTGTAATTGAGAAAATTCAAATTGAAAATGAGAATTTCCACTTGTAATTGAGAAATTCCAATTGAAAATGAGAATTTTTATTTGAAATTGGGAAAATTCCAATTGAAAATGAGAATTTCCATTTGAAATTGAGAAATTCCAATTGAAAATGAGAATTTCCATTTGAAATTGAGAAAATTCTAATTGAAATTGAGAAAATTCCATTTAAAATTGAGAATTTCAAATTAAAATTGAGAAAATTCCAATTGAAATTGAGAATTTTAAATTGAAATTGAGAAAATTCCAATTGAAATTGAGAAATTCCATTTGAAATTGAGAAAAT
Source organism: Melanophora roralis (assembly GCA_963583895.1). Taxonomy (NCBI): domain Eukaryota; kingdom Metazoa; phylum Arthropoda; class Insecta; order Diptera; family Rhinophoridae; genus Melanophora; species Melanophora roralis. The sequence goes on along the minus strand of OY757192.1, from coordinate 2,786,843 downwards.
TCCAATTGTAATTGAGAAAATTCCAGTTGAAAATGAGAAATTAAAATCGCAAAACAAAAAAATTATAACATATAAACACATGTACATTTTATTTAAATAATAATTATAAACAAAAAATAAAACACATTACATAAAAAGCTAGTTTTTCAAAATTTACAGGAGAGATAAAATCTGTTGGAAAAAATTTATTCCATTTCTCTTTTATCTTGGTGCGTGAGGAGTTTTTCTATACAACACCCTAAGGGGTTCATTTGGCGCTTCCCGTGCAAGTGAGTTGGCTAAGGAGATTCTTAATAAGTGGGGAAAATTATAGAAGGATTGTATTGGTTTGTTACAATGCCGCAGTAATTTAAAACATATTTTTGTATTTAGCAGCAACGCTTTTAAGGTTAAGCTCCTATTCACCAAAGTTTTACTTAATACATAGAAGTAATTTGATCAAAAATGAAAAGTGTTTTAAAGGCAAAAATGGTTGTACCAAACGTAAGTCCTCGACAATGTTCCCAAAAATCAGTTTCAGCACACTGTCTCGTTGACCAGGAAAACAGTGTGCATTTTTTTTTTTGTTAAATTACTTATGTAAGTTGTATTACGATTTTATTTATCGCTTATAAATAATACTTTAATAAAATGTGTTAATATTTTTTAAAATTTTTGTCTTGTAATTGTAATTTCTCAATTTCATTTGGAAATTTCTCATTTTCAATTGGAATTTTCTCAATTACAATTGGAATTTTCTAAATTTCAAATGGAATTTCTCAATTTCAATTGAATATTTCTCAATTTCAATTTAAAATTCTCAATTTCAATTGGAATTTTTTCATTTTCAATTAGAATTTCTTAATTTCAAATGGAAATTCTCATTTTCAATTAGAATTTTCCCAATTTCAAAAGGAAATTCTCATTTTCAAATGGAATTTCTCAATTACAAATGGAAATTCTCATTTACAATTGGAATTTTCTCAAGTACAAATGAAAATTCTTATTTTCAATTGGAATTTCTTAATTACAAATGGAAATTCTCATTTACAATTGGAATTTTCTCAACTACAAATAAAAATTCTCATTTACATTTGGAATTTTCTCAATTTCAAATGGAAATTCTCAATTTCAATTGGAATTTTCTCAATTTCAATTGGAATTTTCTCAATTTCAATTGGAATTTTCTCATTTACATTGAAAAATGGTGTAGTCGTTTTAAAGTAAAATCGTAAATAGCTGTTCGAGCTCGTTAATTTATTGGGAGATAGCTTTATTTTGTTGATTTGCTACAAAATACAAAACGTGTAGCTGAAGTGGTCACTTACTACGCCAACAATTTACATTTGGATTCCTGGCTGGCCTAGATGTCTCCTTGCCGCTGTCGCTGCCGTGCTTGTAGAAGCAGCCATTAGGAAAGTACCCCGGAGTCCGGACTGTCCGATACCGAGGTAAAGTGCAATTGAATTTTGTGTCCTCAACATACTGTCTGTAAACTAATCAGACTTATAGATAATTTTGTAATTTGCTCAAAATCCTTGATTTGCTGCCTTAAAGGCATACTCACAAAATTCTTTTGCGCTTCATTTTTGAAATATTTGGTTTTCCCTTATATGTATATAAAAGTGAATATAGCCTTGAAGAAACTCAAATGGTCGCTGCTACATCGTATTAGTAGCGTCGATACGAAAATATCTACCATTTTGTATACTGTCACGAGGGCAGTCGAGGCACCGAGACATCTTTTTGTTGCACTAGTCTTGGTTTTTAGAGAAAAGACACTTGCTTATTAAGTAATTGCAATTTGTTGCAAGTTTCTTATTTCTTACTTAACTCTTTTTATTTGTCAACTGTCAATTTGATTAGTATTCTCCAAACAGTGCTGCCAACCTAATCGCCAACAAGCTAGTTACACGAGAAATAAGCATGTTGCAATTCACATACACATTAGGTTTTATGCAACAGTTTAACGATTGCTCAATGTGTGGCAGTATCTTGGTTTAAGAAGTGGCGGCATTTAGATAACTTGGTTATCGGGGTATTGTAAAAATAACACCGCTCACGAATATATAGGAGACTTAGTACCATATCTAACTTAAATGTAAAAAAGCAATTAAAAGCAGTGACAAGTTGACAAATTTTAAGTAGAAGTACCAAATTCATTGTTACACCAGTATAGAAAGCAAGATTAGAAGAGGCGAAAAGTGTAGAAGCTGCACTAGACTACCAGTAAATTAAAATTACAAGGTTGCTACTTATTAGAAACTGGACCGACAAATATCTGTGGGAGATTAATCAGGTAAACTTTAGCCTTAAATTTTTGGGAATAGTTTTTAGTGTGAGGATTAAGTAGGTGTGCGACGATTGTCGCGGAGTGTACATGTTATTTGCGCTCGACTAATTTTAAATAGAATGTCATAATTCCTGAGGTGACTTGATAAGAAGGTTGCTTAGTTGCTTGTACGACTGGGGTGACATCGAAGGACCGGTTGGTCGTGCTGCTAATTACTGTCAGAAGTGCGTATCTTTAGACTCCTTGGCCTAATACATGGCTGGCGGTAAAAAGCACCAGAATTTACCCGAATCGGAAGATTTGGCAAGGGTGCTGCAAAGAAAAGCCAAGGTAATTAAGAACATTTCCAGAATTTGAAGATCGATAATTGACAAGACAATATCACTCAATCCTTTGGTGATAGACTGCCGATTGGAAATATTGAAAGATTATATCGCTGAGGCGATGGGTTACCAATCAGATTTGGATCTTTTAGATCCTTCGAATGACGATAGGCCCCAGCTCGAAGACCTCTGTGTCGTCACCAAGTCATTGTTGCTAGCTTTGCAGTCAAAAAATCGCAGTTTAAGTCTGCCTGAGACGTCCTTTAATTTATCCTCTCACCACTCTAGGCTACCAAATACGCGACTTCCAAAGTTTAGCGGAATGTATTCAGACGATAGAAATTTTATGAGCTTGTGTGAGAGTTTAATTCATCATGACCCCTCAATCACTGACATCTAAGAATTTAATCATTTGATTGCATGTTTGTCTGACGAAGCGCTAGAAACAATCAAGGCGTTCCAAATTTCTGAGGAGAACTACCCCAAGGCACTGGCTAGTTAAAAGAAAGTGTATGATAATGAATGCTTAATATTTCTTGACAATATTTCGAAACTGTTTGAACTTTCTGAAATTGGCAAGCCTTCGGCTTCGGCTTTGCGTAGCATGATCGATACAGTCACGGCAGTATACGATTCCTTATTATCAATTGGGGATGATAAGAAAATTGTAAATGCGATAATTATCCATCTGGTTATGTCAAAAGTGGGTTCTGTCATGAAATCTAAGTGGGAAGAGCAGTTAGACTTTCAACGTCTACCAGTGTGGGTGGACTGTGAGGCTGTCTTAAACAGACGCTACCAGCATATTGCTGCGGACGAGTCCTCTAGTTCAACGTCAAAACAAATGAGAAGCAAACCAGATCGCAACTCACGGAAATCGTCGAAAACTGCTCTTGCGTGCGTGAGAACAAAACAGCCAACTAGCTTATGTTTATTCTGTAAATCTGCTCAAAATGGGGTTTCCAACTGCCCTTCGTTTGCAGCGGAGCCTGTGCGTAAGAGGTTTGATTTTATTAAGTCGGTTCCGGCTTGCATTAATTGTTTACAAAAGGGTCATACGGTCTCTAGATGTAGTGCTCAAAAGTGTGGTGTATGCACCGATTCACACCAAAACCTGTTGCATCGTTTCGGTAGTAATGTGCAGGGCACACCAGCAAATTTTGGCTCCGCTGATCAACCTGTACGACCATCGACGTCTCAGGCTTCGATCACTTTTTCATCGTCTGACGACAATGTCATACTGTCGACGGCATTGGTGCAAGTTCGGAATTTTGCGGGTGACTTTATTTTGCAAAGAGCGTTATTGGATTCGGGTTCCCAAGCCAATATTATAACTGAAGATCTGGCACAGAGACTTAGACTAAAGCGGAACAAAGGTCAATTAAGTTTAAGTGGTATAGGCGATAAGGGGTCAATTGTTAGGTCAAGTTGGAGTGACGTTGAAATCACGAATCAACGATACACAGTTAAACTCTAAATTTTGGGTACTTAGCTCGATTACGAGCCTTCTGCCTGATCGTTGCATATGTACAAACGACTGGGATTTCCCAAAGAACGTTCAGTTAGCTGATCCATACTTTTATAAACCACAGAAGGTGGATATCCTACTTGGCGGGGAGCTTTTCTTTGAACTGCTGTGCGTGGGTAAGATACGGACTAGTCCAAAGCTACCTACCCTACAGAAAACTACGCTAGGTTGGATTGTAGTGGGTAAATACGGTCAGCAGAAGAGCGCAGGTACTAATGTTTGTCGCACCAATGCTTCCATTGAGAACGAAGAGTACTTGGATTCCGTTGTTCAAAAATTTTGGGAGCTAGAGGAAGTACTCCGTGATGCGGTACTGTACACCGAAGAACAACGAGAGTGTGAGGAGAGATTTAGAGAATCTGTCAAACGCTTAAGTTCGGGTAGATTTATCGTTGGGCTGCCATTTAAAGGTGATACAAGAATGTTAGGAGCTTCATTCGATAACGCTAAACGACGATTTTTGGCATTGGAGCGTAGAGTCTTAAGGGACCAAACTTTAAGGTCCATGTATAACGATTTCATGAAAGAATATCTTGATTTAGGTTATATATCTGCCACTGATAATTCGATTCCAACATGCTCTCACTACTTCTTGCCTCATCAATGTGTTTTACGTCCACAAAGTACCACGACCAAACTGCGGGTGGTGTTTGACGCTTCGAGCAAAACAACGTCACAGACATCGTTGAATGATTTGCTGGGGCATTCCACCGTCACGTGTTGGACAAATTCAACTAACAACCACGCTTTCTTATGATGGTAATAAATTTTTAATAAAAAAAATATTTATAGGTAAAAATTAACTTTTTTATTTTGTCACGTAAGGGACAAATGGCATCACGTAAGGGACACAGTTGAAATTATTTTTATAAAATACACAAAAATCAAAAGTTTATTGCAGTTTTGTCTACAGATAAGCTATAATATTGCACTCCACGATATTTTGATTGGCTTTGATGATATAAAAGTTTGAAATTCCTCTAATGGCATGGCGATTCAGATAAAATTTTTTCTCAGATTTTTGAGGATGGCACATAAATTACCTGGGTTTTTGAAACTAATTAAGAAGCCAAATAAGCAAAAATTTTAGCTGACTAATTGACAATATGTTTGCTTTGGCTTATCATTTTCTCTCATACCAATCTCCTTATATTTTCACCGATTGCATCTATTACACTTTTTCCATTAGTTGTAGCAAAATATTTGCAAAAAAGAGCTTTGCGTACGCTCAGCATTGATATTAATTTTACCATATAGCGATTTTTCAATTCTGATGTCGAGCCATTGCTCCAAACTATTTCCACTTAAGGTAAATCTTCATTTTTCGTATTTACTAAGTCGAACAGCTTATTTAAAAAATAAAAAATGCATTTTTGTCTTTAAAATTCGCATCCGAGCACATAAGGTAGAGTAGGTGCGGGTAACGTGGTATAGACTGGTATTGTGGTATTGTAAGTTTTTTCTTAGGCTAATAATATAAAAATAACAAAAACAGGCTAAATATATTGCTGCTCTCAGAAAATTAATAAGGCAATACTTTAATTAATATTTGCAAGTAATTTTGGGAGTCAGTTGCAAGAAATCGTTTTGGTGTGTGATCGACTTTTTTTGCTGGTGGAAAAACACAAGTTTTTTTCTTCAACGGCGTGTCCGCTATGTTGCAAGATGTTTCGAGCTAGCGTATTGGGATGATTTCCAGCTTATTAAAGTACTTGACCACATAGTTAAGGATTTCGCATTTTACTAGTGGAACTTCTAGATCCTTGTGGATGTTGCTGTTTTTAATGTATCAACAAGGAGCACCAGTTATTATTCTTAGAATTTTGTTTTGACGGCGTTGAATCTTTTCTATGTTAAAGGCGGAAGAAGTGCCCCATAGTTGTATCCCGTAGCACCAAATTGGTTTCAAAACAATCAAGACGTAACACAGAGTTTCTACAAATTAGCCAATGGATTTGGGCCGTTTTAAGTTTTAATTGTGACAACTTTTCATCTATGTGGCGCTTCCATGTGAGGCGGCGATCCAAGTGAATGCCAAGATATTTTGTTTTAATACGTTGATGCACCGTATGGTTGTTAATAAAAAATGGGGGGGGGGGGCACGTTTCCTTGCGTAAAGTAAAAGTAACGTGGGGGCATTTTTGTTCGTTTATTTTAATACCCCATAATTTTGCCCATTTTTCTACTTGGGATACGTGATGCTGCAGTTGTTTCGAGGCCTCTTTAGGGCCTTTATGAATACTGAGAAAGGCGGTATTATCAGCAAAAGTCGATATATGAGTAAAATTGTCTCTGGGCATGCCGGCTGTGTAAAGCAAATAGTAGTTAAATCATACCAAAATCGTCACGAAGTTAAAAATGTGGCAATCTGAAAAACATATAGGTATACCACATTACCCGCACTTACTCTATGCTTGAAAATTTTCTTTGTAAAAAGTTGCAGCTTAAACAACAGGACACTCGTTCGCGACCATAGTGCGCTTTGAACTTTATTCTGGTATTCACAAGCGAAAGGCATTGCAAAATCAATTTGAAGGATACGTACACCTTCATTAAACTGGTCTTTTTGAATATTAGTTTTTAATATTATTAGTTTTTAATATTAAACGACCTTTTCGCAATGTTCTTCTTTTACGATTTGTTAGTAACGGGCTTTCAATGTCATAAGTTATCTTAATGTAAATAAAACTATTATTTCATTATTTTATCCAACGTTTCGCTGGTATTTTCCAGCCTCTTCAGGGATATTTATTTTAAATCAATCTGGCAACGATATAAATTTGAACATAAAATATTTTTGTTAATAAAAACAACAACATAATAAAAAGCTTTTGCCTATGCTACTTACATATAGTTTCTTACAATTACATTAATTTAAACATTGTCAACAAATTTGGTTGCATTAATTTAACACACCACGACATAAAACACACAATTATTTTAAAAATTTTAAAAAAATAAATAAGTATCACAGATCAAAACTTATTATATCACAGTTGAGCTTAAAACGGACTAAGATATTGCGATCAAATAATTGGTATTGATGTTATCTTTGTCTTCTTTTCTGTTTACTGCATATGCTGCTCTCTGCTGAATTCTTGAGCTTTCTAAAGTATATCGTTTGTTTTCTTTTCTCTCTGTATCCAAAATTTTGACATTTATAAAATCTGCTTTATGTTTCATTTCTGTGCAATGTTGTGCCAGTGCAGTTGTTTGTTTTTCTTTGCGTATGTCTGCTTGATGTTCTGCTATCCTTGTGCCTAAACTTCTTTTTGTGGTACCAACATATACTTTCCCACAATGTGTTTGTGTGTCGCCTGTACAGGTGATTTCATAAACAACATTGGCTTTTTCTAATTTATTAATTTTCGTTTTTGTTTTTGTGAATAAAGATTCTGTCGTCTTGTTTGGTTTATGTGCAAAAATTACCTGTTTTGTAGAGGCGCTTGTGTCAACCTTTTTTTCCCTCTTAACGATTTTTTTTTCAAATTTTTTTTCTTTCTAACAGCCAATTTGTATTTTTAAGATAAACTCAACTCTGAGATAAAGCAGTGAAGAGTAACTTACCTGCGTAATAGTGCGGTAATTCTATGTACATTAGTACTAAATAGAGATTTATATGGAAAGAAAGAGAAAAAAAAACTAACAGAAAAAAATTCTTTTAGCTGAAATAGCGTAAATTTTCCAAAATTTCTGGGATATAAATAGTGTAAATCTCCAGAACTTTGATTTTTTTTGAGTCGCCATACATTAAAAGAAAAAAACTGAAAAGATTTCGGCAAAGAAATACAAATTTCTTATTTATTCCCTGGAGGTTCTGTTTAAAGAAAAAAAAGAGGAACATTGTCCAGGATTCTAATTTGCTTTAGGAAGATCGGTCCTCATACAGAAAGGTCATAGGAAAACATCACAGGCCAGGCTGTTATCTTCCCTGGGCGCAAGAATTTCGTCCCCTGAGGAAAAAAAGAACATAAGTACATCTTTAATTTGCTGCAAGAGGAAAAAAACAGAGAATTTATAATTAATCGGCGAGTTATAGAATTGTGCATAGGAAAAGCCTAGTCCACAAGAAAAAAAAAACAAGATTTTTTTTTCATTTGAAAGGCGAACAACAAGTTAATGCATAAAGAATTTTTTTATATATTGTTTTATCTTCCTAAATTTGCAAAACATAAAATCAAAATTAAAATTTTATATATTTATTGATTGCCATTTTTCTTAAAACATTTGTGTAGACAATTTAAATTTCTCGCTAAAATCAGAATAAAAATGCAAAAATAAATATTAAAAGGAAAAAAAAATATAAACAAAAAGACTTGAAAAAAAAGTGAATTAGCGACCATACATATATTTACATGCATAAATGTAAATAAAAGAAAATAATTGAATCAGTAAAAATCGGGTAAAAAGAAGGAAGAAAAAAAATTGCTGCATGAATATTTCTAAATTCGTAAATTAAATATTATAAAGTACCTATTTGGCAACACAACAAACTACAGGAGGAGGCCCAGCGAAAGATCTTTCGACGAGGGAGTCCCCAACAAAAATGTAAGTGGTTTCCTTTTTATTGTGATTACCTATATACATATTTCTACTTGGTGGTAGACCATCATCAATTTTTGCTTTAACTATGGTAATTAAAGCATCAAATCGGCATAGATTTACTATAAAAAAAAAAAAAGCCAAAGTTGATGATTGCTTATCACCAAAAGCTAGAGAATAAGTGGAAAAGTGCATAAAAGGTGTATCAGAGATTGGCTTCCACGAGGGTGAGCACCATTGAGAAAACCCTAACCTAAAAAAAAAAACTTTGTGGTTGTAAATGATCTAATAATTAACCAATGGTACTCAAACGTCGTGTAATTTGATCACTTTTGCTACTTAAATCGCACACATTTGTAAAGTTGTCGATGGCCTAGCGCGAACGATTTCGCCTATGAACCATAACGTACCGCGTTCGATCCCAAATTTTGCCAAAATTCTTTTGGCTAAAGATTCAATTAAAGAATAATTACATTTGAAATCTTGTATTAAAAGTCGTTTTTTTATAACTTCCTTTAAAGCATTTTATACTTTTTCAATTTTGTTTAAAAATATTTTTGCTGTAATTTAGTTTTTTTTTCCAGTTTTATTTACATGGTCATGTATATTTACATTATTATCTAAAAATAGGATTTCTAAATATAGAACTTACATATTTAAATGGGTTTATGACTTACACCCACATATAATATTCAACTACCATATTTTGCTAATAAATTAGTAAGATCGTGCGTAGCGTAAAGCTAAGGTCGGGTGCCGACGAACCTGAAACTCTGAGTTCGATCCCTGATTCGACCACGAAAGTAATTTTTTTTCCCTCTATTTACACCTATTTTTTTTTATTTTTATTTTAGTTTTTTTTGTTATAAAATAAATCATGAAATAGAAAATTGGAGTTAAATAAGCCACATAAAAAAATAATCAATATTTATTTTTGCATTTCTTTCTTTTTTTGTAATATTAAGTAATTTCTAAATATTTTGTTTTATTATTTGTTTTTTTTAAAGAAAAAAAACTAAAAAGAACAATAGCTTTGTTAAATTTTTTTTTATATAATGCGTTAATCTTTATGAAGAATACATTTTTTAATAAATATTGTAAATTTATTTATGAAATAACCAAAATGAAATTCTAAATTTAATTATTGACTTCTGACTTGTAGCCGAAAAGCCAGAATGTGTATGGGATCATGCATCGAATTATCGCTTTCCATAGCATGATCATGGTTGGGAGGGGAACTATTACGTGTAAACAGCTACACACGTACACAGTCAGCAGAGTAAATTGCGTTCTCAGAAAAAAACAAACAACTACAACAAAAACATTCTTGAGCCATTTAATTTCCGTTTCCTTTTGCTATCTCCGTCTCTCTTAACTCTTTTTACTTTTAACCTATGAATTAAAGCATGCAAAAGTAAAATAATTGTGTAGATATGCTAATGAACCGACGCTAGGTAGCCCGAACTCCCCCCGATTGCCGACGAGTTAGAAGCCGGAAACTAGTGCATGCTGACGCTACCATTAGTCGATTTTAACACCGATTTAGCTACTTAATAAACGTTATATGCTACATAGATTATTTTTGGCGCCCAACGTGGGGCCCAACGACAGACCAGTGAACGTAGTTAAGTTTAAAGTCATCTTTGAATAATTTTATTCAAATTTCTGTGTGGTCCCAAATATTTCCTTTCCCCTTTCAAATCTTTAACTTTTCTTTCAGTTTTTTTGGTTTTTTTCCCCGCGTATGATTTGTTATTATGTTTGGAATTGTAATACATTTTTTTTGTAGATGTTATTAACCAACATTTATATACATAGATCATACTAAAATTTTATCGTACTTTTTCTTCATTATTCTGGAATTGCGGACTTCTGGGGCAAATAACTAGAATCAGCCCGTTAATGCAAGATTTAGCTTAATTTCTTTTATTGTTGCATATATTTGGTATGGAAATGAGTTTTTGGAGCAATTCTAATGACTACCTATCAGTTAAATCTAATGTTTTTAAAATACTCTGTTCCCTATTTTTTTTTCACCTTCTCAAGATTTTTTTTGTGTTTACTTTTGCTGACGTTTTTTTTGCTTTTCGGCAACACTGTCAGAAGTCAGATATGTAATATCTGTTTTCTTTTACCGAGATTTTTTTTGATTATTTTATTATTTAATTAAGAAAATAAATTGTTTAAAAAAAAAAAACTTTATTTTTCTAGGAATTTAGGAACTGTTTCTTTTGCCAAACCATATCAAAATCTTTTCTTAAAAATTTTTTCTTTGTTTTTTTGATTTTTAATTCTTTTGAACAAATTCTAATTTTTTTTCCTTTCCTTTAAATCAGGAGATTTTGCTGTTTAGTTAATCAATCGGTGTGATTGTTTCATACTTAAAATTTCGCAAAATAATTTTTTTTATTAATTTCTCAGGAGTTTAAAAAAAAAAAAAAATAATTCGAATAATTGCAGAATAATTTTATAATAAATACAAATATTTGTTTAAAAAAATTTATATCATGGCTACCAATCAATCAAGCGATTTAATTTCGGTTGATGCAGCTAAAAGTCTACCTAGCTGTGCTATTTGCAACCACGTTATAAGTGATTCTATTTATTTATATAGAAGCCCTTGTGGTCACCCCCTTCATAAAGCATGCTACCATAAACATTTGAAAACCAAACCGAATTGCCCAATCTGTGGTATTCCATTTTCTTCTGCCACCCCATCTGGGAAGAAAGATATACCTCCACCGATGATAACTAGATCGCAAGTTCAAAGAGCAGTCGATTTTAAGATTAGTAGATCAGGTAGTGCCTCATCTTCACCGGAGAATCCTATTAGTTTACCAAATCCACATCAACGTATGTCGATATCTGATAGTTCGCCACAGGATCAGCGTAATCACATTCGTAATCTTGTCACCGCTGCTGTGGGAGCGCAACAAGCAGAAATGCTTACATCGCTAAGTCAGACGTTGACTCAATTAATCGAAACTAATATGGAGGCAGGATTTCGGAGACTACAGATAAATGCTTCATCATCTGATAGTAACGTTTCTCGAGAGGCACAGGCTTCAGAAAATATTAACCGACCCTTATCTATAGGTGAGCAAAGCCTTGATAGATTACTCGGATTACCAGCAGCTTCTGCAAATTTGAATATCAATAGAGCACATGACACCCACAATGACTCGAATTTTTCCTCAATAAGACCCGATAAAATAGGGCATATTATACATAATTGGAAAATTAGATTTTCAGGCGACTCGCGGGGTATGTCAGTAGACAGTTTTCTCTATCGTGTGGAAGCTTTAACAAACCAAACTCTTAATGGAAATTTTGAGATTTTATGTGACCATATATCCACTTTATTTGATGCGAAAGCAAACGATTGGTTCTGGAGATATCATCAATCTGTACCCTCGATTAGATGGCCACAGCTGTGTGCAGCTTTACGTAAGCAATATAAGGACTCACGGACTGACATTGATTTACGCGAAATGATTAGGGATCGTAAACAAAAACATAATGAAAGCTTTGATGCATTCTATGAGGCTGTAATTGAAATTGCTGATAGATTAGCTGAACCTTTGTCTGAAAGGATTTTAGTAGAAATTTTGCGAAGAAATCTATTACCTGAAATACAGCATGAAATTTTAAATTTAAAAATTACGTCCATTTCTGAACTTCGGGATATTTGCCGTCGTAGAGAGTTTTTCTTACAGGACATTGGAAGGAAAAATTTTGTAACAAAGCCTTTACCTTTTGCTAGAAAACATATAAATGAAATCGAAGAAGATTCAATTCCTAAGGAAGATGATATTTCAGCAGTTTCACTTTTGTGCTGGAACTGTCGTAAAACGGGTCATCGTTACCAAGAATGCTTGGAAGATAGGAAAGTGTTTTGTTATGGTTGTGGCTTAGCCAACGTCTATAAACCAGAATGTACTCAATGTAATAATTTTTCAAAAAACTTCCAGTCGAGTGCACAGAAAAGTGCACACAGACGGAACCAGTCAACCAGTACCGATTAGAAAATCATTCTAATAGTTTTTCGCAGAGTATTTCTGAAAAAAATGAAACTACGTTATATCAAGACAATACTCAAAATACTGGTTCTTATGCAAATGTTGGACAGTCTTATATTTCGCATAATACTACAAAAGAACCATTCGACAATCAAATTAAAATTCTTCAAAAACCAACCCTTACCGATAAATCCTCAGGATTTTCAAATATTTCCTTAAACTTAAGACACAATAGCCCCGAAAATAATGCCACGACATCATCAAATATATCTCCTGATTATCTTAAACCATTTCATGTGAGATTAGCAGAATATAATGCAAAACGCGAAGAAATCTTTAATAATTCAACTCCCAAAGCAAAACAAAAACGTTCAACGGTACGGTTACGAAATTTTTGGAAGAAAATCAATCTTACGCGACGGTGTCTATTAAGTACCATTTACGACAAACCAAATGACATTAGACCTTATGCAGATGTGCAATTATTTGGTAAGACAATGAGTGGTCTATTAGATACTGGAGCCTCCGTAAGCTGTTTGGGTGCACAAGCTGCTAAGGAATTTTTGGATGAAAATAGTTGTAGAAAAATTAAGTCTGTAGTAAAAACTGCAGATGGTAGAAAACAAAATGTTGTTGGTGTCATAAAAACAAATATAGAATTTCGTGGTGATACAAAGGAAATAACTTTGTATTTAATTCCTAATTTGGCACAAAATCTATATTTAGGTATTGATTTTTGGACACTTTTTAATCTTTTACCCACTAGTCTTTTATCAGAACCCAATACCAATTTCTTTATAAATGCACTGGAAGAAAATCCTGTACAGAGAAATCTTACCTCTTTTCAACAACAACAATTACAATTGGCAATAAATTCATTCCCATCGTTTTCTAAAGAAGGATTAGGTAGAACAAATGTTATTTCGCATATAATCGACGTAGGTAATTCACCGCCTATCAAGCAGCGTCATTTTCCTGTATCTCCTGCTATTGAAAAACTTATTTACGCGGAAATAGATCGCATGCTTGAGATGGATGTAATCGAAGAATCTGATAGCGCTTGGTCGTCACCTATTGTGTTAGTTCGCAAACCCGGGAAGGTTAGACTTTGTTTAGACAGTCGTAAAGTTAATTTAGTTACCGTCAAGGACGCGTATCCTTTACCTATTATAGATGGTATACTCTCAAGATTACCTAAAGCAGAATTTATAACGAGTCTTGATTTGAAGGATGCCTTTTGGCAAATACCTCTCGACAAATCATCGAAAGATAAGACAGCATTTACCGTTCCTGGACGCCCTTTGTATCATTATAAGGTCATGCCTTTCGGCTTGTGCAATGCACCGCAAACCATGTCAAGGCTAATGGACAAAGTGGTACCCGCAGATTTGAGGTCGGAAGTGTTTGTTTATCTGGATGATTTGTTGATTGTGTCTGACACTTTCGAGAGACATTTGCATGTGTTGCGAGTAGTGGCTCGACAATTTCGTGCCGCAGGACTTACGTTAAATGTGGAAAAATCTAAATTTTGTGTACGAGAGGTCCGTTATCTTGGGCATATAGTTGGAGACGGTGTCATTCGTACAGATCCTGACAAAATTTCGGCCATCATAGATTTCCCACAACCGAGATCTGTAAAACAACTTCGTAGATTTTTGGGGATGTCCGGTTGGTACCGGAAGTTTATCAAGAACTACGCCACTGTTACTGCCCCTCTTACAGATTTGTTAAAGAGTAATCGAAAATTTGTTTGGAGTGAAATGGCTCAACAAGCTTTTAATGAATTGAAGCAAATCTTGACCACCACACCAGTATTGCATAGTCCGGACTTTTCACAGCCGTTTTACATACACTGTGATGCTTGTAATACTGGGATAGGAGGTGTATTGGTTCAAAAAAATGCGGAGGGTGAAGAGGTTCCAATCGCCTTCATGTCGAAGAAACTCAACCAAGCCCAACGTAATTACTCTGTAACCGAACAGGAGTGTTTAGCAGCAATGCTGAGCATTAAAAAGTTCAGAGCATATGTAGAAGGACATGAGTTTACGGTAATCACCGACCACGCTTCGTTGAAATGGCTCATGTCTCAAACGGACTTAAGCTCTAGGTTGGCAAGATGGGCTTTAAAATTACAAGCCTATAAGTTTAAAATCGAACACCGCAAAGGCAGTCGAAATGTAGTTCCTGATACTCTTTCAAGGGCTAACACTGAAGATTTGTCCGAAATTCTTAATTTAGAATTGTCCGTTTTAGAAGACACAGGGGTTTTCGTAGACTTAAATTCTACACATTTCCATGGGACAGACTATACTAAACTTCTAGAACGGGTTAAGCAAAATATAGACAAAACTCCCGACTTCAAAATTATTGACGGCTATTTGTACAGAAGAACGGAGCACTGCTCAGGAGAGAAAGTGCAGGACGATCTCGCATGGAAACTTTGGATACCCAAAGAACTCATAAAAGATATCCTTCATAAGGCTCATGATTCTCATCTTTCTGCTCATAATGGAGTAAATAAAACATTAGAACGTATTCGTCGTTTTTATTTTTGGCCAAATTTAGTAAACGATGTGAGAGACTATATTAATGCCTGTGAAATATGTAAAAGTACAAAACACCCCAATTATGTCATGCGACCACCGATGGGTAAAACGTCCGAAACGTTTAGGTTTTTCCAAAAACTGTATATAGACTTTTTAGGTCCATATCCTCGTTCTAAGGCTGGTAATATAGGCATATTTATAGTTGTGGATCATTTTTCTAAATTTTGTTTTTTGGAACCAATTAAAAAGTTTACAGCTGACGTAGTTATAAAATATCTTGAAGAAGAACTTTTCCATACATTTGGCACTCCAGAGATAATAGTATCCGATAATGGTTCACAATTTAAATCGAATCAATTTAACAAATTATTGCAAAATTATGGGATAAATCACGTTTACACAGCTGTACACTCGCCACAAGCTAATGCATCAGAACGCGTTAATCGTTCAGTGCTAGCTGCAATCAGGGCGTATATAAAAATCGACCAAAGTAATTGGGATGAATACCTTAGTAGTATTAGTTGTTCTTTAAGATCATCAATTCATACTTCTATAGGCACGTCACCTTACTATATGGCATTCGGACAACACATGATTTCTAACGGCAAAACATACGCATTGCTACGTAACTTAAACATGCTGGAGGATAGAGCAGTAAAATTTGATAGGGAAGATTCTCTTGATATCATAAGGAATCGGGCTTTGAGAAACATGGAGAAGCAGCATAACAGGAACGAAAAATCATACAATCTACGATCTCGGGTAGTTAATTATGCGGTGGGACAAGAAGTTTTTAGACGCAATTTTGGCCAGAGTAATTTTTCAAAAGGTTTCAATGCTAAATTAGCTCCACCATTTTTAAAAGCACGTATTAGGGGGAGAACTGGCAACTTCTATTACGAACTAGAGGATTTGAATGGACGCTACATCGGGGTGTATCATGCAAAGGATTTAAGACAATAAATTTTAAATTTAAATTTTTCTTTATGTTGCCACAATCGGTATCAGCTTTTTGACTTCGAGAGTCTAAAACCTGATTTTGGCAGGGGGGTTTTGTAGAGGCGCTTGTGTCAACCTTTTTTTCCCTCTTAACGATTTTTTTTTCAAATTTTTTTTCTTTCTAACAGCCAATTTGTATTTTTAAGATAAACTCAACTCTGAGATAAAGCAGTGAAGAGTAACTTACCTGCGTAATAGTGCGGTAATTCTATGTACATTAGTACTAAATAGAGATTTATATGGAAAGAAAGAGAAAAAAAAACTAACAGAAAAAAATTCTTTTAGCTGAAATAGCGTAAATTTTCCAAAATTTCTGGGATATAAATAGTGTAAATCTCCAGAACTTTGATTTTTTTTGAGTCGCCATACATTAAAAGAAAAAAACTGAAAAGATTTCGGCAAAGAAATACAAATTTCTTATTTATTCCCTGGAGGTTCTGTTTAAAGAAAAAAAAGAGGAACATTGTCCAGGATTCTAATTTGCTTTAGGAAGATCGGTCCTCATACAGAAAGGTCATAGGAAAACATCACAGGCCAGGCTGTTATCTTCCCTGGGCGCAAGAATTTCGTCCCCTGAGGAAAAAAAGAACATAAGTACATCTTTAATTTGCTGCAAGAGGAAAAAAACAGAGAATTTATAATTAATCGGCGAGTTATAGAATTGTGCATAGGAAAAGCCTAGTCCACAAGAAAAAAAAAACAAGATTTTTTTTTCATTTGAAAGGCGAACAACAAGTTAATGCATAAAGAATTTTTTTATATATTGTTTTATCTTCCTAAATTTGCAAAACATAAAATCAAAATTAAAATTTTATATATTTATTGATTGCCATTTTTCTTAAAACATTTGTGTAGACAATTTAAATTTCTCGCTAAAATCAGAATAAAAATGCAAAAATAAATATTAAAAGGAAAAAAAAATATAAACAAAAAGACTTGAAAAAAAAGTGAATTAGCGACCATACATATATTTACATGCATAAATGTAAATAAAAGAAAATAATTGAATCAGTAAAAATCGGGTAAAAAGAAGGAAGAAAAAAAATTGCTGCATGAATATTTCTAAATTCGTAAATTAAATATTATAAAGTACCTATTTGGCAACACAACAAACTACAGGAGGAGGCCCAGCGAAAGATCTTTCGACGAGGGAGTCCCCAACAAAAATGTAAGTGGTTTCCTTTTTATTGTGATTACCTATATACATATTTCTACTTGGTGGTAGACCATCATCAATTTTTGCTTTAACTATGGTAATTAAAGCATCAAATCGGCATAGATTTATTATAAAAAAAAAAAAAGCCAAAGTTGATGATTGCTTATCACCAAAAGCTAGAGAATAAGTGGAAAAGTGCATAAAAGGTGTATCAGAGATTGGCTTCCACGAGGGTGAGCACCATTGAGAAAACCCTAACCTAAAAAAAAAAACTTTGTGGTTGTAAATGATCTAATAATTAACCAATGGTACTCAAACGTCGTGTAATTTGATCACTTTTGCTACTTAAATCGCACACATTTGTAAAGTTGTCGATGGCCTAGCGCGAACGATTTCGCCTATGAACCATAACGTACCGCGTTCGATCCCAAATTTTGCCAAAATTCTTTTGGCTAAAGATTCAATTAAAGAATAATTACATTTGAAATCTTGTATTAAAAGTCGTTTTTTTATAACTTCCTTTAAAGCATTTTATACTTTTTCAATTTTGTTTAAAAATATTTTTGCTGTAATTTAGTTTTTTTTTCCAGTTTTATTTACATGGTCATGTATATTTACATTATTATCTAAAAATAGGATTTCTAAATATAGAACTTACATATTTAAATGGGTTTATGACTTACACCCACATATAATATTCAACTACCATATTTTGCTAATAAATTAGTAAGATCGTGCGTAGCGTAAAGCTAAGGTCGGGTGCCGACGAACCTGAAACTCTGAGTTCGATCCCTGATTCGACCACGAAAGTAATTTTTTTTCCCTCTATTTACACCTATTTTTTTTTATTTTTATTTTAGTTTTTTTTGTTATAAAATAAATCATGAAATAGAAAATTGGAGTTAAATAAGCCACATAAAAAAATAATCAATATTTATTTTTGCATTTCTTTCTTTTTTTGTAATATTAAGTAATTTCTAAATATTTTGTTTTATTATTTGTTTTTTTTAAAGAAAAAAAACTAAAAAGAACAATAGCTTTGTTAAATTTTTTTTTATATAATGCGTTAATCTTTATGAAGAATACATTTTTTAATAAATATTGTAAATTTATTTATGAAATAACCAAAATGAAATTCTAAATTTAATTATTGACTTCTGACTTGTAGCCGAAAAGCCAGAATGTGTATGGGATCATGCATCGAATTATCGCTTTCCATAGCATGATCATGGTTGGGAGGGGAACTATTACGTGTAAACAGCTACACACGTACACAGTCAGCAGAGTAAATTGCGTTCTCAGAAAAAAACAAACAACTACAACAAAAACATTCTTGAGCCATTTAATTTCCGTTTCCTTTTGCTATCTCCGTCTCTCTTAACTCTTTTTACTTTTAACCTATGAATTAAAGCATGCAAAAGTAAAATAATTGTGTAGATATGCTAATGAACCGACGCTAGGTAGCCCGAACTCCCCCCGATTGCCGACGAGTTAGAAGCCGGAAACTAGTGCATGCTGACGCTACCATTAGTCGATTTTAACACCGATTTAGCTACTTAATAAACGTTATATGCTACAGTTTATTGTTAATCATATTTTGTAATGTTTTTGTTTCTGTAAGTTTTGGTATGTAGGAAAGGCTGTAAAATCTTTTGGGGTTACCAGATGTGTCGTCAATTTGGCCGTTTTCGTCGTGTTTATTTTCTGCTTTATATATTAAATTGTCAATTAGTTGTGTAGGGTAGCTATTTTTAATTAAAATATCCTTCACTTTATCTATATTCTTGTCTTTAAACTTACTGTCACTAAGTTCCATGACGCGTCTTATATAGCTGATAGCCGTGTTAATTTTCTGTTGCTTTGGTTGTGTAGAATTAAAATTTATTAGTCGTCCAGATGCAATTCATCTACTTGGATTTTTTACTTTAAACATGTTTCTTCACAATATGAACTGAATTAATCACTTTGTCTTTCAGTTCAACTTAACTTGTTTAATGGGTTGTCAAACATTATGCTTAAGTCTATGGACAGTAATAGTTTTTTGTTATCAGAAAAAAGTCACATTCATTTTTCCAGCCTTAAAATCTAAATAAGGATCACATAAATTTTTCAGCAACCAGTCGTTACAGTAGTTTTGTTTGTCTTCATGTGTTATAAATTTGCACTGATCTGAAGGAGTTTTTTTATGGGAAGCACATCTTAAGATCTAAGACTACAAAATTTTTAAAATTTTATTTCTATATTAGGAATAAATTCCGTAAAAATGCAGAAAGCTTCCCGTAGATACATAGTTAAATAATTCTTTCAACGCCTTTCTTCAATTCCATTTCCCCAAACCACAACCAAAGCATTTGCGCCTGGACAGGTTTATACTATATCTGGACGGTAATAAAAGGCTTTCACATCCTCGTAATACGAGTTGACATTTGACATGTGCAAGCTTGAACTTTCGGCTAGAGCAATATTAAATTTAGGCGCTTATTTGGTTGTTATCGCTCTTTTTTTGCTTGGCGATTGAGGAAGGGCTTTTAAAGCCTTTTGAATAGCTTTCGATAAAGTTTGTTTGGACTTTTAAGAAGGTTTTGGTACTTACAGAAGGTCTGTCAATATTTTGACATCGATTTCTTTATTAGGCCCTTTGTAAGCTTTTTTCATATTTTTACTTAACTTGCAAAGTTTTTAAATCGATTTCTAAAATACTTTCTCTTTTTCGCTTGTAAAGCTCACATATTCCTCTCTATCAGCTAGGGCTAAAGGTTGGATCATCTTTCTTACGCTTTCCGCAAAGTTTCCGGATATGTTCAGTACTGGTGGAAGGTTCTATTTCAGTCATACTTGGATAAGCCACAAATGTATTTCAGTAAATTACAAATTTAGTTTGTAGATGGCAGAAAGATTGAAAGATTTCAGACATCTTAATTCTAGGCGTCACGTGTGGGACACTTTTTATCACGAAAGAAAAACTATTTGCTAAGTGTTTAAGTGAAAATTTTTTTGTCAGCTTTTAGAACACCAAAAGTTAGCTGTACACAACAAAAATCAATTTGTTTAGTTGACTTCTCTTACAGTTATTAATAAAAAAAAGGAAAACGGTGTCACGTGTGGGACATAGAAATTTACCTTTGCATTGTAATTATTTTCTCGGGAACAAAGCACTTTACAGCAATAAATATTATACAGTTTAATACCGCTCACCACGCCCTTGAACGCAGAAAAGAATATTAGTTCTTATGTGAAAAACAATTTTAGCAGCGACCTCTCAAAAAATGGTCTACAATGAAAAAGAAAAGCTAGATTCTTTATACTCTCAAAAATATAACGGTATTTATGAAAAAAGTGATCTACTCGTCACGATGAATGTCAATTTTTTAAGATGAGAACTTAATCTCTCTATGTAGATGCAAAAATATAAAAAAAGTCAATGTTTGTAATATTGTTCAGATTTCCATTTTTTCATGGAATGCTCCTGCTAATTGTTGGGCCATCTATATAGGAAGAGCTGTATTCAATACTTAATCGTTTTCGGTTCCACAAATATGTCATTACCGCTGACATTGAAAAAATGTATCGTCAGGTTTTAGTGAGCGAGGCTGACAAAAACTTTCAGCTTATAGTTTGGCGATAAAATCCCACAGATAAATTAGGCATATTTCGGTTAAATACAGTGACATATGGCACTTCATCTGCTCCATTCCCGGCAACAAGGTGCCTTTCGTATTTAAGCGACCTGTACCAACAGAGTCTGCCAAGAGGTGCCAAAGTCCTTCGAATGGCTTTTTATGTCGACGACTAAATAACTGGTGCTGAAAACTTAGACGATCTCTCCTCAATTCGTAAGGAGGTAACTGAAATTTTAAAATCAGCTGGATTCAAACTGGCCAAATGGTTCTCGAATCATTCAGGTGGCCAGTATACTGATCTCAAGGAAAAACCTTTGCAAAATGATTCAGAGTCTTCTAAAGCGCTGGGAATCCACTGGCTGCCAAAGAGTGATACTCTTGTTTTCCACTTGGAGGATACATTTAGTGAGTTACGAGCAACTAAGAGCTATATTTTATCAGTGCAAGCTCGACTTTTTGATCCGCTTGGAATGCTAAGCCCGATTGTGACCAAGGCAAAAATTTTGCTCCAAGAGCTTTGGCTTCAAAAGTTAGATTGGGATGAGTCTATTCCATTTTCCATTCCCAGATTTGTTCAGACAACGTCGGCTGCAATAATACAAATCCACGGATTCTCCGATGCGTCACTTAGAGCGTACGGGTGTTGCATATATGTAAGAAGCACCATGGGAAATAAAACCTATTGCAGGTTATTAACGGCCAAGTCCAAAGTAGCCCCGCTAAAAACTAAGTCCCTTCCAAGGCTCGAACTATGTGCCGCTCACTTGCTTGCCAAATTGTGGAGCAAATTGATAATATGGTGGAGTTCAAGATTAAAACTGTGAACTTTTGGGCAGACTCCAAAATAACGTTACATTGGGTGAAAACACATCCGTCTTTGCTCTCCACGTTTGTTTCCAATAGAGTCGCGGAAATTCAAGAATGTGCCAACCGGCAGACATCGTTTCGAGAGGTTGTGACGTGGATGAGCTCAATAATTCAATGTGGTTCACATGGCCCATGTTCCTTCTAGAGGAATGTTCGGAGTGGCCAGTGAGTGAAAACAGTAGGCTAAAACCTGAAGAAGAGATGTTAGAGAAAAAAAAAATCTGCTATCTTACTGGCAACAAGGGATAGGAACTATCTTGAAGGCAAAGTGGAAGGTTCAACAAACATGTTCCTCCAACTAGTAACAAAATATTCGTCCTACACCAAGTTTATAAGGGTAATGTGTTTTATTCTCAGGTTCGTCGATGCTGCCAGAAAGCTGAAGACGAGCAAAGCAAGCATACCAACAGTGGTTGAGCATAACCGGTCCTTTCTGAAAATGGTGCAAATCGTACAAATTAAGCATAACTCTGATGAAATTTCCAGATTGGGAAAGTCCCAAACTTTGCCATCCAACATCCAAAGATTGGCACCCTTTATGCACAATTTGACGGATGAGGGTCGACCATTTTCTTTAATCAGAGTCGGCGGTAGATTGCTTAATGCTCCCTTGCCGTATCATACTAGATTCCCTCTTCTTTTGCCCAAACGAGTCTACTTCGTTGAATTATATCTGCAACACCTACATCTCTCTAATTGTCACGCGGGTACTAAAGCGTTGATCTCGTTATTGCGAGAAAAGATCTGGCTGATCCATGCCAAGGAGGAATGTGGGAGAATTGTTAAGAAATGTGTGCACTGCTTTAGATATAAACCGAAATCGATGTCCCAGGTTATGGGAGACTTACCCACTGATAGAGTGAGGGCTATGCGGCCATTTTTAGTTGTCGGTGTTTATTTTTGTGGGCCTGTAAACGTCTCGCTTAGAATTCGCGGAAAACCGCCATTAAAAATGTATATAGCGATATTCGTATGTTTTTCCTCAAAGGCTGTTCACTTAGAACTTGTTTCAGATTTGTCAGCTAATGCATTAATTCTTTGTCTTCAAAGGTTTGCCACACGAGGTCTACCCAGGATGATTCATTGCGACAATGCCACCAACTTTGTAGGAGCCAGCAGAGAACTGAAGGAGTTACAGAAAGCGTTTGAAGACCAGCAGACGGTCTGTTGTCGTACGCCGTATCGACAGGAGTAGAGTTCAGCTTCATCCCACCACGAGCCCCGCACTTCGGAGGTCTGTGGGAAGCTGCTGTCAAGCAGGCAAAGTTCCTGCTTTTACGAGCAGTAGGAAACGCTTTTCTCACCACCGAAGAAATGACAACAATGCTCGCGGAAGTGGAGGCACTGCTGAACAGCCGGCCAACAGCACCACTGTCGCCAGATCCCAACGACGGCGAGGCCTTGACTCCGGCGCATCTCTTAATAGGAGGGGGTCTGCGTTCGCTGCCGCCAGGATCAGAAGGAGGCGTGAAAAGCAGCGGACTGAAATCTTGTAAGCGACGGCGGCTGCTCTCCGGGCTCAAGGAAATGTTTTGGAGAACTTGGCCCAGAGAGTACGTACTGGGCTTGCAGGGTAAGGGCAAATGGCACCACCAGACTCCCAATCTACAAGTAGGCACAGTGGTCATAATTCACGAGGACAACCTCCCACCACAAGAGTGGCTGACCGGGAGAGTCGTAGCCGTAGCAGAAGGCAAAGACTGCAAGGTCAGTGAAACAAGTATTCAAACCAAAAACGGCATATTTAAACGTCCAATTCAAAAACTTGCCGTTTTACCATTAGATTGAAGACTTCCAGTCCTTCAATGGGGCCGGAATGTTGGGTCTCAGAATAACCAGCGTATCGTCTCCTTGAATCTTTAATTTTGTATTTTTTATTTATTATCACTAAAAAGAAAGAAGCCAATGTACTAATGGCTACGTATACTAAATGAATTTATTGAATTTAAGTCCTGGATTAAACTGAATTTCAAATGTAACGTAAAATGTTGAATAATTACAACACGTAGAATAATACCTAACATTTTCAACTCTGTTATGTAGATAACAGGAACCTGGAAAGCGCGGTAAGTACTAATGTTATAAGAAACAATGAAATAGAACATGTTCCTCCATTATGAATGTAAAACAATAAATACTCACTGCTTCATATTCTGTTTAAAAGAAAAGACGTGTTTTTTTACCTGCGAGTTTTACAACAGAACGGTTAAGAACTGTCCACCATTTTAAGTTTACACCTTAAAAACTCTTAAGGATTTTCACCCTTTAAAGGAGATTTTTGTTTTAATTACACCTATAATATTTTGGCTATTTCTGTCAGCTTTTTTAACTGATGAATTTAATCTTTTATATGGAAGCAATAAAATTTTCAGCAGCTTTTGCACCTATACAATTTATTATTAATATCGCCGCATTTGCTTAAAACAGAACATATAATCTTTTTGCTGTTATATTAAATAGTCTCCCAAAAACCTTTTATGCGTTTAGCAGATCTAGTTGGTCTATATTTTTTCTCATTAATAATGCTGGGGTTAAAAGAATTTTGAAAATTATTAAACTGTTGTCGTAGCCTTTCATGGAGTAGTTTAAAAGGGAGGTTTGAAAGCAATTGGTTTGTCAGGAACTTAATTTCGGAATGGGTGGTACTATTTTTATGTTCGGCATTTCCGTTATTGTTCATGGTTCCTGTTAAGGAGGTTTTACTTGCAGTAAATAAAAATCTGTCTCTTTGCCCATTTTCTAAAAAGTTTGTGCACCTTTTTGTGCACCTGGTTTGGCGTTTTTTGAAGAACACTTCTTACAGGTTGGCTTATAGGTATCGGGTAAACCACAACCATAGCAGAAAATGTTACGTTCAGCCAAGCAATCTTGATAGCGGTGTCCAGATTTCTTACAATTCCAGCAGGTTAAACTTATAGCGGAAATTTCTTCGGGATCTTCCTCATCTTTTTGAGATTTATAGATCTCATTTTCTAGCTCTGCTACTTTCCGTGATGTTGGCAATGAACGGGAAATATAATTCGTGTGCTTTCTTCGCATATCCTGCAAAAAGAATTCTCGACGCCGGCATGTGTCACGTAAATGTTCAACTGAATAGATCTGCATATTAAGAATTTCATGTTGGATTTCAGGGAGCAAATTTCGACGTAAAATCTCCACAAGTGTCTTGTCAGGAAGTGGTTCATTGAGTCAGTCAGTCAAATGTACTATACACTCATAAATATTGTCAAAGGTCTCGTTTGGTTTCTGTTTCCTATCCCGTATTAATTCGCGTATGTCCACATCCGTTCTCGAATCCCTATATTGTTGCCTTAAGGCCTTACAAAGACTGGGCCAAGTTATATTCGGAGCCGATCGGTGGTATTGCCAGAACCAATCGCTGGCCTTTGTTAAGAATAGTGAGCTGGCATTGCGACAAAGCAAATCATAATTATCGTGTAATGTCTGAACCGTCAAGGACTCCATTCTATAAATGAAGTTTTCAATTGATAAGCTGTCCGGTTCTCCACTAAATTTAAGCTTCCAAAAAATAATCTGAAGAACTTTGTCCGGTCTAGAATTAAGATCTGAAGGGTAGGAAGCCTGCGAAAACGTGTACTGGAAATTTTTTTAAGTTATAAAATTTTTAAGAGACCATAATTAATAAAACAGGATCAATATAAAAATAAAATTTAAGGTTAAGATCGATTCAATGAAATTTAAGTATAGAAGGCTTTAAAGTTTTAGATATAAAAGAAAAGAAAAATAGTTGTGCTATTTGTAAAAAAATTTTTTTTGAAGCTGTTAAAATTTTAGTAAATAACCTTTGTTTTTAGTTAAAAAGATATTAAATTATTTTTTTTCCTTGGGGGCGCAAGCTTATAAGTGAACATATTTTAACCTTTAGCTTAAAAAGTTTGCATTTGCAAAGTAATCTTTTTTTTCATATTACTATGGATAGTAACTATTAGAAGAACTTTATTTACATTAAGTAATTGAAAAAAATTTAATATCCGCGGACTGATTTAGAAAACTTTTCCAAAAACAGAATTCCAAGCAAATGTAACATATGTTAGCAAAGATTGAAAATGTATCTTTGTATATAGTAAGAAGAAGCTATTGGTTGAATACGAATGTTTTTCTTTTCCTTTAAAACTTTGTCATAAACACATTCCAGATAACATCTTATTACTATAGGGTAGTTACAAATTTGTACTACATGGAGCCAAACGAGTGTGGGACCACCATTTCGGTGTTATGAACAAGATGTTAATATTCAAATAAATAACTTCGTCGGCCCCACGTTAGGCGCCATATAATAAAACATAATTAAACCACGTTTTCATGTAAATAACATAAAATTCCAAAAACGAAGAAGTAGAGAACGAAAAAACTTATTTTATATATAATATTTAATTAAGAATTTAAAACAACAAAAACATATAACGGACAAAAACCGCCGTTATTAACATTTACTTATCAATTTTTCTAAATAATTTAAACAAAAAAAAAAAATCATGTACATATGTATGAATATTTGCACATACATCCAATACATATTTTTGCACTCTTCTTCTTCGATCTTTTCACAACTTTTTCTTTCTTTTCTTATATACACATGAATCTCGCTTTACCATTAATTTTAAATTAAAACATTTTTTTTTATATGAATAACTTTTTTTTATGATTAATTACGCATTTAAGAACTCAAATTAAAATGTCTTTCACAAAAATTTAATTTTTAACTTTTCCTTT
This sequence comes from Melanophora roralis, assembly GCA_963583895.1. Lineage (NCBI taxonomy): Eukaryota > Metazoa > Arthropoda > Insecta > Diptera > Rhinophoridae > Melanophora > Melanophora roralis. The sequence continues at coordinate 2,760,237 of OY757192.1, read as the reverse complement.
ATGTTGACAAATACCGGTTTTTCTTTATTTACTGACTCCTGCGTTTACCGGTTTTAATTAGACTGATGCTTCGAAAATCAAGAGCAATTCCTGTAAGCTATCAATATTTGGCACTATGCATCTTATGATGAAGAGAAACAAAATTCAGATAACCTCTTTTAATGATTGGAATGGATAAAGTCCAATATATAAAAGGTGTCAAATCTAGACATTTTAATTAAAGCAAAATGTTAGAATTAGGTTGAATATACAAAAAAAATCTTTTAAATAATATTACCATTTGGAGATGGCACCAAGTATTGAACAAATACAAGGGATTTTAAATACTGTCTAGTTCTGGAATTCAATTTTACGGTAGTGCTTCATCAGAAAATGTGTTACATTAATATAAAATACCTGTTTCTCAGGAACACAAAAAAAAATCCATTTAGATTAGCTCACACCAGCATCAGAATAAAAAGAAAATTTCTTATTTAATAACTTTCTTCAAATTAAACTTTTTTTCTTTTTAATCACTTATCACAGCTTGAGCTTTAATCTGTCTCGATGAAAAGATTGCTTTATAATGGCGCAAAAAATAATTGTTTCGAAACCACGAAGGCTCGAATGTTCCCTTTAAATGGCGCAATAGCTAATTAGATCCCATTTTGCTAACATTGTAAACGTGAACTTAACATCCCAGATAATAAATGAAATCTAACTCACATACAGGGGGCGTAAAGTTTTAAGTAGTATGACAGTTAAATTTTTGAAAAATTCAAAATATGAAAACAAGAAATTTTGGTTTTTAGCATGCTACACCCATCTCTAATTAGCAGTATCTTAATACTGATATTTCAATTAAATTTGCAGTACCAGTAAATTTTTACTCGTTTTTAGAAAAAATGCAGTGATCAAGAAAGTTTGCTGATAATGAACCTTAAATTGCATTATCGGTAAAAACCTAAAAAAATAATTTATGCACTTAATAAAACTTAAGAGATTCAGGGAGTTCACAACCACCTTTGTATTTTGTATCGTGTTTTAAGAATTACTTTTGAGCGCTATATTCGGCTGTGCTGAATCTTATATACCCTTCACATTGACCTTTCGCAATCCCAAACTTTTTTTTATTTTTAACCATTTTTTTATTTATGAAATATTTCTAATTTTTAAATAGGGGTCGGTGTCATTTTTTAACGCTCCACGGGTGACGAGGAAGTTGTAGGGGTTTTTATCCTAGTTTTTACAAATTTTTATGGCAACCCACTTAGCGGGTGGAGATAGGGGGTAAGTTTATTCTAGGAACATGTTTGGGAGGGCAAACTAATGGGGGTCGGTCGTACACTTTATTGCTCTAAGGCTAACTCTGAAGAAGTTGTGGGCATTTGCATATAATTTTTGTAAATTTTGTATGGTATTCCCCTTAGGGCGTGAAGATAGGGGGTAAGTATCTTCTAGGAATATGTTTGGGAGAACAAACTAGTAGGGGTTGGTCGTACACTTTATTGCTCTAAGGCCAACTCTGAAGAAGTTGTGGGCATTTTTGCATCATTTTTGTAAATTTTGTATTGCAACCCCCTTAGGGCGTGCAGATAGAGGGTAAGTATATTCAAGGAATATGTTTGGGAGGGCAAACTAATGGGGGTCGGTCGTACACTATATTGCTCTTAGGCCAACTCTGAAGGAGTTGTGGGCATTTTCATATCCTTTTTGTAAATTTTGTATGGCATCCCCCTTAGGGCGTGAAGATAGGGGGTAAGTATCTTCTAGGAATATGTTTGGGAGAACAAACTAGTAGGGGTTGGTCGTACACTTTATTGCTCTAAGGCCAACTCTGAAGAAGTTGTGGGCATTTTTGCATCATTTTTGTAAATTTTGTATTGCAACCCCCTTAGGGCGTGGAGATAGAGGGTAAGTATATTCTAGGAATATGTTTGGGAAGGAAAACTAATGGGGGTCGGTCGTACACTTTATTGCTCTAAGGCTAACTCTGAAGGAGTTGTGAGCATTTTCATATCCTTTTTGTAAATTTTGTATGGCATCCCCCTTAGGGCGTGAAGATAGGGGGTAAGTATCTTCTAGGAATATGTTTGGGAGAACAAACTAGTAGGGGTTGGTCGTACACTTTATTGCTCTAAGGCCAACTCTGAAGGAGTTGTGGGCATTTTTACATCATTTTTGTAAATTTTGTATGGCAACCCCCTTAGGGCGTGGAGATAGGGGGTAAGTATGTTCTAGAAATATGTTTGGGAGAAGAAACTAATAGGGGTCGGTCGTACACTATATTGCTCTTAGGCCAACTCTGAAGGAGTTGTGGGCATTTTCATATCCTTTTTGCAAATTTTGTATGGCATTCCCCTTAGGGCGTGAAGATAGGGGGTAAGTATCTTCTAGGAATATGTTTGGGAGAACAAACTAGTAGGGGTTGGTCGTACACTTTATTGGTCTAAGGCCAACTCTGAAGAAGTTGTGGGCATTTTTGCATCATTTTTGTAAATTTTGTATTGCAACCCCCTTAGGGCGTGCAGATAGAGGGTAAGTATATTCAAGGAATATGTTTGGGAGGGCAAACTAATGGGGGTCGGTCGTACACTATATTGCTCTTAGGCCAACTCTGAAGGAGTTGTGGGCATTTCATATCCTTTTTGTAAATTTTGTATGGCATCCCCCTTAGGGCGTGAAGATAGGGGGTAAGTATCTTCTAGGAATATGTTTGGGAGAACAAACTAGTAGGGGTTGGTCGTACACTTTATTGCTCTAAGGCCAACTCTGAAGAAGTTGTGGGCATTTTTGCATCATTTTTGTAAATTTTGTATTGCAACCCCCTTAGGGCGTGGAGATAGAGGGTAAGTATATTCTAGGAATATGTTTGGGAAGGAAAACTAATGGGGGTCGGTCGTACACTTTATTGCTCTAAGGCTAACTCTGAAGAAGTTGTGGGCATTTGCATATAATTTTTGTAAATTTTGTACGACAACCCCCTCCGGGCGTGGTAATAGGGGGTAAGTATATTCTAGGAATATGTTTGGGAGAAAAAAATAATGGGGATCGGTCGTACACTTTATTGATCTAAGAACGACTTTAAAGAAGTTGTGGGCATTTTCATATCATTTTTAAAAATTTTGTATGGCAACCCCCTTAGGGCGTGGAGATAGAGGGTAAGTATATTCTAGGAATATGTTTGGGAGGGAAAACTAATGGGGGTCGGTCGTACACTTTATTGCTCTAAGGCTAACTCTGAAGAAGTTGTGGGCATTTGCATATAATTTTTGTAAATTTTGTATGGCAACCCCCTTAGGGCGCGAAGATAGGGGTTAAGTATGTTCTAGGAATATGTTTGGGAGAAAAAAATAATGGTGGTCGGTCCTACACTTTATTGCTCTAAGGGCAACTTAAGAAGTTGTGGGCATTTTCATGTCATTTTTGTATGGCAACCCCCTCAGGGCGTGAAGAAAGGGGGTAAGTATATTGTAGGAATATGTTTGGGAGGGAAAACTAATGGGGGTCGGTCGTACAATTTATTGCTCTAAGGCTAACTCTGAAGAAGTTGTGGGCATTTGCATATCATTTTTGTAAATTTTGTACGGCAACCCCGTCAGGGCGTGGAGATAGGGGGTAAGTATATTCTAGGAATATGTTTGGGAGGGCAAACTAATGGGGGTCGGTTGTACACTTTATTGCTCTAAGAACGACTCAGAAGAAATTGTGGCATTTTCATATCATTTTTGTAAATTTTGTATGGCAACCCCTTTAGGGCGTGGAGATAGAGAGTAAGTATATTCTGGGAATATATTTGGGAGAAGAAATTAATGGGGGTCGGTCGTACACTTTATTGCTCTAAGGCTAACTCTGAAGAAGTTGTGGGCATTTTTGCATCATTTTTGTAAATTTTGTATTGCAACCCCCTTAGGGCGTGGAGATAGAGGGTAAGTATATTCTAGGAATATGTTTGGGAAGGAAAACTAATGGGGGTCGGTCGTACACTTTATTGCTCTTAGGCTAACTCTGAAGAAGTTGTGGGCATTTGCATATAATTTTTGTAAATTTTGTACGACAACCCCCTCCGGGCGTGGTAATAGGGGGTAAGTATATTCTAGGAATATGTTTGGGAGAAAAAAATAATGGGGATCGGTCGTACACTTTATTGCTCTAAGAACGACTCTGAAGAAGTTGTGGGCATTTCCATGTCATTTTTGTAAATTTTGTATGGCAACTCGTTTAGAGCGTGGAGATAGAGGGTAAGTATATTCTAGGAATATGTTTGGGAGGGAAAACTAATGGGGGTCGGTCGTACACTTTATTGCTCTAAGGCTAACTCTGAAGAAGTTGTGGGCATTTGCATATAATTTTTGTAAATTTTGTATGGCAACCCCCTTAGGGCGCGAAGATAGGGGGTAAGTATGTTCTAGGAATATGTTTGGGAGAAAAAAATAATGGTGGTCGGTCCTACACTTTATTGCTCTAAGGGCAACTTAAGAAGTTGTGGGCATTTTCATGTCATTTTTGTATGGCAACCCCCTCAGGGCGTGAAGAAAGGGGGTAAGTATATTGTAGGAATATGTTTGGGAGGGAAAACTAATGGGGGTCGGTCGTACAATTTATTGCTCTAAGGCTAACTCTGAAGAAGTTGTGGGCATTTTCATGTCATTTTTGTAAATTTTGTATGGCAACCCCCTCAGGGCGTGGAGATAGAGGGTAAGTATATTCTAGGAATATGTTTGGGAGGGCAAACTAATGGGGGTCGGTCGTACACTTTATTGCTCTAAGAACGACTCTGAAGAAGTTGTGGGCATTTCCATGTCATTTTTGTAAATTTTGTATGGCAACTCGTTTAGAGCGTGGAGATAGAGGGTAAGTTTATTCTAGGAATATATTTGGGAGGGAAAACTAATGGGGGTTGGTCTCACTCTTTATTGCTCTAAGGCTAACTCGAAAGAAGTTGTGGGCATTTGCATATAATTTTTGTAAATTTTGTATGGCAACCCCCTTAGGGCGCGGTGATAGGGCGTAAGTATGTAGGAATATGTTTGGGAAAAGAAATTAATGGGAAGCGGTCGTACACTTTATTGCTCTAAGGCCAACTCTAAAGAAGTTGTGGGCATTTTCATGTCATTTTTGTAAATTTTGTATAGCAGCCCCCTTAAGGGCGTGGAGATACGGGGTAGGTATATTCTAGGAATTTGTTTGGGAGAAGAAATTAATGGGGGTCGGTCGTACACTTTATTGCTCTAAGGCCAACTCCGTAGAAGTTGTGGGCATTTTCATATCATTTTTGTTAATATTGTATGGCAACCCCCTTAGGGCGTGGTGATAGGGGGTAAGTATATTTTAGGAATATGTAGAGGGAAAACCAATGGAGGTCGGTCGTACATTTTATTGCTCTAAGGCCAGCTTTGAAGAAGTTGTGGGCATTTTTACATCATTTTTATAAATTTTGTATGGCAACCCCCTTAGGGCGTGGAGAAAGGAGGTAAGTATGCTCTAGGAATACGTTTGGGAGGATAAACTAATGGGGATCTGTGATACTTTTGTTTCCTCTACGGGCGACTCCGGGGAAGTTGTAGTGGTTTTTACCTTATTTGTTAAGATTTTGTATGGCAACCATGTCAGGAGCTGGAGATAGAGAGTAGGTATGTTCCACAAAAATGTTTGGATGGATAAAGTAATTCGGGCGGGTCTTAAATTTTACCTTTGTAGGAGAACCCTGGAAGCCGTAGGAGCGATTTTAAAAATGTTTAAATTAAGCTTTGTATGGCAACGCTGTTATATGCATGAACACTAATACTAATAAAATTTTTGTTTTGGGTGTGTTTCAATAATATCAACATGACTGATTCTGTTTTTTGTTGTTTTTTGATTATTACGTGCAAAAGTTTGTTCTTTGTTGTTGTTGTAGGCTCAAAAAAACGAGGTAGTCTTGGCATTTTGCTTATATCTCGGTCGTTTAACGGGCGATTTTGCTGAATTTCAATACCGCGACTATCTGTGACAGTTTAATACCACATTCGGGTCTATGCGATATCGGGGGGCTTCAGAAAGTTGATTTCAACTATAACACGGACAGACGGACATCGCTAAATCGGCTTCCCTATCTATAAGGATCCAGAATATATATACTTTGTGGGGTCCCAAATGGATAATAAAGGAATTACAAACAGAATGACAAACTTATATATACCCTTATCACTTATGTGAAGGGTATAATGATACTTTTTAGGTTGCCTACAACATTAACCAAACGTAGCAAACACAACTGTAATATTGGATCGGACTTTTTAATGGAAATGACCACCAACACTTTAACAATCCAAGAATACAATTAATACATCAATACAAAACTGGTTGTGAATTTTCTAATTCTATTTGAAAATTCTTGTAAAAAATAAGCCATTTGCTTGTCACATTTAAAGTTTTTTTTTGATAACATACTCTTAATATTGGCCCTCTGCTTTGTAGCCTAGTCAATATTCAATAACAGGTTTGTTAACTCAATCTAAAATCGACGAACACTGTGAATTTGGTTCAAATTGAGAAATTTACTTGGGTTCGATTTACAAGACAGGGGGTCAATATCACCTTGTTCTCCCTAAGCTTCTCTTTAACACTTTCCTGGAAATATTGTTTATATATTTTTTTTTAATATTATTGCTACATATTAATTAATTAAACCGTTTATTCATATGCCATTATCCTTGGGACAATTTAGTTTTCATGCGGTAATGTTTAACGGTTATGAAATATATCGCAAAACTCCCAAGGCTTTGTTTAATGCTAAGTATATTGTAAAATACCAGAAAGTAAAAATATGACTGTCGTGGACGACTCCTTATATATTAGTTTAAAATTAAAAATCAGCTAAAACGACCAAGCAATAAAAACAGCTATACAAATTTGTTGCTAAAATGGCAAAAAGTAAAAAAGTATAGTAACAAATGGTTTGTGCGAAAAGTATATTTTGAATGTGGTTATAGCGAACTCATATAAATATATTTACATACATATGTGTATGATTTTGTATTTTTGCACATTGCGTTTGTAATTTCTATAATATTAACTTGCGGCCCCATAAAGTATACGCATATATTTTGGATCCTTATAGATAGGGAAGTCGACATAGCCATGCCCGTCTGTGTGTCTGTTAAAATCAAGTTTCCGGAGCCAAAACAAGTCGGACAGAAAACGTTTGGTATCCAACAATTAAAAAAATATCCCTAAACCAATCGCTATTTCAAATCAGCAAAAAAAAAACTATTGACCGAGATATAAGCGAAACCCCAAAATAGCCCATTTTTTCAGGACATATAACCGTATATATTTAAAATTTTTTATTGCAACCCCCTTATGTGATAGAGATGGATGGTAAGTATGTTTTAAAAATATGTTTGGGTGGGAGAATGAATGGGGGTCGGTGATACATTTTATTCCTCTTCGGGCGACTCCGGGAAAGTTGTAGGGATTTTTACTTTTTTTTAAATTTTGTATAGGAGCCTCCTTAGGGCGCACAGTGGGTTGGATGACACCAAAAGTGGCGATGGGAGCCGTAATATTATTTTTTTTGAATTTTTTCAAATCGTAAATAATGCATAAAAAGGCATATTCTGAAAAAATATACAAGGAGAAAAATTTTTTTTTACGATTTTATAGAAAATTTTACTTTTCAGAAAATTATAGTTTGTTTCAGAATTTTCGTTGTAATTTTAAAATGGAAAGTGATTTTTTTTAAAATGAGAAGCAAACAAAAGCTTATATTATCTTCTTTCTTAAAAAAAAATAAATATATGTTTTGCATAAATATGAATATAAGTTTAATTTAAAGTCTGAATTTGGGGTTTGAAGGATTTCGAGAATTTTACAACTTTTTAAAAAAGGAACGAAATAAATTTTTATAATTTTTTTTGTTAATCAATAATTGTCATGCACTTAAAAAGAAACCATATTATGTTTATCCTCACCTTCATCATCATAATCTTCGTTACTATTACTCTCAGTTTCATGTATTTGTTTATTAATACTAGATATGAATGGATCTGAACTGAGAAAAAATCTATTTAAAATATCTTAATTTAACTTTTGCATTTGCGAGCAAAGCGTTCCCTATAATTTTTAAAATCCTTATTTCTGGCTTCCTGAGCTTCTTCTGAAAGTTCTCCAATCGGTAAAAGGGCGTATTTTATGATTTCGGGACTATGAATTAAAAATTTATGTATTTTATGAGTCATTCAAAACCATTTCAACACTCTTGTGAATAAATATGACTCAAACTTGTTCACGCGCCTATTTCCGAAAACAATAACAACAATAGTAAGCATTGAACGAATGTTAGTTTTGTTAAATACATGACTTAGAAAAACACGACTTCAAACAGAAAAACGTTAATAGCAAAAAATTGAGCAACAAAATCGCAAACTATCTTTTTAATAGTATCAAGCTTAGATTTCATTCTTTTAGAAAATGTAAGATTCAAAACCCAACCTCAACTAATTTAGAAGTTATGGTTTACGAAACATCAAAAATAGGCCAATTTTGGACCTTTTTTAAAAAAATCTTCAAAAATATTTTCACACATATTTTCAAAAACACTACATCATTTTTGTACACTTTAGTACCTAAGGTTGAAGGTTCCATTTTTAAAATAACACTTTGTTAACGTTAAATTTGGAAATTACGGACTCGTTTAATGCAAAATTTTACTTTTTTCGCTTCTTAAAAAAATTGCAAAAAATTTTGTACTTTGACGCGTCACTACGGAGTCAGCTGACAAGATAGATGCTTGAAAATTGACAAAGTGATGTAGAATTTTATCTTGTTTTATCCGATACCAAATATTAATACAAAAACTTAATTTAAAAATTCAATTAAGCGTAACTTTCGAACCATTTCAACCCAACGTGGGGCGTGGAGAAAGGGGTTAAGGACTATGTTTGGGAGAGAAAACAAATGGCCGATTTTGGGGAAGTTATGGGAATTTTTACATCATTTTTTTAATTTTGTATGACAATCCCCTTAGGTGATGGAGATAGGGGGCAAAAAAGTTCTAGGCATATGTTTGGGAGGAAAAACTAATGGGCGTCTGATATATGTTTTATTCCTTTAGGGGCGTCTTCGGAGAAGTTGTAGGAGTTTTCAACCTATTTTTCTCTATATCAGCCACGTTAGTGGCTAGATATAGAGGGTAAGTATGTTCCACAAAATTGTTGGGAGGACAAACTATTTGGGATCGGTTTTACAATTTACCTGCTTGGGAGAACCCTGAGAGCCTTGGGAGCGATTAAAAAATGAAGCTTTTTATTGCAACCCTGCTACGGGACGGATATAGGGTGTCAGTCTATTCCAAAAAATATACATTTTAAAAAATTAGTAGGTATCGGTCATAATTGCAGATTGTACGGGCGATTCCTGGGCAGTTGTAGAGATTTTTTTGTAAAAATTTTATAGAAATAAACAAATGTAGTCTAAGTTTTTGGCTTATATCTCGGTCAGTTATAACCCGATTTTTCTGGATTTCAGTAGCGATATTTTCGCAAGCATTTCTGGTAGTTTGATACAACTTAATGGTCAAGCGATATCGGGGGCTTTCAGACCATAACACGGACAGACGGACTTTGCTAAATGGGCTTCCCTTTCTATAACGATCCAAAATTTTTATACTTTATGGAGTCGCAAATGCATGATCAAGAAATTACAAATGGAATGACAAACTAATAGCTTATATGATGTGTATAAAAATTGAAGCAGAGGGAGAGGCAGCCATAATACATGTTAACACATTTTAAAACAAAATCTTAAAGTTCAAAAAACTGAACAAAATAAAAACAACCAAACCAAATTATTTAACGTAAAACAACGCTTATACGACAAGAATTCAGTCAGTCACCTTTAAAAGGTTTTATGTTACAATAGTGCAAAATAGAGCATTTAATAAAATTGCTTGAATTGTATATTTTGATATTGTAATTGTTGTTATTTTTAATTTAGACGTAAGAAATTGATTTGTATAAAAGACCAGCAAAAATAAAAGAATTTTAGGAAAACAAAAGTAACAGTTCTTCTGATTGCTTGATTAAATCTCGGTGTCTCTACCCAGGCTCAACTTTTAATTCAAATTAGCACATGGTGTTTCTACCTGGGTTAACTACATATTTAAATTTATTTTTCAAAAACAAACTCTTAACTCCAAAGAAACCGTTGGTGTTCAAACGCAATTTATTTATTGCGACTCAAGATTTGGTGACCCCGACGAATCATATTGTCAGAGCAAATTAACACTCATTGATAAATATATGCATGACTTCTCGACAAACAACGATACGCTATGGCAGCTACCCAGGCAGAAATACACGATTCTAAAACGATGGTTCAAAAATGTTGTATCACCACAGCCCTCTAAACTCAAAATTTCGACTCTTTCAAAATATTGTACCATTACAGTATTGTATACTCAAAATCGCAACCCTAGTTTGTAAATGTCAAATTTGCCTTCAAAATAAAAAAATGTTATAAACGTAAAAACGTGAGAAAAAACTAAAAACACTCTTAAGATACGTTGGGAAGTCTTCTGTATGTTTTAATTTGCTTCATATAAACATATTTATTTAAAAAAACCAATGTCCACCATTTTTACAAAAGCGAGTCGAGCTCCTAAGACAGAAGAGATAAAATATGTTATTCTAATATCGTAAATTTAAATTTACAGTATTGCTACAACATTAAAACAAGATTTGAAAAACGCCCATTTGGCGTTATCATTTTAACATCGAGACAGAATTGTTAACTTGTTAAATTTACGTTATTTTGATATTGAGAGTCCTCTCCCATCGTCGGGACAGAATCGGTTTGATTGTCTTTTTTTTTTTTGCTTGGGTAACTACTAAAGATCAAATTGACGATTACACTTTGGATGACTTTTACGAAATGCAAGCTGAAGTGCACAACATCCTATGTAAGCTGCAACAGTATATCAACAGCGCCAGCGAAGTTACTCCACAAAATGCCGAATGAATTAAGCATTGCCAACGATAGTTGCCATAAGTCCAGATTCCCATATTTAGCGGCAGTTACTTACAATGGGTAGCCTTTAAGGACCTTTACACTCAACTGATCCATAACACGAAACTGAGCGTGGTTGAGAAAATGTTTTACTTAACTACACACCTGGCAGACGAGCCAAAAACTTTAATTAAATATCTACCAATTGAAACAGCAAACTATGAATTTGAATGGAAAATTTGTGTTAACAGAGACAGCAAAAGGCTTATTGTGACAACACTACTTAACAAATTCTTTGCTCATCCACAAATAAAAACGAAACGGCACAAGCGCTAAAAGGTTAACATGATCTCACTAAAGAATGCTCCCATGGCCTGAGCAAACGAGAAGTTCCAGTGGACAAATAGGACGCAATTATAGTTCACATATTGCTACAGAAACACGATCACTCCACTCGAACACTATTTGAACAATCACTAAAAGACAACAAAAACCTCGTGAGTCTAAATGAACTACTTACATTTATCGAGCATCGGTTTCAAGCATTGGTTTCAAGCGGAAATTCTTGCAAACTGGGAAGGAAAGAGCAAAAATTGCAACAGCAGCTACAAAAAATATAAATTGTAAGGTATGTGGATCGACAGGACATCCCATATATTACTGTGAAAAGTTCCTCAAAATGTCCCCAGCCGGGAGACTACAGTGAACACGAGAGAAGAGACTTTGTGTCAACTGTTTTAAATCAGATCATGCTACCAAGGCATGTTCGTCACGGTCTTGCTCAAAGTGCACAAAAAGGCACAATACATTATTGCACTTGGAATCTTCAAGAGAAAACACAACAGCAACGTAAGCGGAAGGCTATCAAACGGCTCAAAGCCCAGCCTTTGCATCGAATAAAAATACCCAAATCGTAGCCACAAATAATAAGCAATTCATCGACAACAGTTACATATTACCAGCCACTGCAAAAGTAATTGGAGACAACGGTCGCAGCTGCATATTTCGAGCTCTACTAGACTCTGGATCGCAAGATAATTGGTTTCAAATAGAGTACTGAACAAGCTATCGTTGAATGCCTTAGACTCTTCACTGTGCATTGAAGGAATTGGCCGATTCCCAACGCCTCCCGACGAATCAATATAGAGCTACATGCATGTTCAGGCAATTACACTACCAGAGTCGAAGCATTTGTTTTTCCGACTATTGTTTTGCCTCAGCCAACCAAATCATTCCACACATCAGATTGAAATCTTCCTGAAAACATTAGCTTAGCGGATCTATGTTTTAATTAAATGGATAAAGATGATATATTGATTGGATCAGAATTTTATCATCAGCTGTTGCGCCCACAACAAATAAGGATCAACCAGAACCTAACAATTTTACAAAATACAGCTTTAGGTTGGATCGTTACGGGTAAGCTACAAGAAAGCAAAACCAACTTGGTTACCTGTGCAAATGTACCGGCAAATCCAAGTCCATGACCTAATATATCAGCTCATTATTTGAAGATATAACAAGCATCAAGATATCAAATACTATCGTCTAAAAACTGTTGCCTACGACACCTCCTCTGCACCATACTTAGCAACCAAATGCCTTAAACATTTAGCTATTCAAAAGGCTACAGAATACCCGCAAGGCGCCACAGTATTACGTGATGACTTCTATGTGGACGATTGCCTCAGTGGGGCTGACTCCACCAGTGCAGCGTTAGAGTCACAACGACAATTAAGCTCACTTCTAAGTGAAGCTGGGTTTAAACTTCGGAAACGGTGTTAAACCATCCTCAGTTGTTAAGTGGAATTGCACCTGAAGACCAGGAGATCACCTTGGACTAAGGCAAAACCTCAGATTGTTCGATTAAGACACTCGGATTATTATGGCTACCAAGGTCTGATCAGTTATGCAGGCGATCACAAAGACCACTGGTTATTAGGGTGACAAAAAGGATAGCTCAGAAGTTGCCAAAATATTTGATCCGTTAGGTCTTTTTGGACCAGTAGTTGTACGAGCCAAAATATTTCTGCAGGAGCTATGGCGACTACCTATTTCGTGGGATGAAGAGCTGCCCATCAAACTTCAGAATAAGTGGAATGAATTCCGCAAAAACATAGCGATGCTAAACAAAATTAAGATCTACAGACTGAAAAACGGAAAACCAATTTCAACGCAACTTTATACGTTTGTTGATGCATCTGAACGAGCTTACGGAGCAGCAATCTTCATTCGCTTGACATACATAAACAAAACTGTATTGACGAGATTAATATGTTCCAAGTCCCGGGAAGCACCTATTAAAAAACAAACGTTGCCTCGGCTGGAACTATGCGCCGCGGTGTTAGGTGTAGAGCTAACTAATAGAGTAAAACAAGATCTTCGCCTACAAAATACCGCAAACTTTTTCTGGTCAGATTCGAAAATTGTTCTTGCTTGGATAAATTCATCAGCATCATCCTACCACACCTTTGTAGCAAACAGAATAGCAAGTATTCAAGGTTTAAGTGATTCAAGTCAATGGCGACATGTCAGCTCTAAAGAGAACCCAACAGACGCAATATTTCGAGGACTAGCGCCAGAAGCCTTATCACAACACTCAATTTGGTTTTATGGTCCCCTATTCCTCTCGGGACAAATTGTGTATGGTCAAACTCACCTTCACAAGTGATTACGTTGCCTCGCAACGAAGAACGTAAAATGGCGAAGCATATTTTAACAAAAACAATCTCTCAGATAATAATAGGCATGGCACCTCCTTTACAAGAAAAAAATCTTTTACATATATATGTCAATAAATGTAACATCTGAAATCTCCAGATTTAATGTAGGTATTTATTATGCTAATATGCATAACTATAATGAGTATAGGCAGAAAGTAAATTATGGGTGTGGAACCTCTATTAGCATGGAAATATTTATATGTGTATCTCATTAACTATGACGGCTTAGATCTTCAAACTTTTTGGTGCGGCACCTCCCATACATTTGGATTTTTTTACATGTACTTCAATAATTCTTATAGGTAGAGTCTCAAAATCATCTATGGTTGTTAATGTTTGCTAACATGCATAATTGAGGTGAGTGTACTTAGGAGAAAATGGAATAATGGGTATGGCATTTTCCATAAAACAAAAATACTTTCTTATATAAGTCTCAGTAACTGCAAAAAAACTTCAAAAAACGTATTCATATTTTTCTTAAACCAGTTGAACGCAAATTAAATTATTAGTTTAAAAGTAAAAAAAAAATAACCTAAAAATTATTAATAAAATGTTTATCTCTTTTTGCCCCTTAGGATAAAAATTATCAAAATTTTATATTCATATTTTTTCGAGACCTGTCGAACGCAATTTCAAAATATAATTTGAGCTAATTTATCTTTTTCGGTTCCGAAGGTACAAAATGGATATAAGCAGTTTCAAAATATTGTATTTTTTCTGTCTCGCCTCTAATGGTCTAATATTTCAAAAAAAGTACGAAAAATGCATTCATAGCTTTGAAACCTGTCGAGCGTAAATTAAATTATAATTCTATCTTTTTTAAGTTCAGAAGCTACAAAACTAACCAATACTTTTTTCAAGTCTTGCCGTAAGCATTTAGACTATGCAATGATGAATCTGTCTGTCAGTTAGAGAGTCATTAACGCAATTTTTTTCTCTACATTGTTTTGTAAGCACGCCAAACATTAAAAATATAAAAAAAAATATTTACAAGTGGGTGATAGGGCTAGAAAATAATGAAGCCATTATAAACTGAACTGTTTGTGAAGTTTTTTTTGGTAATAGCTTCCCATCATGAAAGATGCGATAGGCTTAGCTATTCTATTCACGCTTTATCAGTAATTATCAAAGAAACAAACAAAACATGTTTATAACGTTATTGACATGCTGTTAGGGATAATATTTTGTGAATTGTGTGTGTTTAGGCAAAAAATTCGTTTGTTTACAAATTTGTTTCATGGACCGTGTGGCACCATCAACCCCCAATCTCCGTGCATGGTCAACGGCAAGTGTTCCAAACATTATCCACGAAAATTGACGGCGGAAACTATCTCGGGCAATCACGGTTATCCATTGTATCGACGTTGATCGCCCAATGACAACATTCAAACTATTGCAAAGAAAGATCATTTAAGACACATTGCAATGTTGAATGTTCTAATTCAGTGAAGTCGATCAAGTACATCTGCAAATATGCCACGAAAGGCAGCGATATGGCTGTTTTTAGCATCCAAATCTCCAATGGCAACGATGAAATTACGCGTTATCAAGTTGGGCGATATGTGAACGGCAATGAGGTGGCTTAGCGTATATTCTCATTTCCTATTTACGAACGTCGTCCCACTGTTGCAAATTTAGCAGTGCATTTGTGGAATGGCCAACGAGTATATTTCACTGCGGCAAATATTGTTCAACGAGCTGAAATATCTCTAGCGACAACATTGACAAGTTTCTTTGCTGTTTGTCAAAGCGATCCGTTTGCACAAACTTTACTTTATTCGGAGATGCCACGGTATTACACTTGGAGCGCTTCTTCAAAAAAAATTTTACGTCGAAAGAAAGGCACTATGGTTCCTGGGCATCCGGATGTGCGTTCAAGTGATGCTCTTGGTCGCTTTTATACAGTTCATCCGAAGAGTGATGAATGCTTTTATTTGCGGTTGTTGCTGGTAAATGTTCGTGGTCCAACATCATTTGCAGCATTTCGTATTGTTAATGGTATTGTCTGCCCAACATTTCGTGCTGCATGTCAAGAACTCAATTTGCTTGAAAACGATACTCATTGGGATACGACAATTGCTGAGGCAATTATTTCTGCAGATCAAAGCCAGATACGAACATTATTTGCTGTTATCATTTCGACGTGTTTCCCGTCAAATCCAAGTGACCTATGGATCAAGTACAAGGACAATATGTCAGAAGACATTTTACATCAATATCGTGTCAGCTCGAGAAATCCAGACCTTGAAGTCAAAGCGGAGATGCATATCCGGGCCTTGCTCTTAATTGAAGACATGTGCTACCTTATTTGCGGCAGTTCGTTAGTCAGGTTAGGACTGCCAGCACCAGAACTAGAAATGAATGAGCTACTAAATCGAGAATTGGAGCGTGAACGTGAATACGATCGACATGACTTGAACCAATTAGTTCAAACCAATGTTTCCCTTTTAAGCTCCTAACAGAAGGAAGTCTATGATTTAATATTGAAGGCAATTGATGATTAAAATGGAGTTTTTTTTTTCTTGGATGCCCCCGGTGCAACTGAGAAGACATTCCTCATGTCATTGATTTTAGCCAATGTTCGTGCAAAACCCATCATTGCTGTAGCGGTAGCTTCAACTGTAATAGCGGCCACATTGTTAGAAGGATTCCGCACTCACTTAGCGTGAAAATTGCCATTAAACCTTCAAAATATAGAGCAACCGACACGTAACATTGCGAAAAACTCCGCCATGTCCAAAGTTTTAGTAGCGTGTAAAATCAATGCACAATGGCAAACAAACGCGCAATAAAAGCTCTTGAAAGAACACTAAAAGATCTGCGTAGTGACTTAAGATGGTTTGGAGGTGCAATGATTTTACTGTCTGGTGATTTTCACCAAACACTGCCAGTCATTCCAAGATTGACTGCTGCTGATCGAACTAATGCTAACGTTAAATCCTCAAGTCTGTGACGTTGTGCAAAGATACTGCAGTTGACAGAAAACATTAGAGTTACTTACATTGCTCCACGATCTATCAGCTCAAGGTTTCTCCAACCAATTGTTGACTATCGGTAGTGGCCGTACTCCCATGGACGAATCAAACGGATTAATTTCGTTTCCTCAAAATTTTTATAATTTTGTATCATCAAAAGAACAGCTCATCCAGAAAGTATTCCCCAACATAATTGCTAACGAGAAAAATTATGACTGGTTGAGTGAATCAAATCGTTGGTACTCTGCATTCTTTTAAATCTATTGATTGTGCAACAAACGAAGATGAAGCCACCAACTATCCAACTGAAGTTTTAAACTCATTGAATGTGACTGGCTTACCACCGCACAACTTACAACTGAAGGTTAGCTCGGTAGTTATCGTGCTTCGAAATTTAAACCAACCAAAACTTTGCAATGGAACGCGTTTAGTAATAACAAAACTGATAGTCCATGTTATTACGCAATTATACTTAGAGGAAAATTCAAAGGTGAAGAAGTCCTCATACCGAGAATTCCGATGATACCAACCGATATGCCTTTTTTAGTTTAAGCGAATTCAATTTCCTATTCGTCTTGCATTCGCTAGTATTTTAATAAAAATGCTTTTTATATGTATGTTCAAATGTATGTACATTTTAACATATGGACATACATACATATGCACCTACGTACATCCATATGACAATACATACCTATGTCTCAGCATACAAGAAAATTTTTGTGTAATTAAATAAAATATACGTTTAACAGCGTTGACAGTTTTCATTTGTTACATATTTTGTATAGAGTTTATAATTTTGTTCTAAAAAAACTGAGGCAATCACATTCTTTTGTCTATATCTCGGTCGGTAACTAAACGATCTTGCTGATTTTAAATAGCGAATGCCTCCAAGATATTTCTTATAGTTTGACTCCAATAACTGGTGTCCGTATTATTTTATTTGACTCTGGAAATTTGGTTTCAACAGACGGACCAACGGACAGGCAGACATGGCTTTATCGACTTTCCTACCAAAATATATATACATTACGGGGTCTGAATGACAAGCTGATATAAACCCTTATCACTATGTGAGGGATATAAAAGGTAGTTGGTAAAGAACAGGGGGAGGGACTTCCCTAATACAAATGAAGAACTTTTATTGAATTGTTGATACGCTATATCTCGGAAACAATAATAGCTATCGCCTTCAAATGTTCCACCAGAAGTAATAGTACAATAATGCCTACACTTTGGGTGGAAAAATTGAAGTATACAGGGAGAGAGGCACTCCCCATGCAAATAAAAAATATCTGTGAAATTTTCGATACACTCTTTCTCGCAAACTTAAACAATTATTGACTTTAAGTATCCTAAAAGAATTAATTGTACAACAATGCCTACATTTTGAAAAAAAAACATTAGCTGCAAAGGTAAGAGGGATAAGCTCTATATCTCGGAAACAATAATAGCTACCAACTTCAAATGTTCTACACTACACTATGGAAAAAAAAATAGTTGAAAAGGAGCAGGGAGAGAGGCAGCTCCCAAGCATATGAACAACTTTTATGAAATTTTTTGATACGCTAAATCTCGGAAAGTATAATAGCGATAGACTTCAAATGTTCTTATTGTACAGCAATACCTACATTTTTATTATATTATTATTATTAGTTAGATAGAAATACGTGGAGGGGCAGCCCCCATACGAATAAAAAAATTTTATGAAATTTTTGATAAGCTATATCTCGGAAACATTAATAGCTATCGACTTCAAATGTTTTACCGGAAGTAATTGTACAATAGTACCTACATATCCCAGCATCAATACAAAGAAAAAACTTTTAGGAAATTTTTCGTACGCTATATCTCGGAAACATTCATAGTTATCGTTTTTAAATATGCTTGTTGTACAACAATGCCTACATTATGGAAAATAATTAGTTAAAAAGGAGCAGTGGGAGGGGCAGACTTATACAAATAAAAAACTTTTATTAAATTTTTGATACACTATATCTCTGAAACTATAATAGCTATCGACTTTAAAGCTTTTACAAGAACTAATTGAACAATAATGCCTGGAGAAGGGCAAGGGGCAGTATCTATACGAAGAAAAACTTTTATGAAATTTTTGATGCGCTATATCTCGGAAACAATAATAGTTATCGACTTCAACAATGCCTACATTATGGAAAATAAATAGTTGAATAGGAGCAGGGGAAGGGGCGGCCCCCATATGAATAAAACACTTGTATAAAATTTTTTCTACACTATATCTAGGAAACAGTAACAGCTATCGACTTCAATTTATTTATTTATTTATTAAGTCAATGGATATAGTCATTGCAGACTATTACTTAAAATATATAAAATTTACAAAATTACGAACATATATGTACATATACAAAAGAACATTTACGAATTCAAAAAAAAAAAAACAAGTATATTACTTTTAATTGCATTAAGATTTAAAGACAAATCAACAAATTTATACAAATTGTTAAATTGAGAGCATTAACACGTAAGGGGATCAGCAATAGCATAATTAAATCTACAAAATTTAAAAAAAATGGAACGTAACAACGAGAATTACGACAAGGAACATGAAATTTGACATTATTTAAAAGAAAATCACAGCATATATCCAAATTAATTAGATTTGGTATGAACGTTACATTTAGCATAGCACGACGACTTTTTAATGTAGGCAGTTTTATTAGTGCAAGTGCTACAGTATGAAGGAAGGGTTTTGCAAAGAAATTTTTTTTGGACAGACTCAATATGTTGGCTATGGATATCATAATAAGGATCTCACATGATTGAGCCGTACTCTAGAATAGGACTTGAAGAAGATACCTAAAGTTGTTTTGTTATATAAGGGTTGGAAAACTCCCTCGACCAGATTTTTATAAGGGCAAGAACACCCCTTGCTTCGTTGGCAGTCATGGTAATATGATCAACGAAACTTAATTTAGAATCAAGTAGAGTTCCGCGATCTAAAAAGGTATCAACCGAATTTAATTTGTGTTCACCCAAAAAGGAGCTTACAGCAATATTACGATTTCTAGAAAACCTCATGCATTAAAATTTTTGTAAATTCAACTCCATCATATTATCCCTGCACCATACAAAGAGATTATCCAGATCACTTTGAAGATTAGCAGGATCTTTGTAGTGCTTAAAACTGTAAAGGATTTTCACATCGTCAGCTTACATTAAACTATTTGAAAAGTTAATAACGCTAGAAAGAACATTGATAAATAGTGAAAAAAGGAGTGGACAAATGTGGCTGCCTTGGGGAATCCCAGACTTAACATATATTTGCTTGGATGTACGAAAAGTCTGCTCTCTACTACTTAAACATGCTCTTCGCCAGTCTAGGTTAGAAGAAGTTTATAAAAGATTTTATCAAAGGCTTTACTGATATCAGTATAAATAGCATCCGTTTGTATCTTTTGTGTAAATCCAAGATTAATTAAGCTAGTAAGACAAAGAACATTAGTCGCTGTAGAAAACCGTTTTCTAAACCCGTGTTGACTACTTGATATCAGAGTGACCGCTCGTCAACTAAGGTGCGACTTTTTTAGGCTGACACTAATTTGCCACCTTTTTAAACCTTTGCAACTTTTGCCTCTTTTTTGTTACGAAAGTTAAACAAATTCTATTAATTGCTTATTCACATACATATGTTTTATTCCCAAACGTCGTGTTTAACTACCTAGCAAAGCTAGCCCAATTAAAGCAACTTACGGGGAACGTCTTGGGGACTGTTCCCGGATGTTGGGACCGGAGCCTGGTGTGGGAAATGCGAATTTAGGCAAAGGGGCAGGAGGGGTTCCTGGAGCACAGTAGACTTCTTGAGAAGGGGAGAAATCACATCGGCTTTCACTTTATCATACTCACATAGTTTTATTTAAAAAACTTATACTTAATAACGTATTCTTTATAGGCATCAATAGTTAATATTTTGCCACTTATGATTGTCGCTGAGACCCGAAAAAAGTTGCTCAAGTTACCAATAAGCCAAAGAATAATAAAAAAACGATCTGTTTGGTATGAAAGACAAAAATGACTGACTTTTAAATAACGTGAGCGCAACTGTTTTTGCTAGGCCGCCGCGGCAAATAATCTTAAAATACGTCTTCGACAACCACTAATTAAAATTATTCAGAGATGAAATTGACTTAAAGCTAAAAAAGTACAATTCATATATAGATTTAATTCAGTACAAAAGTACAACTCATATATAGATTTAATTCAGTACAAAAGCACAATTCATATATAGATTTAACTTAGTACAAAAATAAAGGTTATACAACCCCTTTTTAAAATCCTGCGGCCCCTTGACCAGATTGGGCACTAATTAAAGCGTCTTAGCCAATTTTTTAAGGGCTCGTATGGCTTCCAACAAAATGCTTCTTGAACTGGTTGATTGTTGATCTGGCCAGTGTCTGGTCCGTCTTTGACGAGAGGGTGGTTGGTTTGAAGAGCGCCTAATGCTTCTTGAACTTGTTGATTGTTGATATGGCCAGTGCCTGGCCCGCCTTTGACGAGAGGGCGGTCGGTTTGAAGAGCGCCTAATGCGGTTTGGAGATTCATCCTTGTTTGACCTAGCTTGTTGTGGAGGTCGCCGATATGGACCAAGGCGATCTTGAACTCGACGACGTGTTCGTTCGCACCGATGTACCGTGCGGGTACCGGCAGGGAAACGTAAAGGCGAAACTGCCCGTGTTGGCTGATAAAGCAGGGTATGGTGTGCCCAGTCACATTTTTTGCAGACATCGGCCGAGATGCACTCAACGGTGGCATAAGACAGTTTTTACAGTAGCGGTGTATCCAAACTTGGTGTTTTCGGGTTTCCACGCTCATGTTCTGGAATGTTTTGCGAAATCTTAGTGGATGGAACTTCAAACAGACGAGGCACTGGTGAATAGCTGAGTTTCTGGGAGCACTGCGAAATAAAGAAAGGATTAATAAGAACCTAGTAAAGAATTGCTAAACTGTAAAATAGGTCTGATAGTGTTACGGAGTGCTAGAGGGGTAATTAGGGGGTATACATTAAAGGAAAATATTATTTTACTGGGAAACTAAGTGTGGGGCTGGTTTTGATTAAAAGAGATAGGAGCCAAGGAAAGCAGATAAATAGGAGATTTTTAAATACTCTCCGACGACCGGACAGGTAAAACACATATCTTGTTAATCAGCCTAGTGATTGTCTCCATTTGCGTCTTGAGATCAGCGTACTACATAGTACACTTTGCTGATACGACCTAGTCTCCATTCATTGTTAGGGAGAATGTCGTCTCTAACAACTGCAAGCTGATTTGGCGTAACGTTTTTCTTCGAGTGTTGCCATTTGTACCTTTTCTGTAGTTCCTTGAGGTACTCATCTTTCCAGCGTTGGGCAAATTGGTGATGTAAAACCTTCAGTCTCTCCCAACGATCCCGAAAAGAAAGGGGGTTATAAATGGCTTTGGGGGCAGCTATCATCAGAGAACCACAAAGAAAATGGCCGGGGGTGAGTGCGAGCAATTCACTTGGATCGTCAGACATCGGTGACAATGGCCTTGAATTCAGAACTGATTCGATCCGCGTTAAGAGGGTTGTAAACTCTTCAAATGTGTATTTCTTGTTTTGTGTAACCTTCTTAAAGTGAATTTTTAACGACTTGACTCCGGCTTCCTAGAATCCTCCCATATGTGGAGCGTTTGGGGCAATGAAATGCCATTCGAGACCGTGAACTGAGTATTTTTCTATCAGGTCTTTGGACGCCGTATTTATAAATTGATCGAACTCAAGTCGAAGGGTTCGCTCTGCACCCACGAAATCGGTCCCGTTGTTAGACACATTTTTTTAGGTAGGCCCCTGCGGGCAATAAACCTAGTGAAGGCTGCTAAAAAAGAAATTGAGGTAAGATCGGAGCATAGTTCCAGATGTACTGCCTTGGTGCAAAAACACACAAAAATATAAACATACCATTTGTGATACGGAGCATTTCTTAGTATTGAGGTCTTTATAGAAAAGGGGCCTGCAGAGTCTAACCCAGTAATAGTAAACAGAAGGGAAAACGAACTACGTTCCATTGAAAGCGCACCCATTATTTGAGATCTTACCTTTTTCTTGTAGCGAACACAGGTGACACAATTTCTAATGCATGATCTTATGGCGGATCGTAGTCGTGAGACAAAGTATTCTCCTCTTAATGCTCTCAACATGAAGTTTATTTCCATATGCATCAGGAGATTGTGTGAAAACTCAATAAACAATTTGCAGTAAGTAGAGTTAGCGGGCAGAATAGTTGGGTGTCGTTCGTTGTAAGGTAGATCTGAGTTGGCCACTCTGCCGTTTGAACGTATAATAGTGTCTTCATCTAAAAATTGGTTTAAAAGGTACAGCGAACCCTTTTTGCTGACGCCTTGGGACTTGAGCAGGGAATCAAGTTCTCGAGGGTAGTGCAGCTGTTGTGTTATAGAAATCAATTTACATTTTGTCTCCACAAATTCTTCATGACTAATTGGTGCGATTTTCTCTATTATCCTAGATACAGTCTCCAATGTTGTCACGTTTTGGCATATAGAAGCCTTTCAACGGGTTTTGTGATTTCTTGTTGGTCATGTTAAAAAATCGAAGGACACATGCCATTACTCGGATTGGTTTATCCCATTTGGAGAAGCGATTAAGGATTTCGTTATCCTCCCCGAGGCAGTAACACACTGTAATTCTTCGTTTCTTCTCAGGAGATGGTTTGTTAAGAGTTTTGGGTTTCGGCCAATTTTTCGGGGGTCTTTTAAGACAGGGTGGGCCCCTCCACCAAGAGGAATTAATAATTAGTTGATCAGTGGTGCATCTCCGTGATCCTTGATCAGCAGGGTTATCTGCAGAACGAACATTTCCAAAGTTTCGTATAATTTGTGCGGTTCGATTAGCTACATACGTTTTTTAAATGTGTGGAGGTTTTTCTAACCAACTAAGAACTATCGAGGATTCAGACTAGAAAAAAACTTCATAACTGTAGTTAAGGATGGTGTTTTTAATTTGCCCAACTAGCTTTGACAATAAAAGTGCTCCACAGAGTTCCAATCGTGGAACACTAACGGGGATAATAGGGGCTACTTTAATTTTTAAAACGAAGTGATGGGATTTAATCCTTGAACCCGATTCGATTCGGAAGTTAACCGCTGCATAATACGCTTTTTCACAAGCATCGCAAAACCCATGCATTTGCGTTCGTCGGGTCGGAGCAAAGTCAATACAACGAGGAATGTTTAACTTCGAAATTAGGGGAAGGTTCTCAACAAACCTGTTCCAGTTGGCCAACGTGTCGGGTTTAACATTATCATCCCAATCGGTGCTCTCTAGCCAAAGCTGTTGAATAATAATCTTTGCTTGTACAACGATTGGAGATATCCATACGGCAGGATCAAAGAGCTTGGGTACATTGGAGAGTATCTGTCTCTTTGTTATGGAGGCACTAGGGCAAATGGGTTCAATTGTATAGGAAAAGCAATCGGATAAGGCATTCCACTGAATGCAAAGGGTTTTCGTTATTCTGGTCTCCTTAAATTTTAGAAAATTGGAATCTTTTGATCCTCCGAGCAGTTGGATGTTATCTTTTTTTAAAGGGAATCCTGCGGACCGTAGCACTCTGTTCACTTGAGCTAACGACTCAACTGCCAATTCTATACTATATGCGCTTGATAAGATGTCGTCCACATATGTGTTATTGGTGAGAACATGAGCTGCCTGAGGAAACTTTTCTTTGGAATCACGCGCTAGTTGAATAACTGTTCTGATTGCTAAGTAAGAAGCGCAGCTATCCTCAAAAGTAACGGTGTTTAGCGCAAGGTCCTGAACGGTAGAGTTTACATTCAGACGAAAGAGAATTCTCTGAAATTGTGTGTCTTCTTCATAAACCAGGATTTAATGGTACACTTTCTCTATATCGCCGTTAAACACATACTCATAAAGCCGCCATTTCAGTATTAAAGTCAGTAAGTCGGTTTGTAACGTGGGGCCTACGTGAAGTATGTCGTTAAGAGACAATCCGGAACTTGTTTTCTTCGAGGGTTTAAAAACAACTCTTACATTAGTACTGTGGCTTTCGGGCTTCACTACCGCATAACGATAGATTATTTCCGATGAACATGTGGGCTTTATGTGTTTAAGTGATATATATTCCCTTAAAACATTATAACAAACCTCGGCAAGATTACCTTTCTTCTTCAAAGACTGTTCTAAATGAAGATACTGAGCCATTGCAGATGAGCGGGAGACGCCCAGGCCCATCTCCGGTGAAAATTCTGACTTAAAAGGGAGTTTTACCAGCGATGCCAACTTAGCTACTTTAGAGCTAAATTTAGCTCTTTTTAATTTCTTCTAACTCGAAGATTTTCCCTTTAGCTCTTTTTTAAAAAAAGGAGCTAACACAGCTCTTTTCAACTGTGAAAATGGCACGTTTGGCACTTTTTGCATTTTATAGTAAGTTTTTCCGTTTTTATCCTATTGTTTTGTCTTTGTGGCATTAACGGAACATACAAAACTGATATATTTCATTTATTACAAAGCCTGACAAATAAAATCATTATACCGTCAAATGACTTCGATTATATAGCTGCAGAATTTGAATCTTAAATAAATAACAACTGTTATCTAGTATAACTTTGAGAAAGAATGCGAAGATTCTAATATAACTGAATCAGAAAAACATAACGTTAAACCTAATTTAATACAGTTCATAAAAACTCTCATTTATGAAAAATATGGCAAAGCTTCCAACAAAATTTAAGATGTTTGAATAAATTTCGGCATTTAGGGTAAAAAATGTTTTTTTTTTTTTGCAGGATTCAGAAAATACTTTATGTGTTATAATATAAAAGAATTTAAAAATGATTTAAAAAAAATTGAAGAGCTGTAAAATTGATTAAAAAATTTAAAATTGTACCAGTGGAAAAATTTAGATAGAACCGAATAATTTTGGATCGAATTGCATCATTGTTTGTTTTGAAAATTTCTTCGTATCCATATTTTACTGCTAAAGTGGAAAAAAACATTCAGTGCTATAATTTTTTTAAGAATAATCTAAGAAACCGCATGGCTTTGAATACGGTTAATAGTTTAATTATTATAATATATGGTTTACAAAGGTGTTTAAGCTACGAGTTACCAGCAATAGTATCTGTAAAAATAAACTCAATTGAAACATAAAAAAATATTATGTATATAAAAACAAATCTATGGCCGAAAGAAAAAATGTTACTCTTTTTGAAAATGATTGTTTTTTTTTTTGATTTAACTTATTTATATGTAAATGTGTATGGTCATATTGAAAATGTTGATAACATTTGTATCAATTGCTGCTGTAAAATTAGTTTATTTAATAAATACATTAATCGATTTAAAGCAGAAAAATCTTTAATTTTAAAATTTAGCTCCTTTTAGCTCTTTTTGACTACTCGGTTGGCTCTTTTTGCCTCTGAATTGTTGGCATCACTGAGTTTTACCACGTATCGGCCTTTGATATTGCGAGCAACGGGTTGTTGATACAATGCTTCATAAAAATCATCTTCCTTAGAAGTGGAGGCCTTGCTAGGGATTTTCTCTTCCTCCCATAATCTTTTCAGTTGATTACCAAGGGAGTCTTCAGAGGTCTCACTGACACCGGTTGAAAATGAAGCGATCGATTCAATACCAATGGGACCACTTATTACCCAACCAAAAATTGTACGTTTAGTCACCAGAGAACTGGAAATATTTTTAACTACATCGAAAAGAACTTGAGGAAGCACATTACTGCCAATAATTAAGTCAACATGGCTCGGCAAATGAAAGTCAGGATCCGCTAACTCAATATCGCATAGATCTGCTACGGGTATATGGAATCTTGCTAAAGAAAAACTGGGTAACATGCGCATTATTTTTGGGACCACAATCGTTGCGTGTGTACATAGCGTTAAAGTTTTTCCGAGTACAGAGTCAGTTTGCAAAAACAATCAGAGTTTGCTACCTTCTCTCCTCCCATACTGTAAATTTGGAAAAATTTCCGCTCTTTTGGGAGCATTAGCTGATGCTGGAGTTTTTTTGAAATGAAAGTGCTTTCCAAACCCTGATCTTAGAAAGCGCGAGCCCTGAAGTTCTCTCCCTGATGATTTATGTTAACAATCGCTGTAGGTAAAATAGTATTTTCAGTAAAGCGGTTGTTGGTGTGAGCTAAGTGAGTAGCTGTTGAGCATAATTCTCTTTCTCTACCTAGCGTTGAAGTTTCCGGTCTTTCAACTAGATGTTTTGGGAAAGTGTAATAAAGAATGATGATCCTTTTTACAGTGTGAATCTGCTTGGGCAATTTTTTCGTAAGTGACTATAAACTAAGCAATTGAGGCATATTTTATTGTTAGAGACAAATTGATTTCTAGTTTGGGGATCAAAATTAAGGAATTGGGAGCAGTTCTTCAGGTGGGGATAGGACCCGCAAATCTTGCATGGAAAAGGGGATTGGTATTGTTTTCGAACCTCTTATCGTTCAACTACTTCGTACCTGTGAGATAGAAACCTGTCCATTTTCTCCCAGGCTTCGATGAGGCTCTAAAGACTGTTCTCAATGGGAAAGTGTTTCCAAGGGAAGCTTGCTTGAGCATAAAATAATAATAAAGGGGTCCCATTCACCTGTGGGAGCATCTTGCGCTTTTGTTGCCGCGAGACAATCATTAATAGTCGTTTGAATAGTTTGAAGGAGAATTTTAATCTGATTTTCAACAAGAATTCTTTGGTTCGCATGCCTTTCTTTTAGGGCTTCCCACGCCAGAGAGAAACTACTAGCGCACAGCTTGTACTTTTGAATCAAACAACCTGCCTGACCCTCAGCTTTTAACCTAAGATGGTACAATTTCTGCACCGGAGGTATTTTCGGATTATCTATGTATACTGCGTTAAACATGTCTCGGAAGGACGGCCATTCTTCATAGCCCCCATAAAAAATATCCGTGTCACATGGAGGTACCTTAACGTAAGCAAATTGTTCTTCATTTACAGAGATCTGAGGCACATGCGCGGTACTATTAGCCGCTTACTCTTTCTGCATATCTAGAATCTTTGACTTACATTGGTGAAATGTTCGGGTGCATGTTGAGTATATTTCTCGGACAGATTCAAAAGTCTCGTTTCCGGTATTTCCTTAAGTACTTGTGGTACAAAGAGTTCTATATAATTTTTGCAAATTAGCCCATCGATCGTTTAGATCTTGTAGGTTAACCTCGAGAAATTAATCAGTAAGTTCATTTGTGGGAATGTGGTCAAACTCATAACAAAAGGTGACCAGGTCATCAGAATCAAAAATAAATTCCTCTGTTATGTTTAAATTGGAAATATCGGGTTTCTACAATTTTGATTGGTAAACGAATTAACTAAATCCTACCGGTGATCTGCCGTGCTTAAACTTCTTAATTGAACTGCTTGCTGGGATTTGCAAGCCACTTTTGAAAAAGAACAAAAAAATTGCTGGGACTTGAAAACCCGTTTTAAGCTTTTACCAACTTTTCCCAATACTATTTGCCGGGATTCTCAAACGAATCTTGAGTTTGCAAGTATTCTTCACTATTCACTATTCGTTGGGACTTGCGAAAAATTCGGTAGAATTTATCACCTTTAACTCTAAATGTTTGCTGGGATTTGTGAAAAATTTTTGACTATTTCTGGGATTTTTCAAGCCTGCCTGTTTGGCGATTTTATCAAATTTAATCTGTTTATTTGGTCTTGCAAGTCAGTTCTCTAGATATCTCAAAATTGTTATGAAATTGTTTGCTGGGATTTGCGAACAAAATATTTGGAAATCCTATTCAATCGGGCAAACAAAAGTTTCACACTAACATTTAAAGACGTTAACAAATTTTCCTGGTTCTGGCGTTTTTCAGTGCTTAATATGTGTAAATAACTTAACGATTGTGTGGCATCATTCCCATTGACACCTTTAACTCACTCTAAATTCAAAGATATCAATTCATGCAAAGTAACAACTTTTAGAGCATACCTAGTGCTGCATTCTCTTAAATTTACTTATAGAAAAAATGCGGATAAGTTGGCAACAACAAAAATACACTAAATTGCTGGAAAATTTTTGCATGTAATTTGTTGTTGTTTTTTCCTCAAAAATTTCCGTTTTAGGCAACTTTAAATTCCGAATAAATCTTAAATACATACATATGTATGTTTGTATATATAAATGTATGTATTTATTTAATTTATGTCGTTACGTACATACGTATGTATATTTACGTCCATATGTACCTATGTATGAGCCGAAAATACCATTTCTACTCACGGTTTCTTTTTATTATGATACGTCTTTCTTCTAAATCCAATGTTCTGGCGGCACTGACTTCCATATTAAGATGTGTGAAGGGTTTTAAAGTTTCTTGGGCTTGGTGCGTTGATACTGATGTTGGGGCCGTGAGGGAACTTCTGTTATTGTTTGCCTACCCTTTTACTCAGCTGCCTTCTTTTTTCGACTAGAAACTTTTTAAGAAAAAGACACGTTTCGCCACACAATGCACATTAAACCACTAAATAATAGAGCTGTGCCAAATCGTTCATTTCAGTGATCGCTCAGTTTCGTTCAATTTACAAAAATTAACCCGTTCGTTCAATCGTTCACTTCTGAACGACAGTACGGCAACATGTTTTTTTAAAGATTTGTTTTGACATAGCTTGTGGTTTTGACATTCAAAGTAGAAAAAACTTTTTGTGAAATAAAATTTAAATAATCCATATATAAAAATTGTGTAAAAAGTGTATAGTACTCCATAAAAACACAAACACTATAATAAATCAAACTTCTTAGAAAAAGACTGTTAAACCAAATTTAAAAAAATTATGGCAGTGCCACAGCGATGCTCAAAAGAAATATGTACGCACATTCGCAAACTTTTTAAAGAAACTCTTATCAATACACAAACAATCAACTGAAACAAAAGAACATAACATAAAAAACACATCTGAACGAACGAAATTGTGACATAAAAAAGACCTGAAGAAACAAACATTGAACGGAACACAATTGAACGAAAAGCGCTCAGTAAAATAACCGGATCACTTCGTTCAATTCGGTGATCCGTTCATTTTGACCCGTTCGTTCATGAGCTACACAGCTCTACTAAATAACCATCTTTGCCAATAAACATTTAAAAAAACACTTATTTTCTCAGCACTTGTTTTCCTTCTTTAATTATATTTTTAATAGTTTTGTTTGGCGTATCTTATTTGGATAAAGCCCGCTGATTTAAATATTAATAGAAAATTGCTGGGGCCACTAGCCTTCGTGACAGGAGCTGCCACTTTATTCCATATGTATATTCTTTCACTGATCACGTTTTTCGAAGGACATTGTTAACTGCCTAGCAAAGCTAGCCCAACTGAAGCAACTTATGGGGAACGTCTTGGGGACTGTTACCCGACGCTGGGACCGGAACCTGGTGTGGGAAATGCTAATTTGGGGGAAAGGGCAGGAGGGGTTCCTGGAGCACAGTGGACTTCTTGAGAAGGGGAAAAACACATCGACTTTCACTTCATGATACTCACAGAGTTTTATTTAAAAAAACTTATACCTAATTACGTATTCTTTATAGGAATCAATAGTTAATACTTAGCCACTTATGATTTTCGCGGAGGCCCGAAAAAATTTGCTCAAGCTACCAATAAGCCGGAGAATAATAAGAAGAACGATCTGTTTGGTCTAAAAGAAAAAAATGGCTGACTTTTAAGTAACGTGAGCGCAACTGTGTTTTCTAGACCGCCGCGGCAAAAAATCTTAAAAAACGTCTTTGACAACTACTAATTAAAATTATTCAGAGATGGAAATGACTTAAAGCTAAAAAAGTACAATTCATATATAGATTTAATTCAGTACAAAAGTACAATTCATATATAGATTTAACTCATAAAAATAAAGGTTATACAAACTCGTTTTAACACGTCGCATGCCTTAATTTCTAGAAATTAAAAATGGCTGCTAAAAAAATTATCTAAACGGGATATTTTGTCCAAGTTTGTATAAATTATTTGCATACATTCTTACATTACTCCACAGCAACGCATGTGCTGAAAAATTTTTTTCTAAATCAGGGCTGATGAAAAATAAATTGGCAAACAAATTAAAAGTTACTCATTGCTGCCAGTTTTAAATTAATTAAATACTGAACTAAAAGACTGGATTTCAGGTGACAAACTAAACCACAAATACAGAAACAAAATTTCAAAAAAATAATATGAAAAATATTAAAAATATGTACTTGTGTACTATCTTATTACATCCCTACATTAAGAAAACGGTAGTAAGTTAAAATTTACTATTTGCTTTTTACTTAGGCTTGTTGTCTGTTCTTGTTTCAACCTAATTCAAAAAACGATATTTCGATATTTAAAAATGAACAGACAGAAAACTTGTTTAAAGTAAATTTAATTTAAAAAATCTTCCAAGTATCCTGGAAGATTAGAAAATTCAAATGTTTATGTATAATACTGTTGGAAGATTATTTAGTAAGACAAAAGATAAAGTTGAGAAATTAGAAAAGTCAAATTTAGTTTATAAAATACCTTGTAAGGGTAATGATAAAGAAAATTGTAATAAAGTTTATGTAGGTACCACGAGAAATAAGTTAAAGACTAGATTAGCGGGCCATAAATCTGATCAAAAATATAGGAATAAGAATTCACAAAAAACAGCTTTAACATCTCATTGTGCAAGTTAAAATCATTATCCAAATTTTGAAAATGTAACGGTTTTAAATACAGAGAATAATTATAGACGTCGTTGTATGTTAGAAATGTTGCAAATAATAAATATACCAACAGAACGTAGAATTAATTTTAAGGCGGATACAGAGAATGTTGCTCATAGTTATAGGCATTTAGTTAAAAAACCCGGAAACGGATATTAAAAATGTTTTAAATAATATTGTATGTACTGTTTAAGAATTTTTTCAATTTGACATTTGTTTGTTTTTTGTTAATTAATTTGTAGTTTTTGTTGAAAATAACTGTAATTTTTTATAATAAATAAAAACAAAATTTGCCCTGATGAAGCTACACAAAGGAGTAGCGAAATATTGGCAAACTAATTCAAACAAATAAAGAATACTTATTGGACCTTAAGCTTGAAAAAACAGATTGTGTATTTAGTAAATTTAATTTTTCATAACATTAAAACTATATAAAAACAAGTAAGAGCGCTATATTCGGCTGTGCCGAATCTTATATACCCTTCACATTGGTCTTTAAATATACCCAGCCGAGTAATTTTGTACTGCAAACAATATAATAAAAAACCTTGTGCGAGTTTTAAAGTTCATAGAAAAAATAACAAAATTTTAACGTTCGTATGAATAATAGAAATAGATGAAGAAGATTTGTGGTCGAGAGTTTTAAAAGTTTAAGACATTATTCATATATAAAGGTTAATAAAACTTGTTAAATGTTCTAGTCCCCCTGCTCTTCTCCAACTTTTTCTCCAAAATGTATGAATTATTTGATTATTACTTTTTGTAGAATATTCAAAGTCGATAGCTGTAATAGTTTTCCAGAAGTAGCGTATCAAAAATTTTATAAAAATTGTTAATTTGTATGGGAGCTACCCCTTCTTCACCCCCCATCCGAAAATTTTTTTCTTTAAAGCGTAGGCCTTGTGTTCCAATTACTTTTTGTAGAACATTTGATGTGGATATCTGTTATAGTTTCCGAGATATAGCGTATCGAATATTTCATAAAAATTGTTAAATTGTATGGGAGCTACCCCTTTTTTTGCCCCCACTCAAAAAATTTTTTCTTTAAAGTGTAGGTCTTTGCGTACAATCACTTTTTGTAGAACATTTTAAGTCGATATCTGTTATAGTTTCCGAGATATAGCGTATCGAATATTTTATAACAATTGTCGATTTGTATGGGAGCTACCCCTTTTTTTGCCCCCACTCAAAAAATTTTTTCTTTAAAGTGTAGGTCTTTGCGTACAATCACTTTTTGTAGAACATTTTAAGTCGATATCTGTTATAGTTTCCGAGATATAGCGTATCGAATATTTTATAACAATTGTCGATTTGTATGGGAGCTACCCCTTTTTTTGCCCCCACTCAAAAAATTTTTTCTGTAAGGTGTAGATGTTTGCTTACAATCACTTTTTGTACAACATTTTAAGTCGATATCTGTTATAGTTTCCGAGATATAGCGTATCGAATATTTTATAACAATTGTCGATTTGTATGGGAGCTACCCCTTTTTTTGCCCACACTCAAAAAATTTTTTCTTTAAAGTGTAGGTCTTTGCGTACAATCACTTTTTGTAGAAAATTTTAAGTCGATATCTGTTATAGTTTCCGAGATATAGCGTATCGAATATTTTATAACAATTGTCGATTTGTATGCGAGCTACCCCTTTTTTTGCCCCCACTGAAAAAATTTTTTCTTTAAAGTGTAGATGTTTGCTTACAATCACTTTTTGTAGAACATTTTAAGTCGATATCTGTTATAGTTTCCGAGATATAGCGTATCGAATATTTTATAACAATTGTCGATTTGTATGGGAGCTACCCCTTTTTTTGCCCCCACTCAAAAAATTTTTTCTTGAAAGTGTAGATGTTTGCTTACAATCACTTTTTGTAGAACATTTTAAGTCGATATCTGTTATAGTTTCCGAGATATAGCGTAAAGAATATTTTATAACAATTGTCGATTTGTATGGGAGCTACCCCTTTTTTTGCCCCCACTCAAAAAAATTTTTCTTTAATGTGTAGCTGTTTGCGTACAATCACTTTTTGTAGAACATTTTAAGTCGATATCTGTTATAGTTTCCGAGATATAGCGTATCGAATATTTTATAACAATTGTCGATTTGTATGGGAGCTACCCCTTTTTTTGCCCCCACTCAAAAAATTTTTTCTTTAAAGTGTAGATGTTTGCGTACAATCACTTTTTGTGGAACATTTTAAGTCGATATCTGTTATAGTTTCCGAGATATAGCGTATCGAATATTTTATAACAATTGTCGATTTGTATGGGAGCTACCCCTTTTTTTGCCCCCACTCAAAAAAATTTTTCTGTAAAGTTTAGATCTTTGCGTACAATTACTTTTTGTAGAACATTTTAAGTCGATAGCTGTTATAGTTTACGAGATATAGCGCATAAAATATTTTACCACATTTGTGCAATTGTAGGAAAAATACCCCTTCCCCTGGTCCTATCTGAAAAAAATTTTTCCATTATTTAGGTCCCTTCTTTAGGAGTATCCGTGCCAAGTTTTGTGGCAAGAGTGACTATACTTACTGAGATATATAGGGATATATGCACGGATTTTGTCCTAAAAAAAATGGGTTACTCTGGGGTTTCGCTTATATCTCGGTCAATAGTGAACCGATTTTGCTGATTTTAAATAGCGATTGTTAGCGGGATATTTGTGATCGTTTGACACCATTAACTGGTCTGTATCTTTTTATTTGACTCCGGAAACTTGATTTCAACAGACGGACAGACGGACAGATGGACAGACGGACAACGCTAAATCGGCTTCCCTATCTATAAGGATCCAGAATATATATACATTATGGGGTCGCAAATGAATTATAAAGAAATTACAAACGGAATGACAAAGTGATATATACCCTATCACTATGTGAAGGGTATAATTAAAATTAATTTTTGCAATTCCCTATTTGGTTCTCTTTGACAAGTACAAACTTATTACTTTTGTGTCTACATACGTACAAAAATTATTTTTTAATGAATGTTTTCTTATATTATTTTTTGATACATTTATAATTTTTAATTTGTTGTTATCAAGTTTTTTTTTGTTGCTGAATTGTTGATCTGTTTTTTTTATTAGCTGTAAAAATATTAATAAAAAGTTAAATAAATGCTTTAAAAATTAGTGCAACATTTTTTCCAAAAACGACTTTTTTATGCGACTTTTTTTCTTAAAGCGACTATTTGCCACTTTTTTAAAATTCTCAGCGGTCACACTGCTTGATAGTATGGATGATGGATTATTTAAATAATTCTTGTACAAATGTCGATTGAGCAAATTGTACTTAGCACGATCAACTAAATATTTTCCGTAATCTGTAAGTGATTGCAACTTTTTGTATTTCTTATAATATATATATTTTTAAGTTCTTCAGTCTTGAGAGCTGTTTAGAGTTACAGGGAGGACCAGTTGGTTAATAAGCAAACTGTTTAGGTACGACAGTTTCTAACAATGAAAATATAGTCTGATAAAAGGTTTTGACCATAATATCAATATCAGAGCTATCCCAAATATGAGTTGACAGCAAGTCATACCAGTAAATCTCATTTATAAGCTCGTTTAATCTGTGATAGTTTGTACGTCTAAAACAAAAACTTTTATTCCTTTTCATTCCTTTCCTTGGGTTAAGGTTTAAGCCCTGACGGAAATAAAAACTGATTTCAATGGTTGCATGATATTGGTCCTCTGGTAAACAAATGGGATCCAAGCACTTACAGTGCAATCATCTGTATCGTTAACGAACACGAAGTCAAACAATTTACCGAAATTGTTGCAGATATCGTTAATTTAGTAAAGGCTAAGCTCACAAATATTATTTATAAACTCATCATGTCGGTTTTCGATTTCCACAGGAATCAAGTGTGGAACGTTTCAGTAAAAATAACAGGGTGATAATTAAAGTCATAGCTATTAACCAGAAGAGTAGATAATTTTGTATATAATGAATGAATTAGCTTTTTAGTTTTATAAAACTGGGTGATCACGTGCCGGTAATTGAACATTATTTTCATTTATATTTCTTGTATTTTTCTTAAATAAATATTCTTAAACAGGGGTGTTTTAAGGCCAAAAACTAGGGGAAACAATTGTATCATATAGATCGAACTGAACAGCAAGTTTAAACGACGTTATACTCCTGGGTTGAGAATACGAAAATTTATTTATCGAAATATCAGAAAAACTTTTAAGTTTTAATTTTATATTATAATTAATGTCTTCAATGTTTGTATCTGATGCAAAACGGGAAATAAATACATATGCACCGTTTAGGATGTAAAACAGTCAACTTTTTGGGGATAGTTTTGTTGTTAGTATTATTTACACGAATAAAATCCAATTGACTGGAAGACGATGCGGACGCAACTGGTTCAAGAAAATTTGTAGATGGAGGCAACAAAGCATTATACGGTTGGCGGATTTTCTTGCAGGTTCAGTAATAAATTATTGGAGACAGCAGACTCCATGTTGGCTTTATTTTTATTTCTAGAAGATTTGCGACGTTTAGTAGATAATTCAGGTGATTCAAGACTGTTGAGCTGCTTAAAATCATAAAATAAATTACCATATGCTGCAATTTCATTAGATATTTTAATTTTAATGTTATTAAATGAACATACCAGGAAATTATAAATGTATATCAGTTAAATATTTATCATAGCAGAGCAGCTTCGGCGATGATGATGCGATGTTTTGAAGAGGATAAGTTTGACATAGCCTTGCTGGAGGAACCATGGCTCGTTCAGGGGAACATCATGGGCTTGTCTCGTCTAACCGTCGGTCTGTTTTATTCACAAACGGGGAGGAAGTTGAGGACATGTATTCTGGTTCGTCATAGTGTACGGGCTGTACAAATAACACATCTCTGCTCGCCATATCTTACTGTGGTGATGATTGGCAGTGGTTCAGGACCATATCTGATAGCATCGGCGTATCTATCCTATTATACATCAGACCCACATTCCTCAGAGGAGGTGAGGAATCTGATGGACTATTGTAGGCAGTGGGGTATGGCGGAGGTTATGGGCTGTGATGCTAATTCTGACAGTACTGTATGTGGCAGTACGAATGATAACCACAGGGGATAACAATTTTTGGAACAGGGGTGTTGAACCTACCTTCGTGGATGCAAGTAGGGCAGAGGTGATAGACATTACTCTGTGCTCGGTTCAGATGCTAGATAGGGTTAAGGACTGTAGGGTGATGGATAGACTAACCATGTCTGATCACAGGGCTATTAAGTTCGGAATTCTATACGGCGGGAGTCGGGGAGGGGTACGGAGAAGTAGTAGGGTACCGAGAGACACCGATCGTACGAAGTACAAGGAGTATCTGTCGGAACAGTCGGGGAGTGTTTCACAGCGGACACTTCGGACTACGGAGGATATTGAGCGGACGGTGGAGGATTTGAACTTAACCATAAAGATTGCATTCCAGCATACGTGTCCTTTAACAGTAGTGGATGAAGGAAACCCGATACCATGGCGGAGCCATGAGAGAGAGGAATTCTGGCTCTTGGAATGATTACAAGCAATAAAAGAAGGAGCTGAAAAAAATTATACTAGACTATACTATACCAGTATAAAGAGAAAATCTGAAGTAGGCAGACTGCAAAAGGTGGTATCCAGGGACCCGGTCTCTAAAATGGGACTAATTCGCAAAGGTGATGGGAGCATGACGGAGACGGCAGAGGAGATATTACAGACGTTAATGGGGGTACATTTTCCTGGAAGTTTCATTTCGTGTGACTCATGGCGTCCTATCAACAGGGGTGCTAATGAGCATAGGTGGAAGCAAGCAGAAAGGAAAATTACTCTTAATGGAGTAAAAAGTGCGATTTGCTCTTTTTCTTTATTTAAGGCGGCTGAAATGGGTAATATATTTCCTGCACTATTACAGTGGGGTATTGGCCCTTTTCTTGTCGTAATGAGGGATTTATTTGTTACTTGTCTTTCGACAGGTGATGTCCCTTTGGCATGGAGGGAAACAAGGGTATTTTTCCTTCCTAAGCCGGGGAAAGAGGAACTATATGAATGCTAAGTCTTTCAGCCCAAAAGACAATGGAAAGGGTGTTGGTGGATTTCCTGGAGGAGAATACGCTGACGAATAGGCCGTTGAACGGATGCCAGAACGCGTACAGGGCTGGAAGATCTACGAAAACTGCTCCTCTCGAACTAGTGAGGGTGACGGAAAGGAAGATTTTCAATGGTGGTGCCGCTTTATCTGTACTTAAGATAAGATCTCTTTTGACAGGCTGAGAGAAGCCCTTACGGAGCAAGGGGTTGATTCAATTATTGCAAAATAGGGCTGTAAAACTCACTAGCGGATGCGTCGGTATTCGTGGGAGGGTAGTCAGGGGTTGTCCGCAGGGAGGTGTTTTATCACCTCTACTGTATAATATAACTGTTAACGACCTGCTCGGGAGACTGGAATGGACGGGCATACACACTATAAGGTATGCGGATGATGTGGAAATTATGGTAAGTGGGAAGTTAACTGACATTTTATAAGCTGCATGAGACAGGCTCTCAGTGTAGTCGAGACTTGGTGCAGAGAACAGGGCTTAACCATAAATGCTAGGAAGACAGATGCTATGCTCTTCAATCGTAGAGATTGGATCCCTAGCGCTTTTTGGGACCGAGATCAACGTATCTTGGGAGCTGAAATATCTGGGGACTACTCTGGATACGAAACTAACCTGGAATGATCACGTTGAATCGAGGATAAAAAAAGCGAAAAGGATTTTGCATCACTGTAAACCAGTGTCCGGTCATAGGTGGGGAATCTCACGTAAGGCCGCACATTGGATTTACACGGCGATGGTGAGATCGATAATCACTTACGCGTCTGCCGTTTGGTGGCAGAAGGCCACGCAAGTGACGATAAAGCAGAAGTTGGATTCGGTTTAGAGGATTGCTTGCATTGGTATATGTGGTGAGATACGTACTACACCGACGCATGCAATACTGGGACTGTTGCCTTTGGACTTGTTTATAAGGAAAACTGTGGCAATGGCGGCACTGCGGATGGTAAGGGATGCAGCATGGCATTGCTTTGGATGTAATGTGGGGCATAGGAGTATTATGGACTTTGTGAATAACGAGGGTAGGGAGACTCAGATGCCGATGGAACGCATGAAACGGGTGAAGGTGGTCGAAAGGCTACATCACAAGCTCTTAGCAGATGGATCCATTCACAATGAGTGCGTGGATGGTGACATCAGTATTTTTACTCTTAAAGACGGAAGGGCAGGAGGCGGGGTCCACTCAGTTGAGTTAAACATTTCCTGCTTCTTGTGTCTGGGAGAGAAAGTGTCCGTATATCAGGCAAATATGCTTGGATTGCTTCATGCGCTGGACCCCTTGCTGGAAGATCGGGTGCGCGGGAGGAAAATTCTCATCGCACTTGATAACCAGTCTGTAATTAGATGCATGCAGCGTACGGATGTGAACTCGAAATATGTGTCTGAATGTGTTCTTAATCTCAATAGGTGTGTCTCTGAGAATGAGGTAACGCTAATGTGGGTTGAGGGACATATAGGCATAAATGTGGATGAGGCGGCAGACGAACTTGCGAAATAGGGGAGCTGCTGCGGCATTCTGTGGATCGGAACCTAGGACTGCTTTTAAGGATAGGATAGTGCGTGCAAAGGTCTTGCAATGCGTCGAATCTATATACCTGACGAGGTGGAATGAGACAACCGCATGTAGTGTTCATAGAGCCCCTTGGCAGGAATTCAGCTTAGGACCCTAAACACAAGATTAAAGTTGTGGAGGATGATGTTTGCAGAATGTGTCTTGAGACTGCTGAGACAGCGGCGCATGTAGTATGCGAATGTCCAGCAATGGCTAACAATAAAGTTATTACCATCG
Source organism: Melanophora roralis (assembly GCA_963583895.1). Classification (NCBI taxonomy): domain Eukaryota; kingdom Metazoa; phylum Arthropoda; class Insecta; order Diptera; family Rhinophoridae; genus Melanophora; species Melanophora roralis. Next base: position 2,720,946 of record OY757192.1, on the reverse strand, counting down.
GCAGGCACACGTTGGATGTGGGTGCTATGGGGCAAATTAGTCTTAAGCAAATGCTGGCGATCACGAAGGACACTGTGATGAGGATTGTAGACAATTATCAGTCTACAATGCGAAGTCACGAAAGTCTAAAGCAAACGCCAGGGACGGCATGAGACTCAGTGAGGCTGGAATAACTTTTTGGTTGTCTTGAAATCTCTGAGGAACGAAGGGGATCGAAAAGGGACCCGTTTATGGAAGAGGTCTGCTTCGGGATACGCTCGCGCGTCGTTGGTCATTATTTTTTAAAGACAACCAGGCCGTCCCTTTTTATCGCGTTTCGAGAATTTTGCGTCTCACTCTCGCATGTGGAGAAGTGTGTGGCGTCGCATAACTGTACCGCGATACAGTTATCAGAGGCTGCATTATTTGACTGCATGCAAAAAACATTTTGCATATGGAGGAGAACCATTAAACTCAAAGAAAACTAAGTATCCAGGCCGTAACAGCTTCCTATTCGAAGGCATATGTCGACTGGTTTCGTTTGTCTGGATCAACGTGGAATACCCTGACACTTTGGTTATGTACCTCTGCCATTAAATTTTAGAGTACAAAAAAAAAAATAAAAAATTAAAATTATTTGCAGTTTTAAATAGTAGTGCCTTTTGTTCTGTTTCAGTGTTTTGTTAAAAGTTATTTCTCTTTTCGTTAATTACAAAAACTAAAAGGTTTTAGCTACGATTTAATACAAAATTCTCCGTTGAATCATGTAAACGTAATTAATCCCGGATAAAAAACAAACAAAAGCACGGTTTTAAGCACAAATCAAAACAGTATATCAAAAAATTACGGGAAAAAATACAAATGTGCGGGAGCTTGTAAGTAACACAACTTGTTGTAAACAAATATCAACAACTACTGTTTCACAAGAAGTAATTGTTAAATATTGCCTACATTATGGAAAAAAAATTAGGTAGATAGGAGCAGAGCGAGGGACAGCCCCCATACGAGTAAACAGCTTTTATGAAATTTGTGATACTCTATACCTCGGAAACAATACAAACTATCGACTTCAATTGTTCTACAAGAAGTAATTGTACAATAATGCCTACAAAATGGAAAAAAATTAGTTATATAGGAGCATGGTGAGGTGCAGCCCCCATACCAGTAAACAACTTTTATACAATTTTTGATACTCTATACCTCGGAAACAATGCAAGCTATCGACTCCAATTGTTCTACAAGAAGTAATTGTACAATAATGCCTTCGTTATGGAAAAAAATTAGTTAGATAGGAGCAGGGGAAGGGGCAGCCCCCATACATATGAAGAACATTTATGAAATTTTTGATATACTACATTTTGGAAACAATAATAGCTTTTTACTTTAATCGTTTTTCAAAAAGTAATTGTAAAATAATGCCTATATTATAAAAAAAAATAGCTGAACAGAAGCAGAGTGAGGTGCAGCCTCATTACGAGTAAACAACTTTTATGAAATTTTTGTTACTCTATACCTCGGAAACAATAATAGCTATCGACTCCAATTGTTCTACAAAAGTAATTGTAAAATAATGCCTACATAATGGAAAAAAAATAGTTAGATAGGAGCAAGAGAAGGGGAAGCCCCCATACAAATGAACAAATTTATGAATTTTTTGATACGTTTTATCCTGGAAACTGCATGAAGTAATTGTACAATAATTCCTACATTTTGGAAAAAACATTAGTTGGATAGGAGCAAATGAAAGGGCACCCCATACAAATAACCAAATTTTATTCAACTTTTAATACAAACTATGCACAAAACATTTAAAACTCCTGACCTTAAACCTTTTACATGGTATTTCTCAAACCCGACACCAAATATTTTTATAATGATATTTTGGGTACCATATAACCCGGCTAGATTAGATTGCTGGGTAACTAAGAAAACCAATGTTTATATTGAAATTCAACTTTTTCTAGGCGATGAAGATGAGGAAGAAGAAACTACTGAAATTTTTCTGATGAATTTTGCTAGTTTGTAAAGTAACCGAAGTAGTGTTAATTTTGTAGTTCCAAAATCAGAAAAGTTGCAGCAAAACATCCTTAAGGAACTTGACGACAGTCGATTCAACCCAATAATTTATGTTCGCCCCGAGGAGTTTTTTCTACACAGTGGACCTTATTAAAGATAATGACATTTTTAAGAGAATCAAAGCTCAACTTCCAATTGAAATACAACTAAAAATTGTACTTTATCGCTTAGGCTCCTTAGGCGATGGGCTCTAAATTCGAAAAATAGGCACGTTCTTAGGTGTGCAACAAGGAAAAAAGTTGAAAAGTAAAATAAACCATGAACTACGCCGCTTACGTAGTTAAGTTTACTGAATAGTTAAATTAATCTAGTTGACTTGTGAACTACACAACCTTTAAGGCCATATCAGATAAAACTTTTGCTTCGCGTTGCGTTAGAAATTCGCTTTGACATTTAAGATGAAATAGCCATACTTATATGAAACATGTCACATAAAGTACTTTCAACGCAGCGCGAAGCGTAAAATTAGGCAACTCCCATCTTTTGCGCGCTTTGACAGTTAACTTGTATAATTTTCTTATATATTTTTGGATGCACAAACAAAGCATACGCGCTTTTTTTTCAAAGTAAGAAATGTCACGCAAAGCAACGAAGTTTAACCTGACATCGCCTTTATGATTGGTCGTCAAAAAGTAGTTAAGCACTACAGACGTTCTGGATTATTTAATTTTTTTTCTATAATTTTATAGCGTACTTTACGAACTATATTTTATTTTCTTAAATTTTTTTACTTAAATTAAAACCCTGTAATCAATGTATTGCAGTTTATTAAATTTATTGATTTTGAAAGACAAAAAGCTATTTTATTTCATGTAAAAATTATGCATTTGCTTGATATTTACAAACTAAAATAGTAATTAAATTTGTTTGAGATGTCATAAAAGAAAACAAATATGATACTTATGTATTTATGTACGTCTACCTCTCTTCCTCTTTACAGATTAATAAACATATATTCTTCCCTTATCCTCAAAACAATATAAGTATTACCTTTTATTTAAAATTTTTTCTTTGACTAGCCTGTTATATGTTTCGATCGATTCAAATAAGGAGAACGGTGGACCCATACACAATTTTCGACCAATTGTAGCTGCATATTACATAATATACATTATCATTATTGCCTTTTTTATGGTCAACATATTCGTCGGCTTTGTGATTGTTACATTCCAAAACGAAGGTGAACAGGAATACAAAAACTGTGAGTTGGATAAAAATCAACGCAATTGCATAGAGTTTGCCTTGAAAGCAAAGCCAGTGCGGCGCTACATTCCAAAACATGGCATACAGTATAAAGTGTGGTGGTTTGTGACATCATCGTCATTTGAGTACTCAATATTTGTACTTATCATGATAAATACTGTTACATTGGCCATGAAGTTTCACAAACAACCTGAATATTACACAGAAATCCTTGACGCCCTAAATATGATTTTTACAGCAGTATTTGCATTGGAATTTGTTTTTAAACTAGCAGCATTTCGATTTAAGGTAAGATTTATTTATTTACTAGCATTACCCGGACCGACATTAATACGCCTACAAAGTTTTTAGAGTTTTAAAAGGTGCAGGTGAAATTCCTATAATTTTATATGAATTATTGTAGGCGTAACACCAACCATTTTGAAAAAAAAATTTTGCCTTTAGCAGACTTTACAATAGTGATGCGCGCCCATGCCTCAATTGAGGAAAATGAAAAAACACGGCATTAAGACTATGTTACTTGTAACACGTTACTGTAACATGTTACATTTGTTTGTGGGCAAAGGGAGTAGAGAAGGCAGAGACTTTACAAAAGTAACACGATTTCTGTTTTTCATGTTACTTTTTCACGTTTTCGTTTTTTCTTCTATTTTTCTTTATTCTTTTTTGTATATCAACCATGAATGATCCCTCAATTAATTGTCAAATTAAATCAAAGGAAGAGAAAGAAATCAAAAGCATTAAATAAAATTAAACATTTTGTGGAATTTTTTCAGTGATTGTGAAATAAAATTGGAAATTGTGTCAAGAATTGTATTCTTGTGCATCGGTAAATAAAAAATACTTGAAATTTTGAAAATTTTCGGTAAACATGTTGTATATATTTGTATATACATATTATAAAAAAAAGAATTAAAAAGTGGAAATTACAAAAGAAATGGAAAAAAATGTCGAGCAAAGAATTAATAGAGTTGCTGATTATAAAATATCAAGAAAATGATAATTTATACAATATTCTCAGTCCTTTCTATTTAGACCGTGTGAAGAGAGCAAAACGTTCAAAAAGAAGAATAAACAACGAAAACAAAACAAAAAATAAAAAAGAAACAAGTTTGTGGTATCGTAATGTAAATGCTTGAAGTTTTTAGAAGTTACTTTAAAACGAAATAAGAAAAGAGTCATGTTACAAGAAACATAGTCTGAATGCCGAGATACACGTATTTTTCAGCTAGAGGTCCATACCGCACGTTCTATGAATAGCTGCTTTCTATGCGTATCATATTTCTGTACGTTTGTTTTTGCCAAGTTACATGCAACACGTTTTGTGCGAAAAGTTATTTGTTTTGATCAGCTGTTTTGTAAAAAAAAAACTGTTTAAAATAAAAACAAACTGAAGCAAAATGAAAAGTGAAATTGTGTTTTTGTACAGAACTTATGGAATTTATTGGGATAATACATATAATCTTTTGTGCTACAAGGTTTTTGGTCCAGCCCTTGTAACGATTCTTTGATTCGGTGGTTAGGTTTGGGAACAAGTGCTACCTAATATTCCGGCTGTGCTCGTCGGTGGGGGGGTGTATGGAGTTCCCTTTTACATTAACGTAGAACCGTCTACACAGAATTCCTCTTTTTTGAAAGCAATTCTGTCATCGAAAATGTTACAGTGGCATACTCATCAATAAACCTTCGGTACCAACCGGCCATCCCAAGAAATTGGCGAAGTTGTCGTACTGATTTAGGCACCGGAAATTGAGAAATAGCTCTTACCTTTTCGGGATCTACTTTGAGCATTCCTTCACCAACAATATAACCCAGGTACTGAACTTGCCGTAAACAGAAACTGCTCTTCTTTACATTAATAGTCAGTTTAGCTCTCCGAAGCTGAGAAGCAACCACGCGTAAGTGTTCCACATGTTCATCAAAGTCTTTGGATATAATAAGTAAATCGTCCAGGTAAACGAAGACATTAGTCTTCAAGTTGTACGGAATGACCTGGTCCATCAGTCTGCACATTGTCTGGGGAGCGTTGCACAATCCAAACGGCATTCGCGTGAACTGGTACAAGGGCCGGTTAGGGATTGTAAACGCCGTCTTTGGTTTTGAGGCTTCATCCAATTTAATCTGCCAAAAGGCATCTTTGAGATCGACCTTGGAAATAAAGTAAATTGGAGGAAGTCTTGAAATAAGTCCGTCAATATTAGGAATAGGGTACGCGTCCTTTGTCGTCACGGAATTCAATTTCCGACTGTCCAAGCAAAACCGCACCTTACCCGGTTTTACTATCAGCACCCCAGGAGACGACCATGGTGATGTTGGGCATTCCTCAATAACACCCATTTCTATCATGCGATCAATTTCACCACACAATAGTTTTTCCCTCGCTGGGGATATGGGATAAAACCTCTGTTTAATAGGTGTTGCATTCTTAGTATCGATTTTGTGCTCCAGCAATGAAGTACATCCCAAACCATCTCGTTCCGAATTTGGAAAATAGTCAATGACATTCTGTAACTGTCGATTTTGATCTGCAGATAGTTGGATTTTGTCTGAAACTTCATCTGAACACATCTCATTGATGGTGTTGTGGGCTACAATTTGAACGTTAAATTCCTCCCAAAACTCCATGCCACAAATTACATCTTGTGTAATTGTGGGAATTAATAAAAACTCAACTGGTTTCCTAAGTCCATTAAAAGTAACTTCCAACCGTACAGTTCCAACGACTCGTTGTCGTTGTCCGCTCGCTGTTTTGACATTTGCAGTTTCTCGTTTAAATTCTCCATCGTTTAAAATTTTAGCGCATAGCTCTCCTCCAATTACATTGACATTTGCGCCACTGTCCATTAAAGCAAATCGATCTTTATTGTGAAGGGATAGTTTAATATACGGCCTATTATCATTTTCCTTATTTATTATCGATGATATAACATGCTTTCGAAAAACTTTTCTTCGCTTAAAATATTCTCTAATTCTTCTCGAAGACCTATTGCCCTTCTGTTTAGTCTCATTAAATATCCTATCTCTAGCTCTTTGGTATTCCCTTAACGGAACGTGAAAAGGTCTTTGTAATGGATGAACTTCCAATTCCTTCTGTCTGCTAGTCACATCATCAGTAAATGTTGCATCCGGTAAAGGCTGTTCTATCTGATGTTTGGTCAAATCAGGTAAAAGCGTTCTAGCAGGTGGGTTAGTCTCGTCCGAGAGTTTATGTACAAATGGTTGGATGTCTTTTATTAATTTTGCCTCGGATGTCCGTCCTTTTCCATGCGGACATCCTTTCGGACGTTTCCCTGTTTCTGAGAGCAATTAGGACATTTTGGCTTATAAGTATTTTTAGCCCCACATCCATAACAAAAAATAGTACGTGGGTTCAAACAGTCAATGAAACTGTGTCCCACATCGCCGCAGTTCCAGCATTTCCCTCTTTTCACTATTAAACATACTTCAGTTTCCCCTTGTATCTCGTCTTCATGTTCACTAAGAGTTTTATCGTCAATAACCTCTGTAACCTGAGACTTTTGATATATACGTTTGCCATAGTTAGAAGATGCCAAGTCATTCACAAACTTTTCATGTCTTCTAACCGCACGTCTTAATTGAGTCACTCGACTTATTTCTAGATGCAAAAGTTCGTGCCTTAACTCTGGTCTCAAATTTCTTTGAATAATTTCACAAAGCTCATACTCCGGCAAAGGTGTTCGAAGTCTATCACACATAGCTATTATCGCGTCATAATAATCGTCAAAAGTCTCTTTAGTTCCCTGTTTTCTCCTCATAATGTCATTTTTAATATCATATTCTGTATTATAGTCTTTAAATTGTTTTTTCAAACCATTGCAAAGCTCATCCCAGTTCATACCGTCACTCATTCGATGGAACCGCCAAAACCACTTTAAGGCTTTCCCCTCAAAAAGGATATGCGCATGCTTACACAACAATTGAAAGTCCCCTCTTAAATTAGCACTTGTAAGTGTGTTAACTCTATAAATAAATTCGTCCACGGTTACTTCCGAAGTATCTCCGGAAAACCGAATTCTCCAGTTACGAATTAAATTAAAAATTCTTTCTGAGTTTTGATCAAAATTACTGTCTCTATTTCCAGAGCAGGGATATTCTCGACCATTCCAACTAGGGATATTCTGATCTTCCCGTATGTTCCTGTCATAATATTCCGAATCCATCTGTTCTGCTCGATATGGTTCTCTGTCTTGTATCACTGGTCCTTGGTTTGCTAATGATATATCACGAAAACCATCTGCAATCATTTTAGTTATCTCTTCCCTAAACCCTTTTATTGAATCATTTACAATACGTCGTGTTTGGTCAACATCAACAGAATACCGTTGCAATGCTTCCTTCTGAGCCTGCAATCTTGTCCTGGGTCTGTTCCTAGCATTTGCCGTAGGCTGTGAATCTCCACATGCTTCCTCGTCTAGAGTCAAGGTACTGTTAGCAGCATCTTGTTCCAGTTGAAGTGGGATACTCTCTAAACTACGCACCAAAGGCATAACCAATCCCGCTTATTCCAAACAATAAAGTAAAATCAAAGAACCCAAAACTAATTACCAGTAATTAAGATCGTCAAATTAAAAGCCGGTTGACGCACAATAAATAATGACAACAACCAAATTAAATTAAATATATATCCTCACTAAATCCAAAAATCAATAGTATTCGGTACTACTCGGTGAAGTCTCTAGACAGGGGTATCTAGAGGTAAAAACTTGTAAGAAAAGAAATAAAAACTGATTTCTAAATGAAAAGAAATATGTAACTAAAAAAAGTAATAAACGAAAAACACCGAAGCCAATCATCACCAAAAAAAATAAACAAAAATGTAATAATAATAAATAAAAACACTTTAACTTATAATTGCTGGAAACTTTTGTCGTGAGACAAAAAGAATAAGTCCAAACAATAAATAAATTCAGTTAGCTATTGATCATCTGTTGACGGAAAGTAACCAATAAAAAAACCAGTACTTTATGTCCGCACATCCAGGAGAAATCAAATATAATAAATTAAACCAAAGGGATAAATAAAGAAAATAAAAGTAGCAGAAGTTCAAGCCACACGAGAATTGATCCGATACCCACCAGACCAACCTCTCAAGTATTAACTTAAACCCTATTATTCAGACCCAAACGTCCCCTGGGAATTAGTATATCAAAATTTATGGCAATAAAAAATTAAGTCCACAGGGAATGAAATCTGAACCAAAAACAAAAACTAAACAATAGAACATCTATGTAGACCACCCCACACAATAGATTCAGAGGCCCTCAGTCACTAGATAAAATTTGCACGAAAGAAGTTTGTAAATAACGATAACTGAGGCCCCACGTTGGGCGCCAAATTCTCTGTAACGATTCTTTGATTCGGTGGTTAGGTTTGGGAACAAGTGCTACCTAATATTCCGGCTGTGCTCGTCGGTGGGGGGGTGTATGGAGTTCCCTTTTACATTAACGTAGAACCGTCTACACAGAATTATTTTAACTTTAGGTAGCTAGCACAAAAACTAATGAATGGCCTACCTAGAATAGATTATAAACTAAAACGGTTGATGATTGGAGATGGATGTAGCTTGAGGTGGAATTCGCTACACCTTTTCCGTTGCCCACCCTCCATACTGACAATTCTGAAGGAAGGTTTGTCAGCCCAGAAGAAAACAGTCTTTAAAAGATTATTTTGTTACCATATCCAGCCCCATGCCTTAAACCTCACCTTTCGTATTAATTATCAAGAAAAAATTAAATTCCCATCATCAATACCATTTGATATTTAATAATAATTCAATACAACAACAATTCTATTTTCTCCACAAAATGTATATATAAATCTTCTAAACAATTATTAGTAAAATTAGGCAATATTAGTCACCTTCCAAACTCTGTTTTTTTCCCAATTAATTAACAATTAAGATATATATAAAAATGGTTTGTAATTTTGCACAACAAAACAAAAACTTACAATTGAATGGTTTTAAGTGAAGTTGAGTAATGCAATATAATTTTAAAATAACGTGTTTTGCGTGAAGCAAAACTAACCACAACAAAAATTGGTCCTTATTATAGTATCCTTACCTAGTCATTTAAACAAGTTAAGGGTTAAGTAATTATATTACATTACTCATACGTACATATGTTTTTTTTTTTTTTTTTTTTTTTTTTAACTATTGTAATGTGTAACTGTCAGAAAGGTATAGGTAAATAAAGTTTTCTTTAATTGATTTAAGAAGAAAAGCAATACAACTTACGTTTTAATTTTGTCCATCCAAAGTCAGCAGGCGCCGGGTGACCGTTGAATGTCGAGGAAACGACGTGAAATTGCTGAAGTTCTTATAAGGGTTAGTTCACTTGGAGTTTAAAATACGTGTAAGGGTGTTTAAAATGTGTAAATGATGTTTGTCAACAAGAAGGAATTAACTGAAAGTTTAGGTGATCAACCTATAAATTTAGAAAATTGGTAATTATACAAAAGGTAAAAAAAAAGTTTACTAATACAGCAGTGAATATGAACCAAAAAAAAAAAATACTTGCTTAATAAAATTCAGAATTTAGAAACTATTCAAATTAACATCTAAAAGAGTCTTTATAAATTTATGTTGAGGGTTTACCCCAAATTAAATGACCAGTGGTAAAAAATAATTAAAGCTTTGAAACGCGACAATATCTTTTAAGCCCTTGCTACAAGTAGCTGCAGTCCTCTCTTTGCCCGCACACCCAATACCCTTCACTTGGATTGGCCACCTCAATATTATTATATCCACGAAGCTTTTTTTAAGCCAGAAAACAGTTTTCGAATATTCTTAAATATTTGTACTGAAGGACTGAAGTCAGCAGGTTAGGAACACTTTTACCACCAATTCCCTTTAATGTTATCGGAATGTGAATTTCTACTTCTCTCAATCAAGATTGGATTTGAAATCTTAGAGTTGAGAGCCTCTCAGCTACTTGCTCAAAAGATCACGACACCTATAACACATTATATTATATAATTTTACCACTTAAACACCACCCCAAAAGAATTTTCCTTACCAAAGTAAACAGATTTCTTATCTCCACTACGTCGCACTAATTCTTCCTTTTTTATCAGCCTCTTATTCACAAAATATCCTCACTTTTTATTTCCTTTAAATTTATCGAAGCACGTTTTTTTAAAAAAAAATTATTTTCTATCGATGTGATTCAATATAAATATTTTTTTAAAATAACAAAAATTTTCCATCCCTTCAAAAAAAAATTAATTTTTTTAAAAGTAAAAATCAAAGCTACTAAAAAAACATTAAACCCTAAATATATAAAGTTAAATTTTAGCAAGTAGACTTTCAAAACATTTTTACATTTTAGTGTTCCAGGATATCACAAACTTAACATAAGATACGGTCATCCTCACACCCTTACGTCTAGAGCGGAAAGTTAGTGGTATTTTTGCGGCAACTATCAAAAAATTAAAAAGCCGTGACCAAGACCATTCAGGTTTTCTTAATAACACTTACATAAATAACAAGTAAGAGCGCTATATTCGGCTGTGCCGAATCTTATATACCCTTCACATTGGTCTTTAAATATACCCAGCCGAGTAATTTTGTACTACAAACAATATAATAAAAAACCTTGTGCGAGTTTTAAAGTTCATAGAAAAAATAACAAAATTTTAACGTTCGTATGAATAATAGAAATAGATGAAGAAGATTTGAGGTCGAGAGTTTTAAAAGTTTTCGACATTATTCATATTTAAAGGTTAATAAAACTTGTTAAATGTTCTAGTCCCCCTGCTCTTCTCCAACTTTTTCTCCAAAATGTATGAATTATTTGATTATTACTTTTTGTAAAATATTCGAAGTCGATAGCTGTAATAGTTTTCCAGAAGTAGCGTATCAAAAATTTTATAAAAATTGTTAATTTGTATGGGAGCTACCCCTTCTTCACCCCCCATCCGAAAATTTTTTTCTTCAGAGCGTAGCCCTTCTGTTATAGTTTCCGAGTTATAGCGTATCGAAAATTTCATACAAATCGTTAATTTGTATGGGAGCTACCCCTTTTTTTGCCCCCACTCAAAAAATTTTTTCTTTAAAGCGTAGGCATTCTTGCCCAATTTCTTTTTGTAGAACATTTCATTTCGATATCTTTTATAGTTTCCGAGATATAGCGTATCGAATATTTTATAATAATTGTCGATTTGTATGGGAGCTACCCCTTTTTTTGCCCCCACTCAAAAAATTTTTTCTTTAAAGTGTAGATGTTTCCGTACAATCACTTTTTGTAGAACATTTTAAGTCGATATCTGTTATAGTTTCCGAGATATAGCGTATCGAATATTTTATAACAATTGTCGATTTGTATGGGAGCTACCCCTTTTTTTGCCCCCACTCAAAAAATTTTTTCTTTAAAGTGTAGATGTTTGCGTACAATCACTTTTTGTAGAACATTTTAAGTCGATATCTGTTATAGTTTCCGAGATATAGCGTATCGAATATTTTATAACAATTGTCGATTTGTATGGGAGCTACCCCTTTTTTTGCCCCCACTCAAAAAATTTTTTCTTTAGAGTGTAGATCTTTGCGTACAATCACTTTTTGTAGAACATTTTAAGTCGATATCTGTTATAGTTTCCGAGATATAGCGTATCGAATATTTTATAACAATTGTCGATTTGTATGGGAGCTACCCTTTTTTTTGCCCCCACTCAAAATTTTTTCTTTAAAGTGTAGATTTTTGCGTACAATTACTTTTTGTAGAACATTTTAAGTCGATAGCTGTTATAGTTTACGAGATATAGCGCATAAAATATTTTACCACATTTGTGCAATTGTAGGAAAAATACCCCTTCCCCTGGTCCTATCTGAAAAAAATTTTTCCATTAATTAGGTCCTTTCTTTAGGAGTATCCGTGCCAAGTTTTGTGGCAAGAGTGACTATACTTACTGAGATATATAGGGATATATGCACGGATTTTGTCCTAAAAAAAATGGGTTACTCTGGGTTTTCGCTTATATCTCGGTCAATAGTGAACCGATTTTGCTGATTTTGAATAGCGATTGTTAGCGGGATATTTCTGATCGTTTGACATCATTAACTGGTCTGTATCTTTTTATTTGACTCTGGAAACTTAATTTCAACAGACGGACAGACGGACAACGCTAAATCGGCTTCCCTATCTATAAGGATCCAGAATATATATACTTTATGGGGTCGCAAATGAATAATAAAGAAATTACAAATGGAATGACAAAGTGATATATACCCTATCACTATGTGAAGGGTATAAAAACACAACAGAGATGACACTTAAAATAATAAAGTAGTCGATAAAAACAATATTAACTTTGGGTACAAAATAGTTGTGTTGAAAATTAATTTTAAGGTAATTTATTCTTAAAATTATTTGCAAAATTTTGAAAAAAGGCATTTTCTTTCATAACATACTGTTTTAAACACAAAATATTACAAAAAAAAAATCTACCACGCACATATATTTTTGATAGCATTGAAAAATTGTCATCACTGGATAACAAAACCATCTGTCATTTTTTCATTGCGCATGCGACGTATGGAAAAGTACTTTATGCGTTACTTGCGCAGATGGGTTCTATGCAATTTGTTATGTTTCTTGCAACATACAACTACACTGATTCTACTTTTTTGACAGACGCAGAGAACGCACAGCGCGTAGAACGTGTGGTATGGACCTCCAGCTTTATGGTCTCTTATTTAGTCATCAATGAAAAGGCGACTAATAAACATGTGCGTGGGTATCCGCGCTTCATTTTTGTTTTTTATTTTTGCTTACTGGGCCAAATGAATGCTAATACTTTATGAATTTTAGTTTAAATTTTTTTAATATATTTCTTTTTAGCCAAATATTTTATACCATTAATATGTAAAAACATTTGTTTTTTTTGGTAAAAAGTAAAAATATGTATGTTTTTGTGCTTAAAAAAATTTAAAATTTTACAAAATATTTGAGTAAATTTCTTTCAATTCTCTTAACCTATAATTTTTATACCCTTCACACAAGTGATAATGGTATATATAAGTTTTTCATTTCGTTTGAAATTTCTTTACTATCCATTTGCGACCCCATAAAGTATATATATACTTAATCACAGATAGGGAAGTTGATATAGCCTTGTCCGTCTGTCCGTTTTATGGTTGAAATCAACTTTCTGAAGCCCCCCGATATCACATAAACCCCTAAGTGGTATCAAACTGTCAGAAATATCTGCGGAAAAATCGGTAAAGAAACTCAGCAAAATCGCTCGATAACTGACCAAAATATAAGCCAAAAACCAAGACTACCTCATATTTTTTATTCCAAAAAAACAACACAGTACATACTTATGTATGTAATAATAAAAAAAACATAAAAAAACAGAATCAGTCATGTTGATATCTTTGAACCACATCCAAAACGAAAATTTTATTATTATTAGTAATTATATAACAGGGTTGCCATACAGAGCTTAATTCAAAATTTTTTAAAATCACTCCTACTGCTTTTAGGAATAAAATGTATCACATAGGTCCCCAGTTAGTTTTTTCTCCCAAACATATTCCTAGAGTATAGTATAGGGGGATCTCCATCACTAAAGGGGGTTGCCACACAAAATTTACAAAAATGATGTAAAAACGCTCATAACTTCTACAGAGTCGGCCTTAAAGAAATAGAATATATGACCCATTATTTTACACTCGCAAACATATTCCTAGAAAAAACTTGCCCCCGATTTCCACGCCTTAGAGGGCTGCCTTACAAATTTAAAAAAGAAATGATGTAAAAATGCCCACAACTTCTTCAGAGTCGGCCTTAGAGCAATAAAGTGTAGAACCGACCCCATTAGCTTCTTCTCCCAAACATATTACTAGAACTAACCCCCAATCTCCTAGAACATACTTGCCCCCTATCTCCACGCCCTAAGGGGCTTACCATACAAAATTTACAAAAAATTATATGAAAATGCCCGACCCCCATTAGTTTCTTCTAAATGAAGCGCACAAATAAAAAACTAGCTTTTAGCGGTTTTTTAAACAAAAACTCAACTAACAAGTAAGAGCGCTATATTCGGCTGTGCCGAATCTTATATACCCTTTACATTGACCTTTCGCAATCCTAAACTTTTTTTATTTTTAACCATTTTTTTACTTATGAAATATTTCTAATTTTTAAATAGGCTCTAAGGCCAACTCTAAAGAAGTTGTGGGCATTTTCATATCATTTTTGTAAGTTTTGCATGGCAACCCCCTTAGGCCGTGGAGATAGGGGGTAAGTATATTCTAAAAATATGTTTGGGAGGGCAAACTAATGGGGGTCGGTCGTACACTTTATTGCTCTAAGGCCAACTCTGAAGAAGTTGTGGGCATTTTACCATTTTTGTAAATTTTGTATGGCAACCCCCTTAGGGCGTGGAGATAGGGGGTAAGTATGTTCTAGGAATATCTTTGGGAGGGCAAACTAATGGGGGTCGGTCGTACACTTTATTGCTTTAAGGCCAACTCTGAAGAAGTTGTGGGCATTTTATCATTTTTGTAAATTTTGTATGGCAACCCCCTTAGGGCGTGGAGATAGGGGGTAAGTATGTTCTAGGAATATCTTTGGGAGGGCAAACTAATGGGGGTCGGTCGTCCACTTTATTGCTCTAAGGCCAACTCTGAAGAAGTTGTGGGCATTTTATCATTTTTGTAAATTTTGTATGGCAACCCCATTAGGGCGTGGAGATAGGGGGTAAGTATGTTCTAGGAATATGTTTGGATGGACAAACTGATAGGGGTCGGTCGAACACTTTATTGCTCTAAGGCCAACTCTAAAGAAGTTGTGGGCATTTTATCATGTTTGTAAATTTTGTATGGCAACCCCAGTAGGGCGTGGAGATAGAGGGTAAATATGCTCTAGGAATATGTTTGCGGGGGCAAACTAATAGGGGTCAATCGTACGCTTTATTGCTCTAAGGCCAACTCTAAAGAAGTTGTGGGCATTTTTTCATTTTTGTAAATTTTGTATGGCAACCCCATTAGGACGTGGAGATAGAGGGTAAGTATATTCTAAGAATATGTTTGGGAGGGAAAACTAATGGGGGTCGGTCGTACACTTTATTGCTCTAAGGCCAACTCTGAAGAAGTTGTGGGCATTTTTACATAATTTTTGTAAATTTTGTATGGCAACCCTCTTAGGGCGTGGAGATAGGGGGTAAGTATGTTCTAGAAATATGTTTGGGAGGGCAAACTAGTAGGGGTCGGTCGTACAATTCATTGCTCTAAGGCCAACTCTGAAGAAGTTGTGGGCATTCTTACATCATTTTTGTAAATTTTGTATGGCAACCCCCTCAGGGCGTGGAGATAGGGGGTAAGTATATTCTAGGAATATGTTTGGGAGAAGAAACTAATAGGGGTCGGTCGTACACTTTATTGCTCTAAGGCCAACTCTGGAGAAGTTGTGGGCATTTTTACATAATTTTTGTAAATTTTGTATGGCAACCCCCTTAGGGCGTGGAGATAGGGGGTAAGTATGTTCTAGGAATATGTTTGGGAGAAGAAACTAATAGGGGTCGGTGGTACACTTTATTGCTCTAAGGCCAACTCTGGAGAAGTTGTGGGCATTTTTACATAATTTTTGTAAATTTTGTATGGCAACCCCCTTAGGGCGTGGAGATAGGGGGTAAGTATGTTCTAGGAATATGTTTGGGAGGGCAAACTAATAGGGGTCGGTCGTACACTTTATTGCTCTAAGGCCAACTCTGGAGAAGTTGTGGGCATTTTATCATTTTTGTAAATTTTGTATGGCAACCCCATTAGGGCGTGGAGATAGGGGGTAAGTATGTTCTAGGAATATGTTTGGATGGACAAACTGATAGGGGTCGGTCGAACACTTTATTGCTCTAAGGCCAACTCTAAAGAAGTTGTGGGCATTTTATCATGTTTGTAAATTTTGTATGGCAACCCCATTAGGGCGTGGAGATAGAGGGTAAGTATGCTCTAGGAATATGTTTGCGGGGGCAAACTAATAGGGGTCAATCGTACACTTTATTGCTCTAAGGCCAACTCTGAAGAAGTTGTGGGCATTTTTACATAATTTTTGTAAATTTTGTATGGCAACCCCCTCAGGGCGTGGAGATAGGGGGTAAGTATATTCTAGGAATATGTTTAAGAGGGCAAACTAATAGGGGTCGGTCGTACACTTTATTGCTCTAAGGCCAACTCTGGAGAAGTTGTGGCATTTTTACATAATTTTTGTAAATTTTGTATGGCAACCCTCTTAGGGCGTGGAGATAGGGGGTAAGTATGTTCTAGAAATATGTTTGGGAGGGCAAACTAATAGGGGTCGGTCGTACAATTCATTGCTCTAAGGCCAACTCTGAAGAAGTTGTGGGCATTTTTACATAATTTTTGTAAATTTTGTATGGCAACCCCCTCAGGGCGTGGAGATAGGGGGTAAGTATATTCAAGGAATATGTTTGGGAGAAGAAACTAATAGTGGTCGGTCGTACACTTTATTGCTCTAAGGCCAACTCTGGAGAAGTTGTGGGCATTTTTACATAATTTTTGTAAATTTTGTATGGCAACCCCCTTAGGGCGTGGAGATAGGGGGTAAGTATGTTCTAGGAATATGTTTGGGAGGGCAAACTAATAGGGGTCGGTCGTACACTTTATTGCTCTAAGGCCAACTCTGAAGAAGTTGTGGGCATTTTATCATTTTTGTAAATTTTGTATGGCAACCCCATTAGGGCGTGGAGATAGGGGGTAAGTATGTTTTAGGAATATGTTTGGATGGACAAACTGATAGGGGTCGGTCGAACACTTTATTGCTCTAAGGCCAACTCTAAAAAAGTTGTGGGCATTTTTACATAATTTTTGTAAATTTTGTATGGCAACCCTCTTAGGGCGTGAAGATAGGGGGTAAGTATGTTCTAGGAATATGTTTGGGAAGGCAAACTAATGGGGGTCGGTCGTAAACTTTATTGCTCTAAGGCCAACTCTAAAGAAGTTGTGGGCATTTTATCATGTTTGTAAATTTTGTATGGCAACCCCAGTAGGGCGTGGAGATAGAGGGTAAATATGCTCTAGGAATATGTTTGCGGGGGCAAACTAATAGGGGTCAATCCTACACTTTATTGCTCTAAGGCCAACTCTAAAGAAGTTGTGGGCATTTTTTCATTTTTGTAAATTTTGTATGGCAACCCCATTAGGACGTGGAGATAGAGGGTAAGTATATTCTAAGAATATGTTTGGGAGGGAAAACTAATGGGGGTCGGTCGTACACTTTATTGCTCTAAGGCCAACTCTGAAGAAGTTGTGGGCATTTTATCATTTTTGTAAATTTTGTATGGCAACCCAATTAGGGCGTGGAGATAGGGGGTAAGTATGTTTTAGGAATATATTTGGGAAGGCAAACTAATAGGGGTCGGTCGTACACTTTATTGCTCTAAGGCCAACTCTGAAGAAGTTGTGGGCATTTTATAATTTTTGTAAATTTTGTATGGCAACCCCATTAGGGCGTGGAGATAGGGGGTAAGTATGTTGTGGGAATAAGTTTGGGAGAAGAAACTAATAGGGGTCGGTCGTACACTTTATTGCTCTAAGGCCAACTCTGAAGAAGTTGAGGGCATTTTTACATAATTTTTGTAAATTTTGTATGGCAACCCCCTTAGGGCGTGGAGATAGGGGGTAAGTATGTTGTAGGAATATGTTTGGGAGGGCAAACTAATAGGGGTCGGTCGTACACTTTATTGCTCTAAGGCCAACTCTAAAGAAGTTGTGGGCATTTTATCATTTTTGTAAATTTTATATGGCAACCCCATTAGGGCGTGGAGATAGGGGGAAGTATGTTCTAGGAATATGTTTGGGAGGGCAAACTAATAGGGGTCGGTCGTACACTTTATTGCTGTAAGGCCAACTCTGAAGAAGTTGTGGGCATTTTATCATTTTGTAAATTTTGTATGGCAACCCCATTAGGGCGTGGAGATAGGGGGTAAGTATGTTCTAGAAATATGTTTGGGAGGGCAAACTAATAGGGGTCGGTCGTACAATTCTTTGCTCTAAGGCCAACTCTGAAGAAGTTGTGGGCATTTTTACATAATTTTTGTAAATTTTGTATGGCAACCCCCTCAGGGCGTGGAGATAGGGGGTAAGTATATTCTAGGAATATGTTTGGGAGTAGAAACTAATGGGGGTCTGTGATACATTTTTTTCCTCTACGGGCAAGTCCGGGGAAGTTATAGCGGTTTTTACCTTATTTTTTAAAATTTTGTATGGCAACCATGTCACGGGCTAGAGATAGAGGGTAAGTATGTTCCACAAAAATGTTTGGATGGAAAAAATAATTCGGGTCGGTCTCACATTTTACCTTTGTAGGAGAACCCTGGAAGCCATAGGAGCGATTTTAAAAATGTTTAAATTAAGCTTTGTATGGCAACGCTGTTATATGTATGAACACTAATACTAATAAAATTTTTGTTTTGGGTGTGTTTCAATAATATAGACATGACTGATTCTGTTTTTTTCTATTTTTGTTGTTTTTTTGTTGTTATACCCTTCACATAAGTGATAAGGGTATATATAAGTTTGTCATTCCGTTTGTAATTCCTTTATTATCCATTTGGGACCCCATAAAGTATATATATTCTGGATCCTTATAGATAGGGAAACCGATTTAGCGATGTCCGTCTGTCCGTCTGTCCGTCTGACCGTCTGTCCGTGTTATGGTTGAAATCAACTTTCTGAAGCCCCCCGATATCGCATAGACCCGAATGTGGTATCAAACTGTCACAGATAGTCTCGAGAAAATCGGTATTGAAATTCAGCAAAATCGCCCGATAAATAACTGAGATATAAGCAAAAAACCACGACTACCTCGGTTTTTTGAGTCTACAACAACAACAAAGAACATACTTTTACATGTAATAATAAAAAAACAACAAAAAAACAACAAAAAAAGAAAAAAACAGAATCAGTCATGTCTATATTATTGAAACACACCCAAAACAAAAATTTTATTAGTATTAGTGTTCATACATATAACAGCGTTGCCATAGAAAGCTTAATTTAAATATTTTTAAAATCGCTCCTACGGCTTCCAGGGTTCTCCTACAAAGGTAAAATGTAAGACCGACCCGAATTATTTTTTCCATCCAAACATTTTTGTGGAACTTACTTACCCTCTATCTCCAGCCCCTGACATGGTTGCCATACAAAATTTTAAAAAAATAAGGTAAAAACCGCTATAACTTCCCCGGCCTCGCCCGTAGAGGAAAAAAATGTATTACAGACCCCCATTAATTTCTACTCCCAAACATATTCCTGAAATATACTTACCCTCTATCTCCACGCCCTAAGGGGGTTGCCATACAAAATTTACAAGAAATGATATGGAAATGCCCACAACTTCCTCAGAGTTGGCCTTAGAGCAATAAAGTGTACGACCGACCCCCATTAGTTTCCCCTCCAAAACATATTCCTAGAATATACTTACCCCTTATCTCCACCCTCTAAATGGGTTGCCATACAAAATTTGTAAAAATTAGGATAAAAACCCCTACACCTTCCCCGTCACCCGTGAAGCGTTAAAAAATGACACCGCCCCCAATTTAAAAATTAGAAACATTTCATAAGAAAAAAAATGGTTACAAAGAAAAAAAGTTTGGGATTGCGAAAGGTCAATGTGAAGGGTATATAAGATTTGGCACAGCCGAATATAGCGCTCTTACTTGTTTTTTTATATTATTAAATGTAAAAGTATGTTCTTTGTTGTTGTTGTAGACTCAAAAAACCGAGGTAGTCGTGGTTTTTTGCTTATATCTCGGTTATTTATCGGGCGATTTTGCTGAATTTCAATACCGATTTTCTCGCGACTATCTGTGACAGTTTGATACCATATTCGGGTCTATGCGATATCGGGGGGCTTCAGAAAGTTGATTTCAACCATAACACGGACAGACGGGCAGACGGACATCGCTAAATCAGTTTCCCTATCTATAAGGATCCAGAATATATATACTTTATGGGGTCCCAAATGGATAATAAAGGAATTACAAACGGAATGACAAACTTATATATACCCTTATCACTCATGTGAAGGGTATAAAAAAGTTTAGTTCATTTAAAATAATTATAGTTACATAAAAGGCAAAAAACATATTTATTTATTTATTATTCTTAATCTCCTAGTGTATGGACGTGTCTTCGCGAGTGTAATATTGGTAATAGGTGATATTAGTAATAAGTGGCAAATGAATTTATTAATGTACATATGTACATACACTAGTCAGAAAAAGTTTGCGTACAACCGCACTAAAACACAATTTACTAGAAAAAAAAAGCATTTAGATATATTTTATAAAATTAAAAATGCACTTTATTTTAAAATTGTAATTCAGTATTTTGTTAAGCATGTATATTTAAAAAAAAATATTAATTAAAACTAATAACAACAACAAAATCATGTATGAATGCAACAAAGGGTCAGAAAAAATTTGCGTACAAGTTAGAAAAGGTATCGAAAAATATTTTTAATAAAAAAATAACGCTGATTTAGTAACTGGTATGGTATCCTTTACGTTTTAATACTTCTGCCAAACGCTTAGGCATTGAGTTTACTAGCTTTGATGTTTCTTCGGATGAAATTTTACTCCATTTCTCTAGGATAACGTTTTTCAGCATTGTTTTGGACGAAATACTATACTCTCGAATTCTACGCTCTAGTAAATCCCAGAGATGTTCAATAGGATTTAAGTCGGGTGATTGGGGAGGTGTATGAAGTTGTTTCGGGGCGTTGTATAGCAACCAAAGCTTTACAATCTCAGCAGTATGCTTGGGGTCATTGTCCTGCTGAAATATATATCTGCCAGACAAGCCTAGTTTTGTTGCACTTTCATTTAAATTAGCTTTTAGAACGTTTAAATACATCCTTTTGTCCATAATAGACTCAATAAATTTAATACTACCTACGCCATTACTAGCCATACAACCCCAAACCACTACACCTCCACCCCCATGCTTAACAGTAGCTGCGAGATTCTCCTTGTTTAGTGATGTATTGTTCTTTCTCCAAACAAGCTTGCGTCCTTTTATTCCAAACACACAAAATTTACTTTCATCCGAAAAGATAACCCTTTCCCAAAACTTCTTTGGCTTATTAATGTGCTCTTTGGCAAAAGCAATTCTCTTCTGTCTATTAACATGGGATATAAAGGGCTTCTTTCGGGCAACTCGGCTATGATAACCAGTTTTTTTGAGTATTTTACATACGGTGTCACTGCAAATTGTCTTTTGAAATCTATTTTCTACAACCTTAGCGATTTAAGCAGCTTTTGTTTTTGGGTTAAGTTGAACCTCTTTTAAAATAAAGCGTTTTTCTCTCTCGCTAAGCTTAGGAGGTCGTCCAGAACGCGGTTTTGAAGCTGAACTTCCAGTTTATTTGTAGTTGTAAACCGCCCTTTGAATTGAAGAATGAGCTCTTCCAACCGTTTTACCAATTTCACGTAGTGTTTTGCTTTCTTTCCAAAGTTTTATTATTACATTCCTTTCAGACTGATTTATAGCCCTTCTCTGTTGTTCCACTATGTTGAGCAACCATTAATGAAAATACCTCTCTGTCATTTTAATTTTTAACACTCTTTCAATATTTGTTGTTTCTTTTTTTGTATTTTATTTTGCTATTGAAAGCTCTTCTCATTTATTGTAACTTTTCTTTTGTATTTGGTCAGTCTTGTCATACACGTGTAACCATACAGTCCACTAAAATTAATAAACATTGAATTTAAACAAAAAGGGAAATAGTTGTTTGTTTTAGTTACGATCATAATTTGGTCCTTCTCCCCAAATCGAGAACTAGTGGCCGTCGGGATTAGTTTTAGTTAAGTTGTAAAACTCGAAACGTTGAAATAAAGAGTGGTTCCCGGGAATAATCAAAAAGAGTAGTAGTTCGGTTAATACAGTGCTCCATTGGACACTTGAATACGTTATTATTCCAGGAAAAATCATATTCATGAAAATAAAAGAAACACTAGTGCGATAAAGAAAGAAGTTAAGAAACAATAAAAAGAAAATAGTCATACAAACATAATCATTCATACATGCATTCATGTTGTTTGAGGAATAAAGTAGAGTGTGTTTGTTGAAAAATAAATAAAAAAGAACACAAAAAAGAGCTTAACAGTGGCCACAAAAGCAGTGATCTATTCTGTGCGTTTGGTTTAGCATGAATTTTGAATATTAACGTCATTTTAATGCAAAGCTTGCCTATGTTAATTGAAACAAGAGTCTGTTACTGGCTTGTATAAGAGGTAAAGCTCGTATTCTAGAATCGTGTACGTGTGTATGGTACGCAGTCGGCTGCGTGTTGACATTTTCGTGGTGTACATTCTTGTGCGGATAAACTTTATGTTAAAAGACATTGTGAGAGACATACGTTTGAAAGCTTTGCCTTTGATGAATTATTATATACATACATATAAATACTTATATAAAAGAAAGAAAAAACAATTAATGTGCGTGGATTTTTTTTTGACTAAATAATAACAAAGAAATAAATAAGAAGAAAAACAGTTGTTAGGAGCTGTTTGTTGTCTGCAAATTGAATACATACGTACAAACATATGTACATGTAAATAAGAATAGATTAATTGGTAACAGAAAGATCTTGGTTGACAATAAATTTAGCTTGTGAACATAAGTATTACTGCACGCGAAAAACTGCAAGCGACGTATTTGGTGTAGTTCAACATAATAGTAAGGTAATCATAACTAAGATCGTAAACCTAGCATAATCGTTTCGATTAGACGATAAGCGCCAGTTTTTGCTGTAAGTACCCTTTTTTAATTATTATTTATTTAAAATGTCTGCAATTATCAAGACTATACAGTCTAAACGTCGAATGGAGAAAGGCGCAATCACTCGCGCATACACATTTGTTACCAATCCCCCTCAAGAATATTTTGCTGAGGAATTAGAATCTCGGCTTGTGCGTTTAGAAGATGCTTGGAGAAAATTAGGGGAGCTCACTGGAGAGTTATACGCTCATATTCAGGATGAAGGGTTTGTAGATCCAGAAGAGGATATATTAGAATTAAAGAAAAGTATATGCAAAGTTGTGCTATGCTTAAACGGATGTTAAGACTTATTAGTCCAGGTGAATCGACTCCCTAATTACGCAATGATATATTCTCTCAATTAGCTGAGCAGCATTCATCATTGCTGCAAAGACTTGATTCTCCGACTACTTCACATAATGAAAATCGAGGCTTACCAAAACTTAGAATAGAACCTTTTGGGGGTACTTATAAGGACTGGCCAGCGTTTAAGGATTTATTTATAAGTGCCATTGACTCTAAGCCTGACATTTTAAATATTCAGAAATTTCACTATTTGAAGTCATTACTAAAAGACGAAGCAGCAAATCTTATAAAACATATGAAAATATCAGAACTGTCGTACGCTACAGCATGGGATCGTCTTAAGGAGCGCTTTGATCGACCGCGTCATATTGTTAATTCGTATATTGAAACCTTCATGGGCCTCGCTTCAGTCAAAGAGGAAAACGCAGTTGGTTTACGTAAGATTTCGGATACATCAAATGAGGTCATTAGGGGTTTAAATGCCATTGATTATAATGAACGCGATCACTGGTTAATATATATACTTTTAAACAAAATTGATTCAGAATCCCGTCGAAAGTGGCTTCAAAAGTCGCGCGATGACCCTAAACCTACTATCGACACATTTTTAAGGTTTCTGGATCAATGCTGTGAGGAGCTAGAGCTTGGCGAGAACGTTACCTCGAAATTCGCTGCAAATAGACGAAAAGCATCTGCAACCTTAGTTTCTACAAACGAGCAACAAACTTGTGCGGACTGCGGTTCAAGTGATCATCAGCTACCTAAGTGCTCTCATTTTCAAATGTTTTCAATCGATCAGCACCGCACCCTTGTTAAGAATAAAAATCTTTGTTTTAACTGTTTGCGCATAGGACATAATGCTTCTAATTGTAAATCTCAGTACAAGTGTCGTACATGTCAAAGAAATCATCATACTCTACTTCACTACGATTAAGCTGCTCTAGCACAACAAGTGCATGTGGCGATGCCTTCGGAGTCATCGGCGTCCTCCAATTCAGAGTCATTGGGATCAGAGGGTTCCGTACCTGTGTCCCTAAATACTGTGGTAACTCAATTTGCTACAACGGGCCCAATCAATAGAAATCTTACTCACATTTTGCCCACCGCTTTAGTAGATATTCGGGATAGCAAGGGGAACTTTACTACTTGTCGATTGTTACTTGATACAGCGTCCGAACTCTCATATGTAACCGAAGATTGCATCAAGCGCTTGGGGCTACCTCGAAATAGATCTAAAATCTCACTTTCCGGAATTTCTTCTGTTAAGGCCGAATCTACTCATGGACACAGTTATTTGCACATCAAATCTAGAAATACGAAGCATATGTTAGATGTCCAGGTTCACATTCTAGTAAAAATAACTTCGTCACTCCCAAGAAATACAATAACCAACCACGATTGCAAGCAGCTGGAGGGAGTTCGCCTTGCTGACCCATTATTTTATCGTGCGAATCCTATCGATATATTACTTGGAGCAGATTACGTATGGGATGTTATGACCCTTGAAAAGCTTTTCAACGATAAAGGCAGCACAATTGCAGTTTCTACAATTTTCGGTTGGGTAGTAACATCAATTCTATCATCATCTCCACGAAATTCCTCCTCGTCGCTATTAACATTGGTTGACATCGATAAAACAATTCAATCATTCTGGAAAATTGAAGAGATAAACGCAGTAGTAAAATCAGACGACGAATCAGCCAATGTCGAGAAACAATTTAAAGAAACCCATAGACGGCATTCCGATGGACGCTATATCGTTGAACTCCCATTCCAGAAACAGGATACTACGTTCGCCGATACATATAAAGGTGCACTAAGTAGATTTTATGCTACCAAACGCAGACTCGCTAGAAACCCTACGCAAAGGGAAAGCTATATAAAATTTATGAAGGAGTACCACAGTTTGGGCCATATGCGCGAACTTGCGCCAAACGAAATAGAGGTGACTGACGGCCGCGTATTTTATTTGCCGCATCACCCGGTTGTTGGTGTGAAGTTGCGTGTATTTTTTGATGGCTCCTTTAAAGATGCTGACGATAATTCATTAAATAACAAACTCTATAACGGCCCATCAATTAATCGCAATTTATTCTTTGTTTGTTTTCGGTTTCGTCTACACAAATTTGTATTTTCTGCAGATACATATCATCAAAATGTTTCGACAAATTTGGATAGCTGAAGAGCACAGGAACTTCCAGCGAATTCTATGGAGAGAACATCCCAACGATCCCCTCAAACACTTTCAACTTTGTACAGTTACCTATGGAACGTCTCCTGCTCCATACCTCTCGGTAAGAGCCTTGGAACAAATTGCAAATGATTATAAAGATTCTCATCCTATCGCATCAAAGATAGTGCTCGAAGATTTTTATGTGGATGACGTATTAACAGGTGGTTCATCGATAGAAGAACTTAGGTTGAAACGTACAGAGCTAGTTGATTTATTATCACAGGCTGGACTAGAGGTAAGCAAATGGGTGTCCAACTGTAACTAATGGTGTTTTCTTTTCTGAGCATAAATGTTGCCATTTTATTTTGTAACACTTTTTTAAAACTACCTAAACCTTTGAAAAGTGGTACATTTTCAGTGACTACAACAGAACAAACAATCACTATATTTTTAGATGAGACCTCGTTTTTTAATTCCATTTTATGATTTCTTTACAGAAATAAAATTTTTTTATTCAACGTCAAAAAACTGATAGCAAAAAAATAGATCTTCTTCTTTTTAAAAAGGCAGTGAGTAACCCTTTGATTATTTTAGGGGCAAAAATGTAGCATTTTTTCATTTTTTTAGGGCAACATTACCAGAAAAGAACTTACAACTCTGTAGCAATGCTGCCTTGCTGTTCAGAAAAGAACAGAAATGAGTGCATAGGGCAGAATAAAGGCAGCATTTCTGCCAGAAAAGAAAACGCCATAAGTCACAACACATAACACTGGAAATCAGGAATTTTTACAAAACGATGAAGATATATCCACAAAGGTCCTTGGAATATATTGGAATTCTGCTAGGGATAGCATTCGATATAACGTCAACTTGGACGATTCACAGTACGCCACAAAGAGGAGGGTTTTGTCCGAAGTTTCTCGCATTTTTGATCCATTGGGCTTAATTGCTCCAGTTTTGGTAAAATTTGAACTGCTTTTCCAGGAGTTATGGCTGCAAAATATTGAGTGGGACGACCCTCTGCCTCAAAATTTGGAAAATATGTGGGCTAAATACAGAATTGATTTACAGAATGTATCAGAACTTAAGCTTCCCCGATACGTTCCTAACTCTACTATAAAGATTCAGTTACATGGGTTTAGTGACTCTTCTATGAAGGCTTATGCAGCGTGCGTTTACTGCAGGATGGAAGACATCAATGGAGATATTCACGCCAACCTGGTTGCACCACTGAAGCAAATCTCGCTTCCACGATTGAAATTGTGCGGAGCAATGCTTCTTACCCGTTTGATGAAGGCAATTATCTCAGCATTGCCACATCAACAGATAGAAATCAAGGCATGGTGTGATTCTACTATTGTTTTATCGTGGTTGTCAATGCAACCAACAAGGCTCAAAACCTTTGTAGGGAATCGTACATCGGAAATATTAGAGACATTTCCTCGTGAAATGTGGAAACACGTCAATACAAAGGAAAACCCTGCGGACTGTGCTTCTCGTGGGTTACTGGCCGAACAACTACTAAGTCTGGACCTGTGGTGGACAGGCCCTTCTTTCTTAAAAGACAACCTGCAGGATAAGGTCAAATTGGTAGAAGAAATAAAGCTTGCCCATGATGACATCGACGTTATGGTTGAGGTGAAACTTGGGTCAACATTGAAGGACACAGTTGTAGCAAATGTTATCACCACCACCCGTGAGGGACCTCAGTTTGTTCATCCACTAGACCTGGTACTTGATCGTGTTTCTCAGTAGTATCGTCTTGTCCGCATCGCAGCTTACGTTAAACGTTTTGTAAATTTACGTATATACAAGATCAATATACCTGCTACCTACTTGACATACAAGGAAATAAGATGTGGCAAAACCTTTTGTCTTAGAACGGCTCAAAGCAGTTTCTTAAAGGAGAAGGCTAGTCTAATGTGTGGGGAAGCGCTTTCAGCTGATTCAAAAATAGTTCAACTTTCACCATTTGTAGATGATGATGGACTGATAAGGGTTGGAGGACGAATATCAAACTCCGAACTTTCCGCGGAAACTAAGCTCCCGATAATCCTGCCGAAAGGGCATAAAATCACTAGACTTATACTTAATGAAGAGCATATAAAAAATTTGCATCCAGGTGTGTCTGCGCTTTTCGTCATCGTAAGAAAACAATATTGGATTTTAGGAGCTAGAAACCTCATTCGTGAACTCACTCATAAATGTTTGAAATGTTTTCGGCAAGCTCAACATGAAACAAATCAAAGAATGGCTGATTTGCCGTCAGTTCGTGTAAGACAAGCCTTTCCATTCCAAAAAACGGGATGTGACTACGCCGGTCCACTCGTACTTAAGATGCATCATGGAAGAAACTCTAGAACATCAAAGGGTTACATATGCCTGGTTACGTCAGCCTTACATCTAGAATTGGTAACTGACTTAAGCACAGAATGTTTCTTGGCTGCCCTCCGCCGGT
Organism: Melanophora roralis; assembly: GCA_963583895.1. Lineage (NCBI taxonomy): Eukaryota > Metazoa > Arthropoda > Insecta > Diptera > Rhinophoridae > Melanophora > Melanophora roralis. Next base: position 2,692,950 of record OY757192.1, on the reverse strand, counting down.
TTATGGCACGTCGTGGTAAATGCTCTATTTTATACAGTGACTAGCTAAGCCCCGGTGTGCTTCGCTACCCCATTCATAGTAAAATTATTAAAATATGTAAACAAAAGAATTTATATATTTTTTAATTTATTGGTTGCCCCACATAAGTTGCAATAAATAATAAGTCAGCCCTACTATTTACTTAGCACATAAAAATTGGAAATTTACCAGGCTCACAGTTTTGGAGATATTCAGAAAGCAAAAATTATTTATAAATTTCTATATATAATCTTAGCCCCTTATTAACATATTAACATTTTTTGGTAACCTGACGAATGCAATTTAAACTATGTTTCTACCTTCATTGGTTTTAAAGTTACGAAAAGTACTAAAACATAATTTTAACCTTTTTTCCCCCTAAGAGTCCAATTATTCCAAAAAGACCCAAAAACGTACTCATATTTTTTAGGCCTGTCGCATCCAATTTGAATTATGTTTCTATCTTTGTTGGTTGAAAAGTAACAAACAACGCATAAAAAATCAAAATATATTTTTAACCCTGTTTTCCCCTTTTGGATCCAAAATTAAAAAAGTACGAAAAACGTAATAATATTTTTTTAAGACCTATCGAACGCAATTTGAATAATGTTTATATCTTTATTCGTTTAAAAGTAACAAAAAATACCAGAAAGTACCAAAAGATAATTTTAGCCCCTTTTTCCCCCATTTCGGACCAAAATGAAAAAAAAACTCCAGATACCTGTCTGTTAGTTTCTTAAGGAAAACGCAAAACTTTTTAAATTTTGTTTCTATCTTATATACATCAAAAGATAGTAGGCTACAGGTTTTTCCTTTTTTGTCCCCTTTTTATCCCTTTACGGGCCCAATTTCTAAAACTTCGTATGTAATTAAACAAACATGTATTTAGCTCTACCCGTTTGATCAGTATGGCTTTGGGTAATTTGATTAGGCAATTCATAACCAGACCTTCCCATACAAATGGGCGTAGTGTGGGCGCGCCAGCAAAGATTTCCAAAAAAAACTTGCCAATTGTTTCTTCCAGACTTTAGGTAACTCGCTGTAAAAATTTCAAAAAAAACGATCCACTGGTGTAGGCAGCTATGAATTACAAACATACATACATATGTACATACATACATACATACATACATACATACATACATACATACATACATACATACATACATACATACATACATACATACATACATACATACATACATACATACATACATACATACATACATACATACATACATACATACATACATACATACATACATACATACATACATACATACATACATACATACATACATACATACATACAACCTTTCTTTATATAATATAGATACAGGGATCACATTTCAAATATTTTTCAAAAGAAGTTCAAACTTCTCTTATATTGATATACCCAAATTTTATTATGCTTTTGTGCAAATTTTTGTACCTCACCAAAGAAAAAGGTGTGAGACCCACCTCCAATTACACCGATCGACACAGAATCACTTCCTGAGTCGATTAAAACCTGTCAGTCCATCCGTCCGGCTAGGAGTTAGGCTGTGTTCCAAAACGCAGTTTGCTGTGCATCACAAAATTTCAAGTTTTTCCTGAAAGCAAAGATGATGTTTTTGATAATATCTTCTACTTCCACATGAGTGCTAACAGCTATATTAATGTCCTGGAAGCAGAAAACGTTGTCCAAATTGTAAAGAGTGAATAAGGGAAGAAGTTGAAAATTTTTAATGCAAGGCAAACTGCGTTTTGTAATTCAGCCTTAATGTATTCTTGTAAACAAAGTAGAGACCGCATTTTTGCAGATATATCGATGAAATTTGGAACAGATAAGTTTTTTAGCATAAGAAAAAAGCATGTTGTTTGTGGTGATGATCAGGTTATTTTTCGACAGAGCTCCTATACAAATGTCCTCCCGGATTAAGCGTTTTGGGCTATAACTGGCTAGAATATGGCCTTATCTTCACATAATTTTGCACGTTTGTCTATCTTTATGCCACCCATTTTTATACCTAAAATAAATATTATCGGTCTATTTTTGAGCTTCATAAAAGTCGCAACAATAGAAGAACCAGTTTGAAAACTTACATTTTTGTGGGTGCTGCAATCCTCCATTTTTGTCCTTTATAGCTTCGGAATTAGAGGCCTTTTATATCAGTGCAATAAAAGTACCAGCATAAAAAGTTTAACTTTTATGGGCGTGGCACCGCCCACTTTTTTACCTTTAAAATTTTATATTTAAAAGCCGTTTACGTGCGAACTAATTTCCAAAAATCGGTCTCGAAGAGGAATTGAAATTATGTTTCTATCATAATTTATTTTAAAGTTACAAAAAGTACTAAAACATAATTTTAACCCTTTCTTCCCCTTAGGGTCTATAAAATTAAAAAAGTATCTAAAAACGTACTCATATTTTTTAGGCCTGTTACACTTAATTTGAATAATGTTCCTATCGTTATGGTTTAAAAGTTACAAAAAACGAATAAAAAAATCAAAATATATTTTTAGCCCTTTTTCCCCCCTTGGGCCCAAAATTAAAAAAAGTACGAAAAACGTAATCATATTTTTGTAAGACCTATCGAACGCAATTTGAAAAATTTTTCTATCTTTATTGGTTTAAAAGTAACAAAAAGTACCAAAAAGTACCAAAATATAATTTAAACCCCTTTTTTCGGCCTTTCGGACCAAAATTAAAAAAAAAACTCCAAATACCTGTCTGTTTATTTTTTAAGGAAAACGCTAAACTTTTTAAATTTTGTTTCTATCTTATAGACATCAAGAGATAGTAGGTTACCGATTTTTCCCTTTTTGCCCCCTTTTTATCCCTTTACGGGCCCTATGTTTAAAAACTCATGTGCATTTAAACAAACATGTAAAGCTTAACACGTGTTGTAAATTTCAGATATTTAGCTCTACGCGTTTGAGCAGTATGGCTCTGGGTAATTTTGTTACTTGACCTTCCCACACAAATGGGCGTAGTGTGGGCGTGGCAGCAATAATTTCCAAAAAAAAGTAGCCTATTGTTCCTTTCAGACTTGAAGTAACACTCTGTAAAAATTTCACAAAAATCGATCCACTGGTGTGGCCAGCTATAAAATACAAACATACATACATACATACATACATACATACATACATACATATGTATCTATCTCTTTATATAATAGAGATAGATACAGGGATCACATTTCAAATATTTTTCAAAAGAAGTTCAAACTTCTCTTATATTGATATACCCAAATTTTATTATGCTTTTGTGCAAATTTTTGTACCTCACCAAAGAAAAAGGTGTGAGACCCACCTCCAATTACACCGATCGACACAGAATCACTTCCTGAGTCGATTAAAACCTGTCAGTCCATCCGTCCGGCTAGGAGTTAGGCTGTGTTCCAAAACGCAGTTTGCTGTGCATCACAAAATTTCAAGTTTTTCCTGAAAGCAAAGATGATTTTTTTTTTTTTTTTTTTTTTTGTTTTTTTTCATATATTTTATTATTGAATATTCGCTTAAGCGAACTAACAATAAGTATTCAAATCTTAAAACTAAGTTATTAATACTAGTCCAGTCAGTATCAGACTAAAATTTAAGTTCTCATAATAAAGTTAATTAATTTAAAAAGTTTCATCTAAGAGCAATAGTATCCCTTCTTTTTAGGCGGGTGTGCCCACTATGCTGCAGGATGCTTCGGGCGAGCGGATTTGGATGTGTTTCCAACTTATTTAAATACTTGTCCACATAGTTTAGGATTTCGCTTTTTACTAGTGGAACTTCTAGATCCTTATGGATGTTGCTGTTTTTAATATACCACGGAGCACCAGTTATCATTCTCAGAATTTTGTTTTGACGACGTTGTATTTTTTCTATGTTAGAGGCGGAAGCAGTGCCCCATAATTGTATACCGTAGCACCAAATTGGTTTTAAAATCGAGTTGTAGAGTAGAAGCTTACAATCCAGACGTAGCACAGAGTTTCTACCAATTAGCCAGTGGATTTGAGCAGCTTTAAGTTTCATTTGAGTCAGCTTCGCATCTATATGAGGCTTCCATGTGAGGCGGCGATCTAGGTGAACACCAAGATATTTTGTCTCGGTTCGTTGAGGCACCATATGGTTATTAATAGTGATTGGGGAGCACGTTTCTTTGCGTAAAGTAAAAGTTACGTGGGTACATTTTTGTTCATTGATTTTTATTCCCCATAACTTTGCCCATTTTTCAACTTGAGTTACGTGTTGCTGCAGTTGGTTCGAAGCCTCTTTAGGGTCTTTATGAATACTAAGGAACGCAGTATCATCAGCAAATGTCGACGTGTGAGTAAAACTATTGGTTGGCATATCTGCTGTGTAAAGCAAGTACAGAACTGGACCTAGTATACTCCCTTGAGGTACACCAGCCCCTATTGGTTGAGAAGAACTTATTTGGTTTCCCTCCTTGATCATAAATTGTCGACCGGTTATGTATTTTTCTAATAGGTTGAAAATATTAGCTGGAAGGTTAAGCTTTAGTTTGTTTAACAGACCTTCGTGCCATACTTTATCGAAAGCCTGAGAGACATCAATGAAAAGCCCGGAGCAGTACTTCTTTTCCTCAAAGGTTTTTCTTATAACCTGCACCAGTCTGTGAGTTTGTTCGATTGTGCTATGTTGACTTCTAAAGCCAAATTGGTGATCTGGAATGCAGTTGTTTTCATTCAGGATCGGAGTCAGCTTGTTCTTAAACAATTTTTCGAACAATTTTGACATTGTGGGTAACAAACTTATAGGCCTATAAGACTCTACCTTTGAAGGATCTTTGCCAGGCTTAGGAATCATCTTTACTAAGGCAATTTTCCATATAGGCGGGAAATGTTCAAGCCGAATTATTGCGTTAAAAATAAAAAGAATTATTCTTTTTGCCGTAAAAGGTAGCTCTAAGAGCATTTTGTTGCTTATATTATCAACGCCAGGAGCTTTTTTACAATTTAGGCTAGAAATAGCCTCTACAACATCTGTAAATCGAAAACGTATTTCTAAAGGACGTCTAGCAACAACTGGCGGTAATTCCCTCACGTCTGTGCAAGTATTGGGAGTGAACACGTTTTTGAAATGATTTGCAAACAGATCACATTTTTCTTCGTCATTTCTAGCCCAGAATCCTCTCAGATTACGCAGTGGTGGTTTTGCGATAACGGGTCTTTTAAGACGTCTGGCTGATCGCCATAGGGAATAATTTGTCTGAGGAGTCGCGTCTAGACCTTCGAGGTACTCTTTAAGTGAAGCCATTCTGTGAACCTCCAACAAGCTTTTTAATCTGTAAGTACATTCTTTCAGCTTAGTTTTAAGCTGGGGCGATCTATGCTTTTGCCATTCTCTTCGGACTCTCCTTTTTTCAGATAAAAGTTTTCCCACATCGTCAGAATAAATTTTGCTGTACCTGGCCTGGCGATAGGTAGAAGACGCATGTTCAACGGCATTTTTAATGTTTTCATTTAGAACGCTCAGACTATCATCTATGTCTCCCGGAGTTTTTAGCGGTTGGTTTTCTGAGCAGTGGGCACTAATATATTTTTTATATTTTAACCAATTTATTTTTTTAGATAAGAAAAAATCACTAGTTGCTATTTGGTGAGGACTGCAAATAGTAATTATTGTGGGTGAGTGGTCAGAAGATAAATCCAAGGAGGCTACAGCCTCAATAAGGTCCGGGGATATACCTTTTGCCACGCCAAAATCTATTACGTCTGGAATTTTATTATTGTCCGTTGGCCAATAGGTTGGTTGTCCAGTTGAAATAACGAAAAGTCCCATTTCCGACACGGTATCATACAAGACACGACCTCTGGGACTAATTAGGCGGGATCCCCAGTATGTGTGCTTAGCGTTATAGTCTCCAGCAGCTATGAAGCGGGGACCTAATGATTTGTAGAAACTGTTGTACTGATCCTTCGTTATGGAGAATCTGGGTGGACAGTAAACTGACGAAATAACGAGATTATGGAAAAATTCATCAATGCAGACGTTCGTAGCTTGGATATAACATTCCGAGAGGCCACCCAACCATTGGTGTTTAATTCTTGATTTGATTAGAATAGCCGAGCAACCACATGATCTATCCCTAGGATCCTTTGAATCGTAAAAAGAATAGCCACTAATTTTAAAAGTGCTTCTAGATGTCATATGAGTCTCAGAAATACACATAACATCGATTTTTTGGTTCATCAAGAAATATTCGAGCTCGTTTTTGTGTTGGCGGATGCCGTTTGCGTTCCAGAAACAAACCCTGAGGCAGTTCATGGTCTTTTAAGCATAGCCTGCAGAAAAGCAGACTGCATTTTTTGCATTTCTTGCATCATATTGGTCATTTGTGCCATAATCTGCGTAAATTGTGTGACCATATTGTCAATTACGGCTTCCAGGCGGCTAAAATTAGGCCCGGTTGGTTCGCTAGTTGGCACTTCCTGTTGTGTTGTAGGCTGGGTAGACTTACGTGAATTAGGCTGGTTAGACTTTACTGCGGCGGCGTAAGAAACTTGATTTGTAGTTGGTTGTGCCAATGGAGGCATATTTGTAGTTGGTATATTTAAAGGCTGGGGAGGGGCAGGAACTATTTTCGGCTTAGTTAAGCGCTTAACTGAATTGAAAACAGGACAACCTCTATAGTTGGCAGTGTGGTTTCCCCCGCAGTTGCTGCATTTCTTTAACCTAGGATCATCTTTTGGCTTGTCACACTTGGTCGTATCGTGCAGATCCCCACACACAACACAAACAGAAGGCAACTTACAATAAGTTTTAGTGTGGCCATATTCCTGGCAGTTTATGCACTGTACGGGCCCAGATCGCTTATGTGGCACTTCCACAGTGACTCGTCGGTGCATAATATATTTTAAATCATAAATGGGGTGAGTTTCACTTTTTTTCAATTTGATATCACCAGGCTGAAGCTCCACTCGGAATAATGGTTGGGGGTGTTTTTCCCTGTTTCTCATATTGAATACCGTCCTAACCATAAACCCTTTGCTTAGCAAACTGGTCTTGATCTCTTCTGGGTCAACGTTAGAATCAATGCCTTTAATAACTACCTGAAGGCCTTTTGCGGTCTTCAGTTGGTAGGTATAGAAGTTTTTGCTGAGTTTTTCGAGCTCCGAAACAGTAGCGCGGTAGGCGTTTTCATGGTTCACTTGAATTTTTGTCTCAAATATGTTACCGCGTTTAACGTTTGAAACATAAAAGTTATTTTCCCCAATCAAACCGACTAAAAACTTGACGAGATCATTTGAGTTTTTTTCCCTCAAATAAATGGGAGGTGGTTTAAAGGACTTTTTTTCACTAACGGGGGCATCATTATCCTCTTGCAAAATTGCAAAACGATTTTGCGACGAGGTTGGCCTTTCATCGTCTTTTAAAATTTTTGCAGGTTGAGATGCTTCTGCCGATTTAGGGCTTCTTCCCCTTTTAAGAACTGTCACGTAGCGGTCCATCCCTACCTGGATCTTAGGTGCCGGTGCAGAAATTAAGCTTGATGCGGCTTTAGCAGCTGCAGGTTCAACTCCAGAATTTGGCGACCGCGACAAAGATGGTACCCCAGATGATGTTTTTGATAATATCTTCTACTTCCACATGAGTGCTAACAGCTATATTAATGTCCTGGAAGCAGAAAACGTTGTCCAAATTGTAAAGAGTGAATAAGGGAAGAAGTTGAAAATTTTTAATGCAAGGCAAACTGCGTTTTGTAATTCAGCCTTAATGTATTCTTGTAAACAAAGTAGAGACCGCATTTTTGCAGATATTTCGATGAAATTTGGAACAGATAAGTTTTTTAGCATAAGAAAAAAGCATGTTGTTTGTGGTGATGATCAGGTTATTTTTCGACAGAGCTCCTATACAAATGTCCTCCCGGATTAAGCGTTTTGGGCTATAACTGGCTAGAATATGGCCTTATCTTCACATAATTTTGCACGTTTGTCTATCTTTATGCCACCCATTTTTGTACCGAAAACAAATATTATCGGTCTATTTTTGAGCTTCATAAAAGTCGCAACAATAGAAGAACCAGTTTGAAAACTTACATTTTTGTGGGTGCTGCAATCCTCCATTTTTGTCCTTTAGAGCTTCGGAATTAGAGGCCTTCTATATCAGTGCAATAAAAGTACCAGCATAAAAAGTTTAACTTTTATGGGCGTGGCACCGCCCACTTTTTTACCTTTAAAATTTTATATTTAAAAGCCGTTTACGTGCGAACTAATTTCCAAAAATCGGTCTCGAAGAGGAATTGAAATTATGTTTCTATCATAATTTATTTTAAAGTTACAAAAAGTACTAAAACATAATTTTAACCCTTTCTTCCCCTTAGGGTCTATAAAATTAAAAAAGTATCTAAAAACGTACTCATATTTTTTAGGCCTGTTACACTTAATTTGAATAATGTTCCTATCGTTATGGTTTAAAAGTTACAAAGAACGAATAAAAAAATCAAAATATATTTTTAGCCCTTTTTCCCCCTTTGGGCCCAAAATTAAAAAAAGTACGAAAAATGTAATCATATTTTTGTAAGACCTATCGAACGCAATTTGAAAAATTTTTCTATCTTTATTGGTTTAAAAGTAACAAAAAGTACCAAAAAGTACCAAAATATAATTTAAACCCCTTTTTTCGGCCTTTCGGACCAAAATTAAAAAAAAAACTCCAAATACCTGTCTGTTTATTTTTTAAGGAAAACGCTAAACTTTTTAAATTTTGTTTCTATCTTATAGACATCAAGAGATAGTAGGTTACCGATTTTTCCCATTTGGCCTCCTTTTTATCCCTTTACGGGCCCTATGTTTAAAAGCTCATGTGCATTTAAACAAACATGTAAAGCTTAACACGTGTTGTAAATTTCAGATATTTAGCTCTACGCGTTTGAGCAGTATGGCTCTGGGTAATTTTGTTACTTGACCTTCCCACACGAATGGGCGTAGTGTGGGCGTGGCAGCAATAATTTCCAAAAAAAAAGTAGCCTATTGTTCCTTTCAGACTTGAAGTAACACTCTGTAAAAATTTCACAAAAATCGATCCACTGGTGTGGCCAGCTATAAAATACAAACATACATACATACATACATACATACATACATACATACATACATACATACATACATACACCCGTTCTTTATATAATAGATAACGGCACAAACTTTGTCGGGGCAAAACGTAAACTCAACGAGATGTATCAACAACTTCAAGTGGAGGAACACAACAGAATCATTACTGAAACTTTGGCTAAAGAAGGCATCAAATGGGTGTTTATACCACCATACTCACCACACTGGGGTGGTATTTGGGAGTCCGGTGTACGTTTAGTGAAGCTCCATTTACGTCGCGTCATGGGTTCAACTCTTCTTACCTTTGAACAGATGCACACTCTTCTCGCTCAAGTGGAAGCAGTTATTAATTCTAGACCACTGGGGTTCGCTCCAGATACTGATGTGCACTACCTCTCTCCTTCCCATTTTTATTGGGTAGACCGACTACTATGGTACCTGAGGGCAACCTATCGGAAGTGAAAATAAATCGACTTAGCTATTGGCAACACGTACAGTGTATGTACCAAGGTTTCTGGCGAAGATGGAGTACGGAGTATCTAACCTCGCTTCAACAGCGCCCAAAATGGACACAACCACAGCCTAATATTACTTCAGGTGACGTCGTTCTCATTAAGGAACCTAACGCTTCCCCGTCCACTTGGTTAACTGGTCGGGTTACAGAAACTTTTCCTGGTAAAGATGGCCTAACAAGAGTTGTACAACTACAGACATCTAATGGAACCGCGACTAGATCAATTACCAAGATTGTGAAGCTTCCCCTATGCTGAAACGTTGTTCAGGGCGGCCCGGGATGTTGAGGAACCATTAATGAAAATAACTCTCTGTCATTTTAATTTTTAACATTCTTTCAATATTTGTTGTTTCTTTTTTTGTATTTTATTTTGCTATTGAAAGCTCTTCTCATTTATTGTAACTTTTCTTTTGTATTTGGTCAGTCTTGTCATACACGTGTAACCATACAGTCCACTAAAATTAATAAACATTGAATTTAAACAAAAAGGAAAATAGTTGTTTGTTTTAGTTATGATCACTTAAATTTTCAAAATTTAAGACAAACTTTACCAAATAGCTAAAAAAGGCTTTTTAAAATTCTTACAAACTTATAAAAATTATTAGGTGTTTTGAATCAAATGTCAGAACAAATTTGCAAAAACTAACGGCTGTATTTTTTCTTGTACGCAGACTTTTTCTGCGGTAGTAATGCCAATCTTTTGCAAAACATAGTGAAATTAAAAGTCGCCACATAATTAATATGTTGTTAAGGAGCTAAAAATGTTGTTTAGGAATATTGCTTTGCGATTTAATTAAAAAAAACATAAAATAATAAATATGTATAAATAAAAATTTACATGTACTCAATCTTTTTATTCACTTTGTACGCAAACTTTTTCTGACTAGTGTACATACATACATACACATATTAGTGAGAGAAGAAAAAAACAACAAACTAAGTAATAAAAGAGCGAACGGTTAATGAGTAACAGTAATCGTGGTGACAGTGGGCCTAATAGCCGAAATGCTTAAATTGTTTTAAGCTCAAGCGTTAGCAATGAAAACATCAGAGACCCTGAATATAATAAAAAGTATTTGAACGCAAAACCGAAAATAGTTATAGTTAATTTAAGTGCAAGTGCGCCTAATTTAAATAAGTATACTGAACCAGGGACAATTTTAGCCCAATCTCTTTTCAAAAATTATTAAAACAAGTAAGAGCGCTATATTCGGCTGTGCCGAATCTTATATACCCTTCACATTGATCTTTAAATATATCCAGCAAGTTTTAAAGTTCGTATGGATAATAGAAATATATGAGTAACGTTTAAGGTCGACAGTTATAAAAGTTTTTTACATTATTTATATTAAAAGGTTACTAAAAGTTGTTAATTTTTATGGGATGTTCTAGCCCCCCTGCTCCTCCAATTTTTTTTACAAAAATGTATGAATTATTTGAATATTACTCTTTGTAGAATATTTAAAGTCGATAGCTGTTATAGTTTTCCAGATGTAGCGTATCGAAAATGCCATACAAATTGTTAATTTGTATAGGAGCTACCCTATCTCCTCGCCCCACCCAAAAAATTGGAACTGCAAAGTGTAGACCTTATTGTCCAATTAATTTTTGCAGAGCATTTGAAGTCGATTTCTGTTATAGTTTCCAAAACGTAGCGTATCGAAAATTTCAAAAAAATTTTAATTTGTATGGTAGCTACCCCTTGTTCACCCCTCACCCAAAAAACTTTTTCTCTAAAGCGTAGGTTTCGTTGTTTTTTTTTTTTTTTTTTTCATATATTTTATTATTGAATATTCGCTTAAGCGAACTAACAATAAGTATTCAAATCTTAAAACTAAGTTATTAATACTAGTCCAGTCAGTATCAGACTAAAATTTAAGTTCTCATAATAAAGTTAATTAATTTTAAAAGTTTCATCTAAGAGCAATAGTATCCCTTCTTTTTAGGCGGGTGTGCCCACTATGCTGCAGGATGCTTCGGGCGAGCGGATTTGGATGTGTTTCCAACTTATTTAAATACTTGTCCACATAGTTTAGGATTTCGCTTTTTACTAGTGGAACTTCTAGATCCTTGTGGATGTTGCTGTTTTTGACATACCACGGAGCACCAGTTATCATTCTCAGAATTTTGTTTTGACGACGTTGTATTTTTTCTATGTTAGAGGTGGAAGCAGTGCCCCATAATTGTATACCGTAGCACCAAATTGGTTTTAAAATCGAGTTGTAGAGTAGAAGTTTACAATCCAGACGCAGCACAGAGTTTCTACCAATTAGCCAGTGGATTTGAGCAGCTTTAAGTTTCATTTGAGTCAGCTTCGCATCTATATGAGGCTTCCATGTGAGGCGGCGATCTAGGTGAACACCAAGATATTTTGTCTCGGTTCGTTGAGGCACCATATGGTTGTTAATAGTGATTGGAGAGCATGTTTCTTTGCGTAAAGTAAAAGTTACGTGGGTACATTTTTGTTCATTTATTTTTATTCCCCATAACTTTGCCCATTTTTCAACTTGAGCTACGTGTTGCTGCAGTTGGTTCGAAGCCTCTTTAGGGTCTTTATGAATACTAAGGAAAGCAGTATCATCAGCAAATGTCGACGTGTGTGTAAAACTATTGGTTGGCATATCTGCTGTGTAAAGCAGGTACAGAACTGGATCTAGTATACTCCCTTGAGGTACACCAGCCCCTTTTGGTTGAGAAGAACTTATTTGGTTTCCCTCTTTGATCATAAATTGTCGACCGGTTATGTATTTTTCTAATAGGTTGAAAATATTAGCTGGAAGGTTTAGCTTTAGTTTGTTTAACAGACCTTCGTGCCATACTTTATCGAAAGCTTGAGAGACATCAATGAAAAGCCCGGAGCAGTACTTCTTTTCCTCAAAGGTTTTTCTTATAACCTGCACCAGTCTGTGAGTTTGTTCGATTGTGCTATGTTTACTTCTAAAGCCAAATTGGTGATCTGGAATGCAGTTGTTTTCATTCAGGATCGGAGTCAGCTTGTTCTTAAGCAATTTTTCGAACAATTTTGACATTGTGAGTAACAAACTTATAGGCCTATGAGACTCTATCTTTGAAGGACCTTTGCCAGGCTTAGGAATCATCTTTACTAAGGCAATTTTCCATATAGGCGGGAAATGTTCAAGCCGAGTTATTGCGTTAAAAATAAAAAGAATTATTCTTTTTGCCGTAAAAGGTAGCTCTAAGAGCATTTTGTTGCTTATATTATTAACGCCAGGAGCTTTTTTACCATTTAGGTTAGAAATAGCCTCTAAATCATCTGTAAATCGAAAACGTATTTTTAAAGGACGTCTAGCAACAACAGGCGGTAATTCCCTCACGTCTGTGCAAGTAGTGGGAGTGAACACGTTTTTGAAATGATTTGCGAATAGATCACATTTTTCTTCGTCATTTCTAGCCCAGGATCCTCTCAGATTACGCAGTGGTGGTTTTACGATAACAGGTCTTTTAAGACGTCTGGCTGATCGCCATAGGGAATAGTTTGTCTGAGGAGTCGCGTCTAGACCTTCGAGGTACTCTTTAAGTGAAGCCATTCTGTGAACCTCCAACAAGCTTTTTAATCTGTTAGTACATTCTTTCAGCTTAGTTTTAAGCTGGGGCGATCTATGCTTTTGTCATTCTCTTCGGACTCTCCTTTTTTCAGATAAAAGTTTTCCCACATCGTCAGAATAAATTTTGCTGTACCTGGCCTGGCGATAGGTAGAAGACGCATGTTCAACGGCATTTTTAATGTTTTCATTTAGAACGCTCAGACTATCATCTATGTCTCCCGGAGTTTTTAGCGGTTGGTTTTCCGAGCAGTGGGCACTAATATATTTTTTATATTTTAACCAATTTATTTTTTTAGATAAGAAAAAATCACTAGTTGCTATTTGGTGAGGACTGCAAATAGTAATTATTGTGGGTGAGTGGTCAGAAGATAAATCCAAGGAGGCTACAGCCTCAATAAGGTCCGGGGATATACCTTTTGCCACGCCAAAATCTATTACGTCTGGAATTTTATTATTGTCCGTTGGCCAATAGGTTGGTTGTCCAGTTGAAATAACGAAAAGTCCCATTTCCGACACGGTATCATACAAGACACGACCTCTGGGACTAATTAGGCGGGATCCCCAGTATGTGTGCTTAGCGTTATAGTCTCCAGCAGCTATGAAGCGGGGGCCTAATAATTTGTAGAAACTGTTGTACTGATCCTTCGTTATGGAGAATCTGAGTGGACGGTAAACTGATGAAAAAACGAGATTATGGAAAAATTCATCAATGCAGACGTTCGTAGCTTGGATACAACATTCCGAGAGGCCACTCAACCATTGGTGTTTAATTCTTGATTTGATTAGAATAGCCGAGCCACCACATGATCTATCCCTAGGATCCTTTGAATCGTGAAAAGAATAACCACTAATTTTAAAAGTGCTTCTAGATGTCATATGAGTCTCGAAATACTTTTTGTAGAGCATTTGATGTCGATAGCTGTTACAGTTTCCGAGATAAAGCGTATCGAAAATTTCATAAAAATTTATAATTTGTTTTGTAGCTACCCCTTGTTCACCCCTCACCCAAAAAATTTTTTCTTCAAAGCGTAGGTATTGTTGTCGAATTACTTTTTGTATAGCAATTGATGTCGATAGCTGTTGTAGTTGCCGAGATATAGCGTATTGAAAAATTAATACAAATTGTTAATTTGTATGGGAGCTACCCCTTTTTCTGACCCCATTATACAATTTTTTTCTTTAAAGCGTAGGCCTTGATGTCCAATTATTTTTTGTAGAACATTTGATTTCGATATCTTTAATAGTTTTCAAGATGTAGCGTATTGAAAATTTCATAAAAATTATTAATTTGTATTGAAACCACCCCTTCTTCTGTCCCTATTCAAAAAATTTTTCCTTTTAAGCGTTAGTCTTGATGTCCAATACATTTTTGTAGAACATTTGATTTCGATATCTGTTATAGTTTCCGAGATAAAGCGCATTGAATATTTCATAAAAATTTTTAATTTGTATGGAAGCCACCCCTTTTTTTGTCCCCATCCAAAAAAGGTTTTCTTTAAAGCGTTAGTCTTGATGTGCAATTACTTTTTGTATAACATTTGAATTCGAAATCTGTTATAGTTTCCGAGATATAGCGTATCTAAAATTTCATAAAAATTGTTAATTTGTATGGGAGCTACCCGTTCTTCACCCCCCACCCAAAAAATTTTTTCCTTAAAGCGTACGTCTTGATGTCCAATTACTTTTTGTAGAACATTTGATTTCGGTATCTGTTGTAGTTTCCGAGATATAGCGTATTGAAAAATTAATACAAATTGTTAATTTGTATGGGAGCTACCCCTTTTTCTGACCCCATTATAAAATTTTTTTCTTTAAAGCGTAGGCCTTGATGTCCAATTATTTTTTGTAGAACATTTGATTTCGATATCTTTAATAGTTTTCAAGATGTAGCGTATTGAAAATTTCATAAAAATTGTTAATTTGTATTGAATCCACCCCTTCTTCCGTCCCTATTCAAAAAAATTTTTCTTTTTAAGTGTTAGTCTTGATGTCCAATAAATTTTTGTAAAACATTTGATTTCGATATCTGTTATAGTTTCCGAGATAAAGCGCATTGAATATTTCATAAAAATTTTTAATTTGTATGGAAGCCACCCCTTCTTCTGCCCCCATTCAAAAAATTTTTTCTTTAAAGCGTTAGTCTTGAGTCCAATTACTTTTTGTAGAACATTTGATTTCGATATCTGTTATAGCTTCCGCGATATAGCATATTGAAAATTTCATAAAAATTGTTAATTTGTATGGGAGCTACCCCTTTTTCTGCCCCCATTCAAATTTTTTTTTTTTAAAGCGTTAGTCTTATGTGCAATTACTTTTTGTAGAACATTTGATTTCGATATCTGTTGTAGTTTCCGAGATAAAGCGTATTGAAAATTTCATAAAAACTGTTAATTTGTATGGGAGCTACCCCTTTTTCTTCCACCATCCAAAAAATTTTTACTTGAGAGCGTTAGTCTTGATGTCCAATTACTTTTTGTAGAACATTTTATTTCGATATCTGTTATAGTTTCCGAGATATAGCGTATTAAAAATTTCATAAAAATTGTTAATTTGTATGGGAGCTACCCCTTTTTCTGCCCCTATTCAATAAAATTTTTTTAAAGTGTTAGGCATGATGTGCCATTACTTTTTTTAGAACATTTGAGTTTGGTATCTGTTATAGTTTCCGAGATATAGCGTATTGAAAATTTCATAAAAATTGTTAATTTGTATGGGAGCTACCCCTTTTTCTGCCCCCATTCCAAAAATGTTTTCTTTATAGCGTTAGTCTTGATGTGCAATTACTTTTTGTGGAACATTTGATTTCGATATCTGTTATAGTTTCCGAGATATAACATATTGAAAATTTAATAAAAATTGTTAATTTGTATGGAAGCTACCCCTTTTTCTGCCCCCATCCAAAAATATTTTTTTAAAGCGTTAGTCTTATATGCAATTACTTTTTGTAGAACATGTTATTTCGATATCTGTTATAGTTTCCGCGATATAGCGTATTGAAAATTTAATAAAAATTGTTAATTTGTATGGGAGCTACCCCTTTTTCTGCCCCCATCTAAAAATATATTTTTTAAAGCGTTAGTCTTATGTGCAATTACTTTTTGTAGAACATTTGATTTCGATATCTGTTGTAGTTTCCGAGATATAGCGTATTGAAAATTTCATAAAAACTGTTAATTTGTATGGGAGCTACCCCTTATTCTGCCCCTATCCAAAAATTTTTTTTTAAAGCGTAGACCTAGATGTCCAATTACTTTCTGTAGCACATTTGATTTCGATATCTGTTATAGTTACCGAGATATAGCGTATTGAAAATTTCATAAAAATTTTAATTTGTATGGGAGCTACCCCTTTTTCTGCCCCCATCCAAAAAATTTTTTCTTAGGAGCGTTAGTCTTGATGTGCAATTACTTTTTGTATAACATTTGATTTCGATATCTGTTATAGTTACCGAGATATAGCGTATTGAAAATTTCATAGAAATTTTAATTTGTATGGGAGCTTCCAATTTTCTGCTCCCATCCAAAAAATTTTTTCTTTAGAGCGTTAGTCTTGATGTGCAATAACTTTTTGTATAACATTTGATTTCGATCTCTGTTATAGTTTCCGAGATATAGCGTATTGAAAATTTCATAAAAGTTGTTAATTTGCCCTTCTTCTGCCCTCACCCAAAAATTTTTTTCTTAAGAGCTTTAGTCTTGATGTGGAATTACTTTTTGTAGAACATTTGATTTCGATATCTGTTATAGTTTCCGAGATTTAGCGTATTAAATAATTCATAAATATTGTTAATTTGTATGGGAGCTACCCCTTCTTCTGCCCTCATCCAAAAAAATTTTTTTTTAAAGCGTTATTCTTGATTTGCAATTACTTTTTGTAGAACTTTTGATTTTGATATCTATTATAGTTTTCGAGATATAGCGTATTGAAAATTTCATAAAAATTGTTTATTTGTATGGGAGCTACCCCTTTTTCTGCCCCCATCGAAAAATTTTTTCTTTTATTTATTTATTATTACAACCATGCACAACAAGACAAAGTCTTATAATTACAGTGCAAGGGCTTATTAAAGGACATACATTTTTGGTATCATAATCTTCAATAATATACTTAAATATAATAAAAAATGCAAATATAATAAATAGACAAATCAATATAGGTTTTATAAAACATTTGGTATCGATTTTTAATGTAAACAAGAACAAATATTAAAAATTTTGATTGGTAAACAAAACGTTAACATATTAAAAACAAAAAAAAAGTATTAGTACACGACATATATTACTAATCAAAATAATTAAAAAGAAACATTTTAAAATTCATTGCATTGCTGTTTAGTTGTTGGTCATACGGTAGGGCATTCCAAAGGCGGACAGAATGTAAAAAGAATTGCCAATCGGAAACAAGGCATTGATATTTAGGAATTATAATTTTCCTACCCCTTAGTGACCTCGCAAATTTAATTCTTTGAAACAAATATTGCCGTTTTCCTGTGTATATAATTTTGTGAAGAAAAATTAGCACTCTAATTCTCAATAAATTCGTAAATGATACACCATAAAGCGTCCTCGCGTATATAGAGACATGGTCTCTTCTTCTTAGATTATATACATATCTTGTTATGTTATATAAAACCTCAAGTTTTCGTTTACTGACGTAATCACAGTTCGAAAACAATTCACAACCATAAGTAAGGCTCGGAACCAAGTAAGCTTTTGCAAGAAGCACTCTTATTCTCAATGGTGTGAGATATTGAACAGACCAAAGTGTTCTCAATTTACAATATGATTTAGCAACCAGCATATTGACCTGATTTGTCCACGTCAAGTTGCTATTACAGACAATTTCAAGATTCTTCACATTACTGACTATCTCAATTTTCTCTCCATTAATGACGATGTCATCACATATACATGGCTGTACTGATTTGTTGTGGATCACTGGACATTTGGATGGCCTAGGATTCAAACAAAGCCGATTTACAGATGCCCACCTATAAATATTATCCAGATCATAATTAATTTGGCAAATGTTCTCCGAGATCAATTGAACTGGACTACTTAGCCACAACTGCATATCATCGGCATACATATGAATATTGCAGTATGATAAATTTTCTGGCAAATCATTGGCATATAACGAAAAAAGAAGTGGTCCCAAAATGGATCCTTGAGGAACATCTCTTTTAAGCTCAACAATATTAGACACTCTGTCATTAGCGTAGACCGATTGTGTACGATCAGTGAGATATGAGAAAATAAGTTGTGCTGCTGTCGAAGAGAAGCCAAAAAGGTGTCTAAGTTTGTTGTACAAAATGTTATGGTTAACTGAATCAAATGCTTTTGAATGATCAAGAAGCACCAAAAAATTAATTTTCCCGTCATCTAAATTACTCCTGATACTTTCCGAAACATTGACTAAAGCAGTCACACAACTATGATTTGGTCGGAACCCCGATTGTTTATTAGACAATAAATTATTAGCTTGAAGATGAGCACTTATTTGCAAATGCAAAATTTTCTCAAAGGCCTTTGAAAGATAGCTTAATATGGCTATTGGACGGTATTCGTCATTGGATTTGGGAACTGGAATTATTTTCGCGTACTTCCAACTTGTGGGGAAACAACTTGTTGTAATGATGGTGTTAAAAAAGTGAGTAATATACGGTAGGAGAGAGGGCAACATGAGCCTTATGAATATAACTTTCCTATTCCAATTTCACTAATTGTTCGCCAAGTGCGCTGTGATTCAAGAGCGAGATCGAATCTGCTGGAGACATAATTAGATTCAGCAGTCCTTATCATTTTATTTGTCTCTTTCCTGGCCGAACGGAATAAAGCTAATAACCCAGATGTTCTAAAACGCTTCCACCGCGAGTACGCCAAATCTCTGCGCCTAACAGACTCACGTATGTCTGAGCTAAACCATGGCTTCACTGCTGGAGTAACATATTTAGTTTTCATAGGAACTGAATCATCATAGAGTCTGTACAAATTATGCTCAAGAAACGAGAGCTGATTATTCACGTGTGTCATGCCCAAAATATTATCCCAATTCACCTGTAGAAAGCTATTATTGAGAACATTATAGTTTAATCTATTAAAATCACGGAATGTATAAGACTGGTTCTTGTGTCCAAACTGAAAATCATATGTCGAAAAAATTATATCATGTTTAGAAAAACATGGAGCAGAAAGCTGATCATACAGTAGTATTTTTGAAGTATCACCAACAAAAATAAGATCCAGGAGGGTACTATTACTTTCGGTAAAGTGTGTAGGAGTAGTTAAATTTGCCGGTATAAGACCAACTGAACCCATGTCATCTCTGAATGTGGTCTCACTCAGTAGATTAGAATTAAAATCTCCAGTAATTAGCACATCACTGAACCGCATGACATGTGTTTCAACACCAGCCAAGAAGTTGCGGTAGTCAACATTGCTATTTGGCCTATACGCACAACCTACCAACATTTTTATACCAAATGAAGAAATTTCAATAAAAATATGCTTAATTTTATCGTCAGCACTATTCCTGTTACAGAGCTTGCAAGTTATATTATTCTTGACGTATATGGCAACACCTCCCCCTCTTCCAACTAGTCTATCAGATCTGAACATCTTATAACCTGATAAGGACACAAGCCCATTAGTAATTGACTCATCTAGCCATGTCTCCGACACACAAACAATATCAATATTAGAGTTTTCAAAAATCCATCTAAATTCTTCAATTTTCGGCCTTAAGCTCTGCGCATTCAGATGGCATATTTGAAGGCCTTTTTTCCGTTTGGAAATAATATTAATTGAAACATTCGTTACGCACATGGAGTTACCTTCAGAAATTACCATACTCAAGATAATAAATTAAATTAATGTTAAAATAAATGTTGACCCTAAACACAACGCAATGCATCTTAAAAATAACTAAGTTAAAAGATGAATTTATAAAAAATAGAAATAAAATTATATAATATTAATTAATTGTTCATACAGGAAAAATAGTATATTCAAATAGAAATCAAAAATAAATAAAAAATTTTTAGACTCAAGATAAAGTTAGTGCCGAAAAAGATGTAGTAGCTCATCAAGAAATTCTACATGTACTGGATCATCAGAATCGTTCTTTTTAATGTACACCAGTCCATGCAAGGTATAAGCATTATTAATTTGTTTGTCTTTTTTCATTTTTAAGGCTTGTTGGAAAATTTTGTAGTTGTGAGGAGTTAAATTTTCATTAATAAAAACAGGAGCAACACTATCAAACCCAGCATGCTTAAGACAAAGGGTTGATTTATTTTCTCGTCTGAACTTTGCAACTGTTTTCAGTAAGAAATTTCTATCATAAGGCGAGTGCATTTTTACGACAATGACTTCATCTTTTGGTGCATATGTTATATTGTTTTTGTATATTTTGTTATGCCTATATATATTGTCAACTTGCGGCGTTGAGATATTTAAACTGTTGCAGATTTTACTAAATATGTCATATAAGTCTTCATTATCATAGTAGGGTACAGCACGTATTCGTATACTACCAGCCACTGTTGAATTGTCTTGTTTATTTAGTTTTCTTTTTAATACTTTTATTTCACTCTCAATGTTCTTAATCTCATAAACCTCTGACCAAAGACTATATATTTATAAAGATATTGCACTTCCATACACTGTTTTATGACTGCTAAGTTGATGTGGATTTATCATATGGATTTATTAAAATAGAGAGAGAGAGAGAGAGAGTTAATAAAAATGGCGATAGAAATAACAAAAAGAAAATAAGCTTTCAGCAAAACAATTTGTAGGAGTATGTACGTGTGTAAATATCGCCAAAGAATGTATCGTCACAGAAAATGCGAAACGCCTAATCTAAAATAACATAAAATTTACTTTTTTTATTAAGTTTGGTTCGTGAAGTCAAAATATGTACATCATCTCGAAAATTATTTTTTCCAGCAGAAATTAATTTGTTAATTCTGGTTAACTTATATTAAAAAATTTTTTGTGTTTATTCTCAACATATTTTTTATTTAAACAAGTTTTTTGCTTCTCCTGTAAAAGTTTTAACATGTAAGCTAAGGCATTTTGCATGTTCTATGACGATATACTTATAACAAAAACTGATGAAAAGAGAAGACGAAAAGTAAAGGCAAAAAAAAGGCCACCAAATTTTAAGAATTGAAACCAAGGCATATCGATACAAGGTGGCCGCAAAAAAAAATAAGAGAGTCTCCTTTTAAACCTTATTTTTTTTATATGGAGCTTGATACTAAAATTGAAAAATAATTTCAATTATAGTTTCAAACTCCATATAAAAAATAAAGAAAACGACTCCCTTATTTTTTTTGCGGCCACCTTGTATCGATATGCCTTGAATAAAAACAAAAATATCGTACACGTCCATACAAACATTAATACATTTCGGTGTACATATACACATTGTTATTCTTTTTGTTTGTTTTTATATATGAATTAGGGCAAAAAAAGGTATGTTTCAATACAGTTTTTGTGCAAAAAGCCGTGATAGTAGCGAATAAATTTCAATGCGTAGTTATAGGGCAACAATACGTATTTTGTTGTTGTATAAATGAAACCAAGTCGATTCGCAACGAATAAAAATTCCATTATTATCAAAATGAAAATAACTGAAGCAAGAAATAGTTTTTCTGAAAACTTTAAATTCATTACTTTAAGTAGAGAGTAGTAAAATACCGCCCTAAATATAATTATTGTTCGTGTACTTTAATTTATTGAATTTAAAAACAAAAAATCTTTAAGGATAATTTTACTTATTTAAAGTTTTTAGTTTTAAATTTTTGATTCTACATTTATACCCGTATAGAAAAAATATTACTTTGTCAAATTTTCATTACAGTTTATCAGGCGAATTGGTTAAATTTTATTGTGATAAGATTTTTATTGAAAAACTTATTTTTTTAATTAAAATTTTTTGTTTGTTTTATTTGCGCAGAATATCTTTTGTTTTCAGATCGTTTTATTTTTTTATATGTACAGGTACATGTTTGCAATTTTATTGTGACAGGTGTGGCTATTTAACTCACATTGTGTTTATTTCAGTGCAAACATCAAGTTCTAAGTTAAAAAAAACTGTAATTTTAAATGTAACCTTACAAATTTTAGTTTTCGAAAATTTTTCTTTCAAAAAACAAACTTTTTTTATTAAAACTTAAATATACTGATAAAAAATATTTTTTAACTTTAAAATAACAAATGTCAATTTTTTATTAAAAAAATAAAGCGTGTATGGGAATGAATACTAGACAATGTACTCTCCCTGAACTATTTTTTTTTAATATTAAATATTTTATACGACAAAACAAACCACTTTTTAATATGAAAATAAAAAAATAAACAAATAAATAAATAGAACAAGGGCGCTATATTTTGCTATGCCGAATCTTATATATTTACACTTCACATTGGTCTTTTTATATACTTAGCCATCTGATCTAGCTGATTTATTTCATACTGCGAATATTGTAATTAAAAAAGTTTTTTGTGCCGGGTTTGAGGTCGATAGCTGTCCTAGTTTTTGAAATAGAAAACCTTACAAAATTTTAACGTTTGTACTATGTATAATAGAAATACCATGTAAAAGATTTAAGGTCGAGAGTTTTAACTGTTTTCAGCATATTTTGTATTAAAATCAGAACATTTGAAGTTTTCTAGATGTAGCGTATCGAAAATTTTACAAAAACTGTAAATTTGTATGAGAGCTACCCCTTCCCCTGCTCCGCTCCCAATATTTTTTTTATTATTGTAAAATTACTTTTTATAAAACATTTTAATTCTATTGCTATTATGTTTCTCAGATTTAGCGCTTTAAATATTGCAATTCAAGGGGAAATATAACTTCCCCTGCTCCTATCTGAAAAATGATTCCCCCTAATTTAGGTCCCTATCTTTAAAGTACCCGTGCTTAGTTTTGTGGCAAGAGTGGCTGCATTTATTGAGATATATACATTATTTTGCCCTAAAAATGGATTTGGGGTTTCGACTAAATCTCGATCATAAGACCGAATATGCTGACTTAGATAGCGATTGACACAGGGATATTTCTGATTGTTTGATGCCAAACGTTTTATGTGCGCCACTATTTGGATCCGGAAACATGATTTTAACAGTCACACTGATGATTTTTTTTAAACTGAAGACAAAAGTTATTTTCTCAAAAAAAAAAAAAAAATTATAAAAATTAAAGTTTAAAAAATAAATAACTTGAGGTTTTATGTATGCAATTAATAATTTAAAACTTGTAAGAAATGTTAGAAGGCGCTTTATTTGACCAGCTCTCTACATATCAAAATAAGGGTATTTTAATTCAACTCTAATCGACATGATTTCATTTCTACAGCAATAAAATATGTACGTATTTGTACCCTACAACTAGATTATCAACTACTTTCAATTTGCTTAAAAGAAGGTGTCTTTTTTTTGAATATACATAGAGGCATACATATGCAGGTAAATCAAAAAGCAGCAAAATAAAAAAAATAAACATGGAAAACAATGGTTATATTGTATGTATGTACATACATCCATATGTATATGCTGGTATGTATGTACATGCACCATTAATATTTTTTTTGGCTGTTATTGTTCTTAAAATTTGGCGTCAATTTTTTGTGATCTTTTTTTTATTTTCTGTCTTCTCTCAAATTAAGAGAGTGTTTTTCCTTTCCCTTTGCCTTTACCGTAACCACCCATTATATATATATATATATATTGATTCCTATGGTTCCAAGTTGGAACAAAGGGCCGTAACGAAATTCTTCCATTGGGATCTGTCCTGTGCGGTTAGTCTGATCTCAGACCAGGTCCTTCTTGTTTCGCTAATTTCGGATTCAAGTTGCCTCCTCCAGGTGTTAGATGGTCTACCTCTTCTTCTGCTGCCATGAGGGTTCCAGTCAATTGCCATCCTTGATATATCATCATGGGGTCTTCTCAAAATATGACCAACCCAACTCCATTTCCTCTTTGCAATTTCTATGCGAATTGGTATTTCCCCTGTTCTTTGCCAGAGGTCTCTGTTGGAAACTACGTTCGGCCAAAATATTCGCAAAATTTTTCGCAAGCAACGATTAACAAATACTTGCAGGGATTGAATGTCGCTTGCAGTAGAGTTCCAGGACTCACATCCATATAGCAGGATAGAGCGAACATTAGAGGAGAAAAGGCGAAGCTTAGTTTTTATATGTATTTGTGGTGACTTCCATACTCTTTGTAATGCACCAAAAGACTGCTTTGCTTTCCTTATGCGATATGCAATATCATCACGTGAGCCGCCTGTTGTTGATATGATACTTCCTAAGTAGCAAAACGATTGGACGTCCTCGAGTTCTATGTTGTTTACTCGGAATTTGGAGAGATTAGTCGAATTGATACGTAGAACCTTAGTTTTGTCGAAGTTAATGTGGAGCCCGACGCCAGATGCTAGCTGATGTATTTGATCCAATTTGGCTGACATGTCGGTAAAGTTATGTGCGAGCAGGCAAATATCATCGGCGTAGTCAAGGTCTTCCAATCGACCATTCATACCCCATGTAATGCCTCTTCTTATTCGGGTTGCTTGCTGCATAATTGAATCCAATACAATATTGAATAACAGCGGAGATAGGATACATCCCTGTCGTACCCCAGTGCTTACACTAATCGGATTGCCCAACGTGCGTTCATGCAGTACTCGACTTGTTGAGTTGCCATACAAAGCTTTGATTAACTCGATTAGCACAGGTGGAACTCCCTTGCATCGAAGTGCGTGCCAAATTGCCTGATGGTGGATCGTATCGAATGCTTTGGCGAAGTCGATAAATATCAAGTATAATGGAGATCTCCATTCCACCGACTGTTCCACTATGATCCGTAGACTATTTATATGATCGGTGCATGATCGGTGTGGTCTGAAACCAGCTTGCTCGTTTCGAAGATCTGCTGAAATTGATGATGCCAGTCTAGCATGGATTATATTCGCTAGCACCTTATTAACCATGGTTAAAAGAGTTATACCCCGCCAATTTTTACACTCTGTTAAGTCTCCTTTCTTGGGTAGTTTTATTATCACTCCTTCACTTAGTTCAGCAGGAAGAGAGTGTGATGTCCAAAAGTCTCTGATAATAGGGTAGATTATTTTAGCGCTAAGAGTTGGATCAGCCTTAAGCAGTTCAGGGTTAATGTTGTCTACGCCTGGTGCCTTGCCATTCTTCAGTGCACGTATTGCAGTGGCGATCTCAGTTTCGTCTGGGCAAATTGTATTTATGTCGGATCTGATCTGATGTGAAGTACAGTGACATTGCCAGACAGTTATGGGTTGCGGAATTGACAGTATGCCGGCATAATAGTCGGACCATATTGCCAGTTGCCGCTCCACGGACGAGGCAATTCCTCCCAACGGATCTTTAAGGGGATATGTGGTAGAACGGTAGTTCCCTGATATCTGCTTTGCAATTTTGTACAAATCTCTACTTCGATGTGTATCGGCAGCTGACTGTGCTTCTATGGCCATATTTTCCACCCAACCCCGCTTGTCTCGTCGCGCACTTCGTTTTACCTGGCGCTCTAGACTGGTATACTGTGCCTGTAGGATAGATTTAGAAGCTCTTGTTCGGGCAACGTTAATGAAACCTTTAAGTTGTCTTCTATCTTCAATAAGTTGCCAGGTAGCGTCTGAGATCCATACTTTACGCTTAGGTTGAGGATGACCAAGATGTTGCTTCGCACTGTCTGTAAAAATGCTTTTTATAGCATTCCATTGTCCTCTATTGCTGTTCGGGATATTCTCATAGCGAGTCGTTAGGGAGCCTACGTAACTTTCGAGAGTATTTGAGGGTTTTAATTTGGATACATTGTATCGTCTTGGCAAAGACTGTGTTGTTTGTCGTCGGATTGCACATATCCTTAATCGTAACTCTCCTACAAGTAAATGGTGGTCTGACGCTCCATCTGCCCCACGCCTATTGCGCACATCTAGTAATGAACCCCGCCACTTCTTGCTTATCGCAATGTGGTCAATTTGGGTTTCTGTTCTGTGGTCTGGGGAAACCCAAGTTACTTTATGCACGTCCCTGTGAGGGAAAATAGTGCCACCGATTGTAAGACCACTGCTTGCACATATTCCGGTAAATAATTCGCCGTTCTCGTTCATGTGCCCCAGTCCATGAGTTCCCATAACGGACTCAATATTCGTGTTAAATGAGCCCACTTGAGCGTTGAAATCACCGGTAAGAAGTAAAATATCACCACTAGGTGTGTCTTTTATTACCTTTTCCAGGAGGCTGTAGAAGTCTTCTTTGTCATTGGGGTTTGAGATTTCAGTGGGGGCGTAGCATTGAA
The DNA here is from genome assembly GCA_963583895.1 of Melanophora roralis. Lineage (NCBI taxonomy): Eukaryota > Metazoa > Arthropoda > Insecta > Diptera > Rhinophoridae > Melanophora > Melanophora roralis. The sequence continues at coordinate 2,666,459 of OY757192.1, read as the reverse complement.
TGCATGTGATGTTACGAGCACGGGTGTGCAGACGGATGGATATAATCCTATCAGAATGAGGTTTCCATGCCATTAGGGCGCTCTTGGCCTCTCTAGAAAGAAGGAATCCTACGCCGCTCGATCGAGGGAGTCCACTTGGCTTGCCAGAATATAAAAAGGTTATGTCACCGTCGGTTGTTATTGAGCCAGTATCAGGCCATCTTGTTTCACATAAACCAAGGAAGAGAAGGTTGTAGTTCTTGAATACCTTGCACATTTGGGCCAATCTTGATGGTTCCAGAAGCGTTCTAATATTCCATGTTCCGAATCGTGTCCTTGATTTAAAGCTAAAAGTCGTCAACAGTTGGGGATCATTTTGGTTTCCATTCGTTGTGGTTTCTGTAATCAGTAGAGTTTAAGATGAACCGATGATTAGCCGATCGCATCCGATTCTGGTACCGGGATTGCCGATTGTAGCATCCAGAAATGCTGTTTGTTCAACGGGTTGTTGAGATTGGCTATTGAGTGGCGCCAATTACTCGCCACGTCGTCCCAAGGATCATTGGCAACTCGGGTATTTACAGGTGCTCTAAACGAGACCCCCCGAGACTCTCCCCTTGAGACCGCTGAGTTGTCCGCGACTGCTTATTTTATTCGCAGCATCCCAACATATCTGCTGGGGTTTCCACTATCCGCAACCTGTGGACGCGTCTGATAGCATTCAGCTATGCTTCCCGAGGCAGTAAGTACCATGTAGTATGTAATTTTACACATTACATGCTACTTAGCCACCACTTGGCAGAGTAACCACCCATTGCAAACTCAAAATTTTTGTTTATGAAATTTGTTCCAAGTGAACCATCTTTATAGTCTATAGTCTTTGCTCTGACTCTATCGTATCTATACTCTTTTTTATTGTTTTAACAGTATTCTCTAGTGCTGTTACTCTTTCATTTAAAGCATATAAATTACTTTGTAATGAAACAAATCTCTTATTAATTTCACACAAGAGCTCTTTTTTATGTTCTTTGAATTTATTATCAATCAAGGCATATTCATATAAGGTGGTTGCATTAAAAAAATTAAGAGAGTCGTTCTCTTACTCTTTATTTTTTTTATATGAAGTTTGACACCAAAATTGAAAAATTTTTCGAGTTTAGTGTCAAACTCCATGTAAAAAAAATTAAGAGTAAGAGAACGACTCTCTAAATTTTTTTATTGCGGCTACCTTGTATCGATATGCCTTGATTATCAATCATAATATTTAATTGCTCCGAAAGTTTATCAAGGCGATTGTCTAGCATTGTTACTAATTTAAAAGGGGAATTTAATAAAAGAGAGTCTTGTGCAACCTCTCTTAAACGTTTTTGGGTAAGGTCCATTTTCTTTGGAGTAATTTCAATTTCACTATTTATCTCTTGCATGCTGTTATGTATTTTTTCATTTGTTGTTTTCGTTGTTATATGATTGTTTCTGTTTGTTTTGCTTCGGGATGTATACATTTTATTTAAAAATCAGAGCGTTTATAGTTTTAAATAATTTTTAATTTCAGTAATTTTGTTATATTCTTTGGCGCTTGTTTGGATCGGTAACAATAAGATAATTCAAAAATTGTTTTCTTTTTACAAAATTAGGTATCTTTGTAAAACAATTATTAAAGAAATAAAAAAAAATTAATTGTGTTTAGGCGCAAAAAAAGGGGTTTTTAGATAGCTATTATCTTCTTCATATGCAAGTATTTGAGTTGGATTGTTTTATTTGTTATTGTTTGCCTTTTTGCTGTTGTTTTGTTTTAATTTCATTTTGTTGAACCATTAAAGTTTTTATTTTTGATATCAAACAGCTTTTTAATTGTTGGTACGAATTTTCAATTTATATTCACATTCACACAAAAACATTTATTATTCTTGTATTTATTTTTAGTTTTTTAAAAACCTTTGAAATATAAAGTTTTCTTAGAGAACTACGGTAAACACGTCCGTACGATTGCCAAAAATGTCTTTTTTTTTTCTTTAAAGCGTTATTCTTGATGTGCAATAACTTTTTGTAGAACATTTTATTTCGATATCTGTTATAGTTTCCGAGATATAGCGTATTGAAAATTTCATAAAAATTATTAATTTGCATGGAAGCTACCCCCTTTTCTGCCCCCATTCTAAAATTTTTTTCTTTAAGCGTTAGTCTTTTTTTCATATTTTTTTATTGAATCTTCGCTTATGCGAACTTACAATAAGTATTCAAATCTTAAGACTAAGTAATTAATATTAGTCCAGCCAGTGCCAGACTAAAATTTAAGTTCTCATAATAAAATACTTATCTTCATCTAAGTATACCTCCTTTTCAGACGGGAGTTTCTACTACGTTGCAAGATACTTCGAGCGAACGGGTTTGGATGTTTTTTCAGCTTATTTAAATACTTGTCCACATATTTCAGGATTTCGCTTTTAACAAGTGGAACTTCTAGATCCTTATAGATGTTGCTGTTTTTGACATACCACGGAGCACCCCCTATCATTCTTAGGATTTTATTTTGACGGCGTTGTATTTTTTTTATGTTAGAGGCGGAAGCAGTGCCCCATAATTGTTTACCGTAGCACCAAATTGATTTTAAAATTAAGTTGTATAGTAGAAGTTTACAATCCAGATGAAGCACAGAGTTTCTACCCAATAGGCAGTAAATTTGCACAGCTTTAAGTTTCATTTGGGTCAGCTTTGCATCTATATGAGGCTTCCATGTGAGGCGGCGATCCAGGTGAATACCAAGATATTTTGTCTCGGATCGTTGAGGAATCATATGGTTGTTAATAGTGATTGGAGGGCACGTTTCTTTGCGTAAGGTAAAAGCTACGTGAGTACATTTTTGTTCTTTAATTTTTATTCCCATAACTTTGCCCATTTCTCAACTTGGCTTACGTGTTGTTGCAGCTGGTTTGAAGCCTCTTTACGGTCTTTATGAGTACTAAGAAAAGCAGTATCATCAGCAAATGTCGACTTGTGTGTGAAACTATTGATAGGCATATCTGCTGTGTAAAGCAAGTACAGAATTGGACCTAGTGTACTCCCTTGAGGTACACCAGCCCCTTTTGGCTGAGAGGAACTTATTTGGTTTCCCTCTTTGATCATAAATTGTCTGCCAGTTAAGTATTTTTCTAGCAGGTTGGAAATATTAGCTGGTAGATTGATTTTTAGTTTGATTAACAGGCCTTCATGCCATACTTTATCGAATGCTTGTGAGACATCAATAAAAAGCGTGGAACAGTCCTTTTTTCTCTCAAAGGTTTTTCTTATAACCTGCACCAGTCTGTGAGTTTGCTCGATTGTGCTATGTTGACCTCTAAAACCAAATTGGTGATCTGAAATGCAGTTATTGTCAATCAGGATCGGACTAAGCTTGCTTTTAAGCAGCTTTTCGAATAGTTTCGCCAAAGTTGGTAACAAACTTATAGGCCTATAAGACTCCACCTTCGAGGGATCTTTACCAGGCTTAGGAATCATCTTTACTAAGGCGACTTTCCATATTGGCGGGAAATGTTTAAACCGAATAATGGCATTAAAAATAAAAAGAATAATTCTTTTAGTTGTAAAAGGTAGCTCTAAAAGCATTTTGTTGCTTATCTTGTCAACGCCAGGAGCTTTTTTTTCATTTAGGTTAGCGATAGCCTCTATAATATCTGAAACTCGGAAACGTATGTCTATAGGACGCCTAGCAACAACAGGCGGTAATTCTCTCACGGCAGTGCATGAATTGCGAGTGAAGACGCTCCTTAAATGGCTTGCAAACAGATCGTGTTTTTTTCTGTCATTTCTAGCCCAGGATCCTCTCAGGTTACGCAGTGGTGGTCTTTTAAGACTTTTGGCTGACTGCCATAGAGAATAGTTTGTTTGAGGAGTCGCGTCTAGACCTTCTAGGTATTCCTTCATTGATGAGATTCTATGTACTACTTGCAAATTTTTTAATCGGTTTGTACATTCTTTCAGCTTATTTTTAAGTAGGGGCGATCTATACTTTTGCCATTCTCTTCGGGCTCTCCTTTTTTCAGATAAAAGCTTTTCAACATAGGTTGAATAAATTTTGTTGTATCTGGCCCGACGGTAGGTAGAAGAAGCATGTTTAACGGCTTTTTTGATATTTTCATTGAGGCTACTCAGGCACTCATCGATGTCTTCGGAAGTTTTTAGAAATTGGTGTTCCGAACAGTGGGTGCTGATTAATTTTTTGTATTTTAACCAACTTATTCTTGTTGACAAAAAAGTATCACTAGTAGCAATTTGGTGAGGACTGCAAATAGTAAATATTGTGGGTGAGTGATCAGAAGATAAGTCCATGAAAGTTTGAGCCTCAATAAGCTCAGGGGATATACCTTTTGTTACGCCAAAATCTATTTAGTCTGGTATTTTAATGTGGTCAGATGGCCAATATGTCGGTTGTCCAGTTGATATAACGTCAAGTCTCATTTCCGATATGGAATCACGCAAGACACGACCTCTGGGACTTATTAGGCGGGAGCCCCAGTACGTGTGTTTAGCGTTATAGTCTTCAGCAGCAATAAAGTGGGGACCTAAAGATTTGTAAAAACTTTTGTACTGATCCTCCGTTATGGAGAACCTGGGTGGACAATAAACTGACGAAATAACGAGGTTATGGTAAAATTCATCAATGCAGATAGTTGTTGCTTGTATATAATTTTCGGGGAGACCACCCATCCATTGGTGTTTGATTCTTGATTTAATCGGTATAGCTGAGCCACCACATGACCTATCTCTGGGATCTTTTTAATCGTAACAAGTAAGAGCGCTATATTCGGCTGTGCCGAATCTTATATACCCTTCACATTGGTCTTTAAATATACCCAGCCGAGTAATTTTGCACTGCAAATAATTTAATAAAAAACCTTGTGCGAGTTTTAAAGCCCATAGAAAAAATAACAAAATTTTAACGTTTGTATGAATAATAGAAATACATAGATGAAGAAGATTTGAGGTCGAAAGTTTTAAAAGTTTTCGACATTATCCATATTTAAAGGTTAATAAAACTTATTAAATGTTCTAGTCCCGCTGCTCTTCTCCAACTTTTTTTCCAAAATGTATAAATTATTTGATTATTACTTTTTGTAGAATATTCGAAGTCGATAGCTGTAATAGTTTTCCAGAAGCGTATCGAATATTTTATAATAATTGTCAATTTGTATGGGAGCTACCCCTTTTTTTGCCCCCACTCAAAAAAATTTTTCTTTAAAGCGTAGGCCTTATTGCCCAATTACTCTTTGTAGAACATTTGGTTTCGATATCTGTTACAGTTTCCGAGATATAGCGTATCGAATATTTTATAACAATTGTCGATTTTTTTGGGAGCTACCCCATTTTTTGCCCCCACTCAAAAAATTTTTTCTTTTAAGTGTAGATCTTTGCGTACAATTACTTTTTGTAGAACATTTTATGTCGATAGCTGTTATAGTTTCCGAGATATAGCGTATCGAATATTTTATAACAATTGTCGATTTGTATGGGAGCTACCCCATTTTTTTGCCCCCACTCGAAAAATTTTTTCTTTGAAGTGTAGATCTTTGCGTACAATCACTTTTCGTAGAACATTTTATGTCGATAGCTGTTATAGTTTCCGAGATATAGCGTATCGAATATTTTATAACAATTGTCGATTTGTATGGGAGCTACCCCAATTTTTGCCCCCACTCAAAAAATTTTTTCTTTAAAGTGTAGATCTTTGCGTACAATCACTTTTTGTAGAACATTTTATGTCGATAGCTGTTATAGTTTCCGAGATATAGCGTATCGAATATTTTATAACAATTGTCGATTTGTATGGGAGCTACCCCATTTTTTGCCCCCACTCAAAAAATTTTTTCTGTAAAGTGTAGATCTTTGCGTACAGTCACTTTTTGTAGAACATTTTATGTCGGTAGCTGTTAAAGTTTTCGAGATATAGCGTATCGAATATTTTATAACAATTGTCGATTTGTATGGGAGCTACCCCATTTTTTTGCCCCCACTCGAAAAATTTTTTCTTTGAAGTGTAGATCTTTGCGTACAATCACTTTTTGTACAACATTTTATGTCGATAGCTGCTATAGTTTCCGAGATATAGCGTATCGAATATTTTATAACAATTGTCGATTTGTATGGGAGCTACCCCATTTTTTGCCCCCACTCAAAAAATTTTTTCTTTAAAGTGTAGATCTTTGCGTACAATCACTTTTTGTGGAACATTTTATGTCGATAGCTGTTATAGTTTCCGAGATATAGCGTATCGAATATTTTATAACAATTGTCGATTTGTATGGGAGCTACCCCATTTTTTGCCCCCACTCAAAAAATTTTTTCTTTAAAGTGTAGATCTTCGCGTACAATTACTTTTTGTGAAACATTTTATGTCGATAGCTGTTACAGTTTCCGAGATATAGCGTATCGAATATTTTATAACAATTGTCGATTTGTATGGGAGCTACCCCATTTTTTGCCCCCACTCAAAAAATTTTTTCTTTAAAGTGTAGATCTTTGCGTACAATCACTTTTTGTAGAACATTTTATGTCGATAGCTGTAATAGTTTCCGAGATATAGCGTATCGAATATTTTATAACAATTGTCGATTTGTATGGGAGCTACCCCATTTTTTGCCCCCACTCAAAAAATTTTTTCTTTAAAGTGTAGATCTTTGCGTACAATCACTTTTTGTAGAACATTTTATGTCGATAGCTGTTATAGTTTCCGAGATATAGCGCATAAAATATTTCACCAAATTTGTGCAATTGTAGGAAAAATACCCCTTTCCATTATTTAGGTCCCTTCTTTAGGAGTATCCGTGCCAAGTTTTGTGGCAAGAGTGACTATAGTTACTGAGATATATGGGGATATATGCACGGATTTTGTCCTAAAAAAAATGGGTTACTCTGGGTTTTCGCTTATATCTCGGTCAATAGTGAACCGATTTTGCTGATTTTAAATAGCGATTGTTAGCGGGATATTTCTGATCGTTTGACACCATTAACTGGTCTGTATCTTTTTATTTGACTCCGGAAACTTGATTTCAACAGACGGACAGACGGACATCGCTAAATCGGCTTCCCTATCTATAAGGATCCAGAATATATATACTTTATGGGGTCGCAAAGGAATAATAAAGAAATTACAAACGGAATGACAAAGTGATACATACCCTATCACTATGTGAAGGGTATAAAAAGAATAGCCACTTTTTTTTAAAGTGCTTCTAGATGTCATTTGAGCCTCAGAAATCAACATTACATCGATTTTTTGGTTTATTAAAAAATACTCGAGATCGCTTTTGTGTTAATGCCCAATTACTTTCTGTAAAACATTTGATTTTGATATCTGTTATAGTTACCGTGATATAGCGTATTAAAAATTTGATAAAAATTTTAATTTGTATGGGAGCTACCCCTTTTTCTGCCCCATCCAAAAAATTTTTTCTTTAGAGCGTTAACCTTGATGTGCAATTACTTTTTGTAGAACATTTGATTTCGATATTTGTTATAGTTTTCAAGATATAGCATACCGAAAATTTCATTAAAATTGTTAATTTTTATGGAAGCTACCCCTTCATCTGCCCCCACCCAAAAACTTTTTTCTTAAGAGCGTTGGTCTTTTGTAGAACATTTGTTTACGATATCTGTTATAGTTTCCGAGATATAGCGTATTGAAAAATTTATAAAAATAGTAAATTTGTATGGGAGCTACCCCTTCTTCTGCCCTCATTCAAAAAAATTTTTTCTTTAAAGCCTTAGCCTTGATTTGCAATTACTTTTTGTAGAACATTTGATTTTGATATTTGTTATAGTTTTCAAGATATATGTATGTAGCCTATCGAAAATTTCATAAAAATTGTTAATTTGTATGGAAGCTACCCCTTCATCTGCCCTTATCCAAAAAATTTTTTTTTAAAGCGTAAGTCTTGGTGTGCAATTACTTTTTGTAGAACATTTGATTTCGATATCTGTTATAGTTTCCGAGATATGTATAGCGTATTGAAAATTTCAAAAAAATTGTTAATTTGTATGGGAGCTACCCCTTTTTCTGCCCACACGCAAAAAATTGTTTCTTTAAAGCATAAGCCTTGATGTCCAATTCCTTTTTTAGAACATTTGATTTCGAAATCTGTTATAGTTTCCGAGATATAACGTATTGAAAAATTCACAAAAATTGTTAATTTGTATGAACATTTGATTTCGATATCTGTTATAGTTTCCGAGATATACTGTATAAAAAAATTCATAAAAATTGTTAATTTGTATGGGAGCTACTCCTTCTTTCTTCCTCATCCAAAAAATTGTTTCTTTAAAGCGTAAGCCTTGATGTCCAATTACTTTTTGTAGAACATTTGATTTCGATACCTGTTATAGTTTCCGAGATGTAGCGTATTGAAAATTTCATAAAAACTGTTAATTTGTATGGGAGCTACCCCTTCTTCTAACCACATCCAAAAAATTGTTTCTTTAAAGCGTAAGCCTTGATGTTCAATTCCTTTTTTAGAACATTTGATTTCGATATCTGTTATAGTTTCCGACATATAGCGTATTGAAAATTTCATAAAAATTATTAATTTGTATGAGAGCTACTCCTTCTTTTTTCCTCATCCAAAAAATTGTTTCTTTAAAGCGTAAGCCTTGATGTCCAATTACTTTTTGTAGAACATTTGATTTCGATATCTGTTATAGTTTCCGAGATATAGCGTATTGAAAATTTCATAAAAATTGTTAATTTGTATGGGAGCTACCCCTTCTTCTGACCACATCCAAAAATTTTTTTCCTTAAAGCGTAGGTCTTGATGTCCAATTTTTTTTATAGAACATTTGATTTCGATATTTGTTATACACAGAAAAAACTGAGTTGTAGAATCAGTAACAAATTTCAGAGAATCAGTAAATATTTTGTCTGGCTGAGGACCTACAACGAAAGTTGTAAATTTAGACAAACAATTTTGCAAGAATTTTAGCTTCTGTTAAAAAATTTTGCTGAGCTGGTTAAATATTTTATTTGTCTAGGCGAAAATTTTGTTTGATTTAAAAATCAAATAAAAATATTATTAGAGACTATTAAATAAATTGACTAAAGAAATAAATTATTTTGAACAAGAATTTGTTTGAAAAATTTTTTTTGTAGTTTTTTGTGTGTAGTTTCCGAGATATACCGTATTGAAAAATTAATAAAAATTGTTAATTTGTATAGGAGCTACTCCTTCTTTTTCCCTCATCCAAAAAATTGTTTCTTTAAAGCGTTAAGTCTTGATGTGCAATTACTTTTTGTAGAACATTTGATTTCGATATCTGTTATAGTTTCCGAGATGTAGCGTATTGAAAATTTCATAAAAATTGTTAATTTGTATGGGAGCTACCCCTTCTTCTGCCCACATTCAAAAAATTTTTTCTTTAAAGCGTAAGTCCTGATGTCCAATTACTTTTTTTAGAACATTTTGTTTCGATATCTGTTATAGTATCCGAGATATAGCGTATAGAAAATTTAATGAAAATTGTTAATTTGTATGGGAGCTACCCCTTTTTCTGTGCCCATCCAAAAAATTTTTTCTTTAAAGCGTAAGTCCTGATGTCCAATTACTTTTTTTAGAACATTTTATCTCGATATCTGTTATAGTTTCCGAGAATAGCGTGTTGAAAATTTCATAAAAATTTTTGATTTGTATGGGAGCTACCCCTTCTTTTGACCACATCCAAAAAATTATTTCCTTAAAGCGTAAGTCTTGATGTCCAATTTTTTTTTTGTAGAACATTTGATTTCGATATTTGTTATAGTTTCCGAGATATACCGTATTGAAAAATTAATAAAAATTGTTAATTTGTATGGGAGCTACTCCTTCTTTTTCCCTCATCGAAAAATTGTTTCTTTAAAGCGTAAGTCTTGATGTGCAATTACTTTTTGTAGAACATTTGATTTCGATATCTGTTATAGTTTCCGAGATGTAGCGTATTGAAAATTTCATAAAATTGTTATTTTGTATGGGAGCTACCCCTTCTTCTGCCCACATCCAAAAATTTTTTTCTTTAAAGCGTAAGTCCTGATGTCCAATTACTTTTTTTAGAACATTTTGTTTCGATATCTGGTATAGATTCCGAGATATAGCGTATAGAAAATTTAATAAAAATTGTTAATTTGTATGGGAGCTACCCCTTTTTCTGCCCCCATCCAAAAAATTTTTTCTTTAAAGCGTAAGTCCTGATGTCCAATTACTTTTTTTAGAACATTTTATCTCGATATCTGTTATAGTTTCCGAGATATAGTGTATTAAAATTTTCATAAAAATTATTAATTTGAATAAATAAGTCTATTTTTTTAAGCTTTAGGTCTATTTTTATGTTTATTTTTTTGCAAAATTTTTTCAATATTTCGCCACTCCGTTGTGTGGCATCATCAGGAGGTTATTTCAGTTAATTATTATATTTGTTATATTAGTTTTTAAATTAGCTTTTGGCTTTTTGAATAACGATTATAATAGAAACAAATTTTTTATATAAACTTCAAAATATTTTGTTAAAGAAAATTTTACAAAAAAAGTACTAAATCCAAAATATTTGAAAATTTAAAAAATGTGTTATTACAAAGTTTTATACTTTTAGAAAATGTATCCATATACCAAAATAAGTGTGTATGTCAATTTCAATGTATTCTAATATAAAACATCCTAATATTAAGAAAAATGGTGTTACTTAAAAGTAAAAATGTTAAGTTTTATACATAGAAACAACATAAAAATATAAACAAAAACCACAATACATGCATAAAAAAGTTTTAAAGAAATTAGTTAGGACAATAGTTATATATGTAGTTCTATATTAGTGTGTATATTAATTTAAGCTATTCCAATATAAAAGTGTAATGTTAAGAATGCTAGTGTTACTAAAAATAACATTAAGTGTTATATACAAAAAACAAACATATTAATATAAACTAAAAAACAATAATATGTATATGTATTAAATCTTTAAAGAAATTAGTTTAACATTGTATGTTTAATATGTATTGATGTAGTTACAAAAGATTAACTCATGAAAAAACATATGTGTATGTATGCCTAAAAACCATATTATAAATCCTATCTCTGTTACTTTTTACATATAAGATGTCTGTAATTCTGGGCAACATTGTCTGTGTCTGCTTTAAAATTAATTCTATATGTTTTTGGAACATTAATAATATTTAACATTTCTAACATGTATCTACGTTTGAAATTATTTTCTTTTTCCAATATTGAAACATTCTTAAAGTCCGGGTAGTGATCTAATTCCGAACAGTGAGAAGATAATGCTGTTTTTTGTAAACTAGTGTCCCTATGTTTCTGGTCAGATTTATGTCCAGCAATTCTTGTCATAAGTTTATTTTTCGTAGTTCCTACATACACTTTCCTGCATTTCTCCCTATCGTTTCCCTTGCAAGGTATCTTATAAACTAAGATATTCGCCATATCCAACTTTTGTATTCTATCTTTTGTCTTACTAAATAATTTACCTAAAGTATTGTTAGTTTAAAAGGCCATGCCATATTTCTCACAGTCAAACACTTGATCTTTTTACCCTTTCTGTCACTCCTGGTACATAAGTAAATGATTTATAAATCTTCGGCCCCCATTCACTATTCCGAATATCTGAATTTTTGTCTGTAAATTGATTAATTAATTTAGAAATTAGTCCCCTGGGGAAGCTGTTATCTCTTAAAATATTCCAAATAATCCTCTTATTCTTCCTATGAAATTCTTTGTCACTTATTGTAAGTACCCTTCTCACCAAATTTCTTACCGTATTTATGATAACTTGTTTGCTATGCTTAGAATAATAATTAATTATCCTTCCAGAAGCCGTTGGTTTTTGATACCAATCTACTTGTAAGTTGTTACCTTTCCGTATAATCAACGTATCTAAATAAGAAAGTCTCAAATTATCTTCCTTTTCCATTGTAAACTTAATACTTGGATGAAAACTATTCAAAGCGTCTAACATATACTCACTAGAGGAATCAGAGGTGAGCGATCCCGTGATTTTAAGGGAATATTGTTAATAGTGAATGCGATTTTAAAATCACCGGTTATTTAAACAGTGACGGTGATCACTGTTTAGCATTTTTCACTTCTTGTAAAAGAGTTATTTTAATCTCTGTTATATTAATATACATAATGTTATTTTAAGCAGTGATTATGATACTGGTCATGCGATTTTAGTTCTTTTTAACGAACTACTGAACAGCGCATTGGAAAAATAATTAAAACGATAAATAAGAATTAAAAATATTTATGAATAAGAAATATCAATTTTCAATAGGTACATATGTACATATGTATTTAAAACAATATCCCATATTTATATTAATATTTTAAATTTATTTTAAACAAAATTTTGACACAAAATTTAAATTTATACTTATAAGTTCTAAAGCTCCCTTGGAGCATTCAGGTAAAGCTTTAATTTAGAAAAGCAGCTAACAGTCCTTGTAAAATAGATCCCAAACATCAAATGTGCTCTTTATCGTTTAAACGCGTTCGTCGGTCATTCAGGACTTGTCCAGCTTTTGAAAATATTCTTTCGCATGGACTGGCGATCCTTATGCACAAAAATTTTCTTGAGCTATTTAAGAAAGATTTTGATATTTTTATTCTTTTTTACTTCAGCAATCCAAAATATTTTTATTTCTTGATAATTGAAAGTTAAGTTCAAAAACCCTGAACATATTAACTAAAATTTCATTTCAGCTAACGATTTATATATATCGCTCATTTAAGGCGGTGGCACATACAATTCGTCGTACGTCATACTTCGCCTTTTTTAACTGACATTAACGTAACAACGCAAGAGGTTAGCACATAGAATCCTTTATAAACGGATGTTAAATCAGCAGGTGGTGGTGATTCTACAACAAAATTTGGTGAATATAATTATTGTTTTTGTTGTAGTTTTCGTTGGCTCAGTTGTCAAAAAAAGATATGTAAAAGTAAATAACTTTGACTACCCAGCCTCGATTTATGCATGAAAAAAGTAGATCAGTTGTGTTCGTAACACCACCTGGTACACATAATTTCACCATGCAACTAATCAAAATTAAGGTTATGAACCAGCTGGTAGTTGTCAAAGTACTTGACGTACGTTGAAAGTTAAAAGTTGCCCAACTTTAGTACGTTGCGTTGAAAGAGACGTACTGAATGTGACATTGTTCCTAATAAAACATGTTTTTCAACTTAGCTGTCAGTTAAAAAAGGCGACGTATGACGTATGACGGATTGTATGTGCCACCGCCTTTACTCAAATGTTGTAATTCTAGAAATGCATTTTTGGAGTTAACGATTCAGAATTGTTTGTTATGCTATGCTTTATTTCGTATATAAGTTTCATATTGAAAATGTTTCTACTTATAACGTGTTAAAAGAATTTAATTATTCTTTTCTATATAACGAAAGCAAACTAAAAACTTCATACGCATTTTTTTCCTAATATTTTTTTTATTACGGCGTTGTTTGCGCAAATGAGCGAATTGTTTATTGTTGTACCCTTACAAAGATTTTCGCTTTTCGCGTAAAGTTATATTTTTGTTAGCTGTGCTTTTTTTTCAGCTAACGATATGTATTTAAAATAAATGTGTGTATAAATCTGTTTTTGAGTATTGATTATTTAGCCGGCTCATATCCGAATTTAATCCGCCGTCGCGAACAAACAATGCTTGGCGCTGGTCTCTGACGGCACCTCTGTTGTAAAGTTTTTAACAGCACTTTGGCAAACACACATATAAACACATAAGCCCTTAACTCTTTTAAAGAACAAAAGAAGCAGCAACATGATTTGTTAGCTATGACCAAATGTAAACATGAAGCACAAAAATGTTATGTACTTTACGTTTTGAAAAGTTTAACATAATAAGAGTAACATCGCAGGTAAAATTACTGCACAATATTTCAAAATGTTACTTTTAGTAACATAATAAATTAAAAGTAACACTATAGTAGAAACAGTTACTTCACGGTTTATGTCACTGTCGTTACATGTCAAAATGTTATTTGAGTAACACAATAACTTAAAAGTAGCAGTAGCAGTTACTCCACAGTTTATGTCACTGTCGTTATCAGTGATTTGCAAGTAACAGGTATAAAATCACAGGTACAGAAATATCGCTCATCCCTAATACATACACACATGTTTTTTCATGAGTTAACCCTGCGTCAAATGAGTAGCTAACTACAAAAAAACTAGCTTTAAGTTAGCTTCTATAGACTAACTTAAAGCCAACTACTACGCAATGCAAAATTTGCATTAACCAAAATGTATACAAACACTGCGCAGTATTTTTTTTAAATAAGATTAGATTGCTTTAACAAATCAAGCAGAAGAAAACTTGTTGTTTTAATATATTATTTTACATATAAAAACAAAGTGTCTCGGTGGCTTAGAGGTAACGCGCTTGTGCTGCAGTGCAGAAATCCCTGGTTCGAATCTCAGCGTCTGTAAATACAAAAAATGAAATTTTTAAATTGTAAATATTAATTATTAATAAAGTATAAAGTTCTTCTTCTTTAATAAAGCTCCCCATATGTCAAAAAAATGACATTAATTTTAGAAATTATCCCGTTTACGGCTTAAATCAATCTTTTTTGGCTTAAATCAAGTACGGTTCCAACTTAAAACTAACTTAAAGTAGTAAATTTATAGCTAGCTACAAAAAGTTAACTTTAAGTTAATTAAAAGTAATGCAGAATCGGACAATTGACTACTTCCTAGGACATCGCAATGTTAAAATAGTTAGTTAATTCCATATAAAAGTAATGCAAGTGTCAACCACCACTATTTGAGAAATAGTTAGCTTCAAGTTAATTTTAAGTTAACTGAATGTCCGACAGGGAATCTTTTGTAACTACATCAATACATGTTAAACATACAATGTTAAACTAATTTTTTTAAAGATTTTTTAAAACATATATTATTGTTTCTTAGTTTATATTAATACTAGCTAAGCCCCGGTGTGCTTCGCTACCCCAATCATAGTAAATTTATTAAAATATGTAAACAAAAGAATTTATATATTTTTTAATTTATTGGTTGCCCCACATAAGTTGCAATAAATAATAAGTCAGCCCTACTATTTACTTAGCACATAAAAATTGGAAATTTACCAGGCATACAGTTTTGGAGATATTCAGAAAGCAAAAATTATTTAACGCAAAACTTTTTAAATTTTGTTTCTATCTTATATACATCAAAAGATAGTAGGCTACAGGTTTTTCCTTTTTTGTCCCCTTTTTATCCCTTTACGGGCCCAATTTCTAAAACTTCGTATGTATTTAAACAAACATGTATTTAGCTCTACGCGTTTGATCAGTATGGCTTTGGATAATTTGGTTAGGCAATTCATAACCAGACCTTCCCACACAAATGGGCGTAGTGTGGGCGCGGCAGCAAAGATTTTCAAAAAAAACTTGCCAATTGTTTCTTCCAGACTTTAAGTAACTCGCTGTAAAAATTTCAAAAAAATCGATCCACTGGACAGCTATATATTACAAACATACATACATATGTACATACATACATACATACATACATACATACATACATACATACATACATACATACATATATACACACATACATACATACATACATACATACAACCTTTCTTTATATAATATAGATACAGGGATCACATTTCAAATATTTTTCAAATGAAGTTCAAACTTCTCTTATATTGTTATATCCAAATTTTATTATGCTTTTGTGCAAATTTTTGTACCTCACCAAAGAAAAAGGTGTGAGACCCACCTCCAGTTACACCGATCGACACAGAATCACTTCCTGAGTCGATTAATACCTGTCAGTCCATACGTCCGGCTAGGAGTTAGGCTGTGTTCCAAAACGCAGTTTGCTTTGCATCACGAAATTTCAAGTTTTTCCTGAAAGCAAAGATGATGTTTTTGATAATATCTTCTACTTCCACATGAGTGCTTACAGCTATATTAATGTCCTGGAAGCAAAAAACGTAGTCCAAATTGTAAAGAGTGAATAAGGGAAAAAGTTGAAAATTTTTAATGCAAGGCAAACTGCGTTTTGGAATTCAGCCTTAATGTATTCTTGTAAACAGAGTAGAGACCGCATTTTTGCAGATATTTCGATGAAATTTGGAACAGATATGTAAGATTTTTAGCATAAGAAAAAAGCATGTTGTTTGTGGTGATGATCAGGTTGTTTTTCGACAGAGCTCCCATACAAATGTCCTCCCGGATTAAGCGTTTTGGGCTATAACTGGCTAGAATATGGCCTTATCTTCACATAATTTTGCACGTTTGTTTATCTTTATGCCACCCATTTTTGTACCGAAAACAAATATTATCGGTCTATTTTTGAGCTTCATAAAAGTCGCAACAATAGAAGAACCAGTTTGAAAACTTACATTTTTGTGGGTGCTGCAAGCCTCCATTTTTGTACTTTAGAACTTCGAAATTAGAGGCCTTCTATATTTGTGCCAATTTTAAAAAATCAGTGCAATAAAAGTACCAGCATAAAAAGTTTACCTTTTATGGGCGTGGCACCGCCCACTTTTTTACCTTCAAAATTTTAACTTTAAAAGCCGTTTACGTGCGAACTAATTTCCAAAAATCGGTATCGAAGAGGAATTGAAATTATGTTTCTATCATAATTTATTTTAAAGTTACAAAAAGTACTTAAACATAATTTTAACCCTTTCTTCCCCTTAGGGTCTATAAAATTAAAAAAGTATCTAAAAACGTAGTCATATTTTTTAGGCCTGTTACACTTAATTTGAATATTGTTCCTATCGTTATGGGTTTAAAAGTTAAAAAAACCAATGAAAAAATCAAAATATATTTTTAGCCCTTTTTTCCCCCTTTGGGCCCAAAATTAAAAAAAAGTACGAAAAACGTAATCATGTTTTTGTAAGACCTGTCGAACGCAATTTGAAAAATTTTTCTATATTTATTGGTTTAAAAGTAACAAAAAGTACCAAAAAGTACCAAAATATAATTTAAACCCCTTTTTTCGGCCTTTCGGACCAAAATTTAAAAAAAAACTCCAAATACCTGTCTGTTTATTTCTTAAGGAAAACGCTAAACTTTTTAAATTTTGTTTCTATCTTATAGACATCAAGAGATAGTAGGTTACCGATTTTTCCCTTTTTGTCCCCTTTTTATCCCTTTACGGGCCCAATGTTTAAAAATTCATGTGCATTTTAACAAACATGTAAAGCTTAACACGTGTTGTAAATTTCATGTATTAAGTTCCACGCGTTTGAGCAGTATGGCTCTGGGTAATTTTGTTACCTGACCTTCCCACACAAATGGGCGTTGTGTGGGCGTGGCCGCAATAATTTCCAAAAAAAAGTAGCCTATTGTTCCTTTTAGACTTGAAGTAACACTCTGTAAAAATTTCACAAAAATCGATCCACTGGTGTGGCCAGCTATAAAATACAAACATACATACATACACACACACCCCTTCTTTATATAATAGCCCAGCATACCATATGCGCTCTAAATGAGCTCATAAAGACTCTTTTGTCGGAACGCTGACGCTCATAAAGAGTTCATAAAATAATCATAAACAGTCATAAAACGCTCCTTTTTGAGTGGCTTTTTCCATTAAACTGGTCACTCATGAAAGAGCTCTAAATTTTATGCATAAAAGAGTATTTTATGACTCTTTTTTAAAAACGCATTTTGAGCTCTTATTCCAGTTTTCGTTTACACTCTCTCTTTCTAAAATATGTTCACTCTCACTATTTTCTTCAACAACACTATTATTTTTAATACTACATGCTGGATTTTATTTTCTTAATTTGTTTAAACGAAGTTCACTTATTATTAATTATCTTTTTTTTTTAGTTTGCTCTTTTCATTATTTCAATTATGTATTATTTTTGTATTTATCATAAGATAACTCACAATTTTGTCTTTACGCTTCCAAAAATATTCACTAATGAATTAATTTGAGCAACTTCTTTCTTCTGCTTAGCTGGAATTTACCGTTATCTGTCAGAGTGCAGAAATTACTCATAAAAAGCACATAAAATCGATCGTTTATGAGCTCAGAAATATGCACGCAGGAAACACTCACAGAGGCTCATAAAATCGCTCATATATGAGCTCATATATAAGAGCGCTCCGATAATGGTATGCTGGGAGATTACACATTACACTTTTATATTGGAATAGCTTAAAATAATATACACACTAATATATGTAGAACTATATAACTATTGTTCTAACTAATTTCTTCAAATTTTTTTATGCATGTATTGTGGTTTTTGTTTATATTTTTATGCTGTTTCTATGTATAACACTTAACATTATTATTTTTAAGTAACACTATTATTCTTAATATTAGGATTTTTTATATTAGAATACATTGAAATTGACATACACACTTATTTTGGTAAATGGATACATTTTCTAAAAGTATAAAATTTTGTACTTTTTTTGTAAAATTTTCTTTAACAAAATATTTTGAAGTTTATATAATAAATTTGTTTCTATTATAATCGTTATTCAAAAAGCCAAAAGCTACTTTAAAAAATAATATAACAAATATAATAATGAACTGAAATAACCTCCTGATGATGCCACACAACGGAGTGGCGAAATATTGAAAAATTTTGCAAAAAAATAAACATAAAAATAGACCTAAAGCTTAAAAAAATAGACTTATTTATTAACATTAAAAAGGTCAAAAAACTAGAAAAAATAGATAATTATTAATTTGTATAGGAGCTACCCCCTTTTCTGCCCCATCCAAAAAATGCTTTCTTTGAGGCGTTAGTCTTGATGTGCAATTACTTATTGTAGAAAATTTTATTTCGATATCTGTTATAGTTTCCGAGATATAGCGTATTGAAAATTTCATAAAAATAGTTAATTTGTATGGGAGCTACCCCATTTTCTGCCCCCATCCAAAAAAGTTTTTCTTTAGAGCGTTAGTCTTGATGTGCAATTAGTTTTTGTAAAACATTTGATTTCGATATCTGTTATAGTTTTCGAGATAAAGCGTATTAAAAATTTCATAAAAATTGTTAATTTGTATGGGAGCTACCTCTTTTTCTGCCCCCATCCAAAAAATGTTTTCTTAATAGCGTTAGTCTTGATGTGCAATTACTTTTTGTAGAACATTTGATTTCGATATCTGTTATAGTTTCCAAGATATGTATAGCGTATTGAAAATTTCATAGAAATTGCTAATTTGTATGGGAGCTACCCCTTTTTCTCTCCCCATCCAAAAAATTTTTTCTTTGAAGCG
Source organism: Melanophora roralis (assembly GCA_963583895.1). Lineage (NCBI taxonomy): Eukaryota > Metazoa > Arthropoda > Insecta > Diptera > Rhinophoridae > Melanophora > Melanophora roralis. Next base: position 2,647,220 of record OY757192.1, on the reverse strand, counting down.
TTAGTCTTGATGTGCAATTAGTTTTTGTAAAACATTTTTTTTTTCATATTTGTATTATTGAATCTTCGCCTTTGGCGAACTAACAACAAATATTCAAATCTTAAAACTATTTAATTTTTATTAGACCAGCCAGTGCCAGATTAAAATTCAAGTTCTCATAATAAAATTAATTAATTCAGTAGTTTCATCTAAGTGTAATGGTATCCCTTTTTTTCAGACGAGTGTGTCTACTATGTTGCAAAATGTTTCGAGCGAGCGGATTTGGATGTATTTCTAGCTTGTTTAAATACTTGTCCACATAATTAGAAATTTCGCATTTAATTAGTAAAACTTGCAGATTTTTGTGGATGTTGCTGTTTTTGACATACCAAGGAGCACCAGTTATCATTCTTAGGATTTTATTTTGACGACGTTGTATTTTTTCTATGTTGGAGGCGGAAGCAGTGCCCCATAATTGTATACCGTAGCACCAAATTGGTTTTAAAATCGAGCTGTAGAGTAGAAGTTTACAATCCAGACGTAGCACAGAGTTTCTACCCATTAGCCAGTGGATTTGAGCAGCTTTAAGTTTCATTTGAGTCAGCTTCGAATCTATATGAGGCTTCCATGTGAGGCGGCGATCCAGGTGAATGCCAAGATATTTCGTCTCAATTCGTTGAGGCAACGTATGGTTGTTAATAATAATTGGGGGGCACGTTTCCTTGCGAAACGTAAAAGTTACGTGGGTGCATTTTTGTTCATTAATTTTAATACCCCATAACTTTGCCCATTTTTCAACTTGGGATACGTGATGCTGAAGTTGTTTTGTGGCCTCTTTAGGGTATTTATGAATACTGAGAAAGGCGGTATCATCAGCAAATGTCGACGTATGAGTAAGATTGTTTGTGGGCATATCTGCTGTGTAAAGCAAGTACAGAATTGGACCTAGTATACTCCCTTGAGGTACACCAGCCCCTATTGGTTGAGAAGAACTTATTTGGTTTCCCTCTTTAATCATAAATTGTCGGCCGGTTGTGTATTTTTCTAACAGGTTAAAAATATTAGATGGAAGGTTGAGCTTCAATTTGTTTAACAGGCCTTCATGTCATACTTTGTCGAACGCTTGAGAGACATCTATGAAGAGCGCGGAGCAGTCATTCTTTTCCTCACAGGCTTTTCTTATAACCTGTACCAATCTGTGGGTTTGTTCGATGGTACTATGTTGATTTCTAAATCCAAATTGGTGATCTGGAATGCAGTTGTTTTCATTCAGGATCGGAGTCAGCTTGTTTTTAAGCAATTTTTCAAACAATTTGGACATAGTTGGTAACAGGCTTATAGGCCTGTAATACTCCACCTTCGAAGGATCTTTTCCCGGCTTAGGAATCATCTTTACCAAGGCAACTTTCCATACTGGCGGGAAATGTTCGAGCCGTAATATGGCGTTAAAAATAAAAAGAATTATTCTTTTTGCTGTGCAAGGCAGCTCTAAAAGCATTTTGTTGCTGATTTCATCAAAGCCAGGAGCTTTTTTAGCATTTAAATTATTGATAGCCTCTACGACATCTGACAACTGAAAACGTATTTCCATAGGACATCTAGCAACAACAGGCGGTAATTTACTCATGTCAGTGCATGTATTTGGAGTGAAGACATTTGTTAAATGACTTGCGAGCAGATCACTTTTTTCTTCATCACTTCTTGTCCATCATTGTTGCATTCTTAATCTCGTAGTGTACGGACGTGTCTACGCGAGTGCAATATTGGTAATAGATGATATTAGTAATAAGTGGCAAAAGAATTTACATACACAAATTAGTGAGAAAAGAAAAAAAAAACAACAAGCTAAATAATAAAAAAAGCGAACGGTTAATGAAAGTTGCATTTTGCAACCTTTTCAAGGGCCTGCGACTTTTTGGGCGACTTTTTTATGCCGACACTATTTTGCCACTTTTTTTAATTTTTGCAACTTTTGCCCCTTTTTTGTTACGAAAGTTAAACAAATTCTAGCATATGCGCATACATAAAGACATACCTTGCATATGTGGACATTTGTGTTGTTCCCAAATATCGCTTTTTTAAAATTAAACATGCTGAAAGCTTTTGGCATACAGTGTGTTGTTTAAAAAATGATTTAAATAAGCCATTGTGACCAAATTTATATAAAATAGTTTGGTATATTTTTACATGCATGCGCATGTGCTGAAAGAATTTTTCCTAAGTCAGGGCTGATTAAAAATAAATTGGCAAACAAATTGAAAGTTACGACCTGTAATTCAAGGCTGTCAGCTTTACATTTACTAAATACTGAACTAGAATACTGTATTCCAGGTGATGAACTAAAACACAAGTACAGAAACGAATTTTCAAATAATATGAACAAAGTTAAAAATATGAACTTGTGTATTATTACATTACATCCCTAGAGATAAAAAACCAGTGGGTAGTTTAAATGTGCTATATGTTTTTTACTTAGACTAGTTGTCTGTCTGTCCCTGTTTCAACCAAATTTAAAAAACGATATTCCGATATTTAAAGAACAGTGCATTCGATTTTTCATAATATTAAAACTATATAAAAATTAAATTCTTTTTTTGCAATTTCAAATTTATTACTTTCTATGTGTCTTCGTACAAAAATTCGTTTTTAATGAATGTTTTCTCTTTGATACATTTCTTATTTTTAATTTATTTTGATCAAGTTTTTTTGTGTTGTTGAATTATTAATCTGTTTTTGTTTTTATTAGTTGTAAAAACATTAATAAAAAGTTTAATAAGGGATTTAAAAAAGAATGAAACTTTTTTTTCTAAAAGCGACTTTTTTTTCCTGGCCTGGTTTTCGTGTGGCTCATAGCTGTGCTACTGCTGTACTGAAAGTAACTGATGATATTAGACCTGAATATGATGTTGGTAATCTGACCCTTATGTGCTTTTTAGATTTTTCCAAGGCCTTTGATATGGTGGATCATTCCATATTGCTTTTGAAGCTTAAACACTATTTTGGTTTTTGCAGCAATGCGGTATCGCTTTTGGAAAACTACCTGTCGGAACGTTACCAAAAAGTCGTTGTTGGCAATAGAGCAGTGGTCTTCACCCATATTACCCAGCTAACGAAGATTTTCGGGTTTTTACTTACTCTCTTCGTGAATAATACAACCAGGGTTTTCCAAAATAAATTGTTTTCCTACCAAAATGTTTCTTAAAATATGCCAACAGCAACTGAATAACTTATCCTGATAAAATTGTATTTTTAAATAAATATCGTATTTTGTTTACTGATATTGCTTTTATAATTCATGGCGAGCTATTTTTATTTTATGTTTCGATCGTAAACTTAAGAAAACATAATAAATTATCAACATTACACAATCATTCCTAAATAAAAAAATCCATACGCTTTGTTTTTATCATTGCAAACGGTAATCATAATCAAAACAACAAACATATGAAAAATAAAAATTTCAATTAGTACCTTGTTAGCTTTCAAACAGAGTAGGTGTATGTCGCATGTTTTTATTTTTCAGAGAGAGCTAAAAATGTTTTTTCTGCACTGCAGCGTTGCCAATTAGTGTGTTATTATCCAAAAATAATTTGAAGCTCTTTATGTGTGCAATATAGGTAGAGCTAAATTTTTTTTGATAATTACAGTAAGAAATTGATAGCAAGCTACATAAATTTATGCAATTTGATAACTTTTTCATAATTCAGGTAAAAACCTACGGACATACATATAAATTTTTTTACAGCATTTTAGAAAAAAATATTTATAATAATTATGTGGGATATTAAGTGGGAAAATCTTTTTTGTTTTCTTTAAACATATTCAAAGAGGCTGAGTGTCTTGTATGCAACCAGTTGCTAAAGAATATGTTTGCATCGCACCTTAAGCGGCATACAATGCATATTGAGTTTCATTCTGTTTCAGGAAATGAGAGAAATCAAATAATAAAAAAATTTTCGACTCAAAAATCTTTGTATCCAAAATAGATGCTCAAATAACTCTACCAATACAGATAGCCAAATCAAGGCTTCACATATCATCAGCTTAGAATTAGCTAAAAAATATCGTTATAATAAAACAAAATATTATTAATTTTATATTTTGCCTTGAAATAAAAAAAAAACATAAGCTTACAAAACACTGATACACAAAAACAAATATAGTAAAAACAATACTTTAATTTTTTTATAAAAATGAATTATTTTGGTTTTTATTTTTACATTTTTCAGTACAGTACTGTATTACTGAATGAGCGCGATATGTTGTGCTATGTTTTTATTTTTTTTTATATATAATTTGTTATGTTCTGTTTTTTCACTTAAAATGCAGATTTGGGTTTTTCAAATTTGCAGTTCTTATAAAAAAAAATATTGGCAACGCTGACAATAATACTCTCATTTTAAGTGCGTTTCTCTTTGTGAAGACCACTGCAATAGAGTGTCAAACACGAGGAGAATTATTTCTGGTGTTCCTCAGGGATCAGTTCTTGGTCCCCTGTTGTTTAGCATGTTTGTTAATGATATATTCAGTGTTGTGAGTTATGTAAAAATACATGCTTATGCTGATGACATTCAGTTGTATTCATCTAATCGTATTGGTCTTCTCGAGGATATGTGTTATACTCTGAACGAGGACTTGAGTGCGATTTTTGAGTGGGCTAGTCGCAATTGTCTGATACTAAATCCAAAGGAATCTTTTGTTTTGCCAATAAGTCGGCATAAACTCGAATCCATAGATTTTCCGGCTATACGCCTTAATGGAACTGTGCTTGGATATGTAAACAAAGTGAGATATTTGGGTTTCTACATAAATTCGACCTTAACGTGCACGGACCATGTAAATGATATTGTTAGGAAAATATTTCTCACACTTCGTAATCTGAGAATGTCTTCTGAGTATGTGCCGCAAGCAGTAAGAAAGCGATTTGTTGTTCAACTTATACTTCCATTAATTATGTACTCTGCTGAAGTTTATGGCAATGTTGATTTGCAGTGTCTACATAAGCTTCAGGTAGCTTTTAATAGTGCGACACGCTATGTTTATGGCATAAGACGGTACGATAGCGTATCTTCTTTGAGTCGAATGATCCTAGGTTGTGACCTATCGGACTTTCTACGTATGAGAAATTTGATTTTTTTACACCGTTTAATATATGGAAAAACTCTGTCCTACTTGTATGAGAAGCTGACTTTTGGATTATCCACCCGCTGTGTTACACTTTTGATACCAAGTTTTTCTCATCTTAATGCATCCAGATTTTTTTTCATTAACGCCATTAAATTATGGAATGCTTTACCATTAAACCTAAAACGTATGCAGGGGAAAGCCAGTTTTGCTTGTGCTATCTTTGACTATTTTTCAAGAAACTTAAAAAACTGTATCTTTATTTTACTTTGTTTTTAAAAGAAGATTATGCTTAAATTTTTATTTATATTCTCCATTTTTTTTTACTTATATTCTTGTATGTTTTGTTTGGTACAAATTCATTTAAAAATGTTTTTGAACTACAAAAGAAGCAATTATTAATGTTCTTATGATGAAACAATGATAATTAAATTAAATAGATAAATAAAATAAAAATAAATAAATATCTAAAATATCTAAAACGACTATTTGTGCCACTTTTTTAAAACTCTCAGCGGTCACACTGATAACAGTAATCGTCGTGACAGTGGGCCTAATAGCCGAAATGCCTGAATATAATAAAAACTATTTAAGTGCAAAACCGATAATAATTAAAGACAATTTAAGTGCAAGTGCTCCTAATTTAAATAAGTCTACTGAAAAAAGGACAAACTTAGCCCGATCTATTTTTAAAAATTAAAAAAAAATACCGAGGTGCCATCCTCATCGCGCTCATCCTTATCAAGTTCTGGTGTTGAACCAGCAGCTGCTAAAGACGGTCACGGTCATTTTTTCTTCACAAGCTCCAAAGGTCCAGGTAGGAATGGATCGTTATATAACAGTTCTTAAGAGGGGAAGAAGCCCCAAATCGGCAGAGATTAACAACCCAGCAAAAATTCTGAAAGATGACGAAAGGCCAACGTCATCGCAAAACCGTTTTGCCATCTTGCAGAAGGAAAACGATGATCCGTTACCCGAGAAGAAGACTTTTAAGCCTCCCCCAATTTATTTGAGGGAGAAAAACACCAACGACCTCATTAAGCTTTTAGTAGGATTGATCGGTAAAAACAACTTTTTTGTGTCGAACATAAAACGTGGTAACATCTATGAAACCAAAATTCAAGTTCATCACGAAAACGATTACCGTACCACTGTTTCGGAATTTGAAAAACACAAAAAAAATGTTTACACCTACCAACTAAAGACCGTAAAAGGCCTCCAGATTGTGATTAAGGGTATTGATTCAAATGTGGACCCGGAGGAAATTAAGGCCAGTTTGTGCAGCAAAGGCTTCAAAGCCAAATCTGTGTCAAACATTAGAAACAGGGAAAGGCATCCCCAACCATTATTTCGGGTGGATCTTGAGCCTGGTGATGTAAAATTAAACAAAAATGAAACTCACCTTATATATGACCTAAAATATATTTTGCATCGTAGAGTTGTGGTTGAAGTGCCACATAAGCGATCTGGGCCCGTGCAGTGCTTAAATTGCCAAGAATATGGTCACACCAAGGCTTACTGCAAATTGCCTTCTGTTTGTGTGGTGTGTGGAGACCTGCATGCTACGACAAAATGCGACAAACAAAAAGATGATCCTCGTGTAAAGAAATGCAGCAATTGCGGTGGAAATCATACTGCCAACTATAGAGGCTGCCCTGTTTTTAATTTAGTAAGGCGCTCATTAAAGCCAAAAGTTGTTTCTGCTCCTTCCCAGCAGTTAAATATAGTAGCTACTTCTATGCCTCCACAGCCAACTACGAGTCAACTTTCTTATGCTAACGCGTTAAAGCTTACCAGCCCAACGCAAGCAAGCCTAACCCGCCAACAACACAAAGAGAGGTGCCAACAAATGAATCTACGGGCCCCAATTTCAGCCGCCTGAAAGCCGTAATAGACAATATGGTAAAATAATTTACGCAGATTATGGCGTAAATGGCTGGTATGATGCAAGAAATGCAAAAAATGCAGTCTGCTCTTCTGCAGGCCATGCTTAAAAGGCCATGAACTGCCTCAGGGTTTGTTTCTGGAACGCAAACGGCATTCGCCAACACAAAAACGAACTCGAATATTTTCTAAAACACCAAAAAATTGATGTCATGTAGATTTCCGAAACTCATATGACATCTAGAAGCACTTTCAAAATATGTGGCTATACTTTTTACGACTGAAAAGATTCCAGAGATAGGTCATGTGGTGGCTCAGCTATATTATTTAAATCAAGAATCAAACACCAGTGGATGGGTGGTCTCTCCGAAAGTTATATACAAGCAACAAACGTCTGCATTGAGGAATTTTACCATAATCTCGTTATTTCGTCAGTTTATTGTCCACCTAGATTCTCCATAACGAAGAATCAGTACAACAGTTTTTACAAATCTTTAGGGCCCCGCTTTATAGCTGCTGGGGACTATAACGCTAAGCACACGTCCTGGGGCTCCCGCCTAATTAGTCCGAAAGGTCGTGTCTTGTATGATTTCGTGTCTGAAATGGGACTTTTCGTTATTTCAACTGGACAACCAACCTATTGGCCAACAGACCGCAATAAAATACCTGATGTAATAGATTTTTGCGTAGCAAAAGGTATATCCCCGGAGCTCATTGAGGCCTAAGCCTCCTTGGATTTATCTTCTGACCACTCACCAACAATAATCACTATTTGCAGTCCTCATAAAATAGCAACTAGTGATTTTTTCTTAACTAAGAAAGTATATTGGTTGAAATATAAAAAAATATATCAGCACCCACTGCTCGGAAAGCCAACCTTTAAAAACACCCGGAGACATCGAAAATTGTCTGAACAGCCTTAATGAAAACATTATAAAAGCCGTTGAACATGCTTCGTCTACTTATCGTCAGGCCAAGTACAACAAAATTTTTTCTGCAGATGTTGAAAAGCTTTTATTTGAAAAAAGGAGAACCCGGAGAGAATGGCAAAAGCATAGATCGCCTCAACTTAAAAATAAACTGAAAGAATGCACAAACCAATTAAAAAACTTGTTGGAGGTGCACAGAATGGCATCACTGAATAAATATTTAGAAAGCCTAGACGCGACTTCCCAGACAAATTATTCTCTATGGCGAGCTGCCAGACGTCTTAAAAGACCCGTTATCGCAAAACCCCCACTGCGAAATCTGAGAGGATCCTGGGCTATAAATGACAAAGAAAAATGCAATCTGTTCGCAAGTCACTTAAGAAACGTGTTCACTCCCAACACGTGTACTGACGTGAGGGAATTACCGCCTGTTTTTGCTAGACGCCCTATGGAAATACGTTTCCGATTTTCAGATGTTGTAAAGGCTATCGTTAACCTAAATGATAAAAAGGCTCCTGGTGTTAATACAATAAGCAACAAAATGCTTTAAGAGCTATCTTTTATCGCTAAAAGAATTATTCTTTTTATTTTTAATGACATAATTCGGCTTGAACATTTCCCGGCAATATGGAAAGTTGCCTTAGTTAAGATGATTCCTAAGCCTGGTAAGGATCCTTCGAAGGTGGAGTCGTATAGGCCTATAAGTTTGTTACCAACATTGTCAAAATTGTTCGAAAAGCTCTTTAAAAACAAGCTGACTCAATTCATGAATGGAAACAATTGCATATCAGATCACCAATGTGGCTTTAGAAGTCAATATAGCACAATCGAACAAACTCACAGACTGGTACAGGTTATAAGAAAAACATTTGAGGAAAAGAAGTACTGCTCCGCGTTTTTTATTGATGTTTCTCAAGCTTTTGATAAAGTATGGCACGAAGGCCTGTTAAACAAACTAAATCTTAACCTTCCAGCTAATATTTTCAACCTTTTAGAAAAGTACATAACCGGTCGATAATTTATGATCAAAGAGGGAAATCAAATAAGTTTTTCTCAACCAATTGGGGCTGGTGTACCTCAAGGGAGTATACTAGGTCCAATTTTGTACTTGCTTTACACGGCAGATATGCCAACCAACTGTTTTACGCATACGTCTACATTTGCTGATAATACCGCTTTTCTCAGTATTCATAAAGATCCTAAAAAGGCTTCGTGCCAATTGCAACAACACGTAATCCAAGTAGAGAAATTGGCAAAATTATGGGGAATAAAAATTAATGAGCAAAAATGTACTCACGTAACTTTTACTTTACGCAACGAAACGTGCTCTCCAATTCTTATTAATAGCCATATTTTGCCTCAACGAACCGAGACAAAATATCTTGGTATTCACCTAGACCGCCGCCTCACATGGAAGCCTCATATAGATGCGAAGTTGACACAAATGAAACTTAAAGCTACACAAATCCATTGGCTAATCGGCAGAAACTCTGTGCTTCGTCTTGATTGTAAACTTCTACTCTACAAATCGATTTTGAAACCAAGTTGGTGCTACGGTATTCAATTATGGGGCACTGCTTCCGCATCCAACATAGAAAAAATTCAACGCAGGCAAAACAAAATCCTAAGAGTGATAACTGGTGCTCCTTGATATGTTAAAAACGGCAACATCCACAAGGATCTACAAGTTCCTCTAGTTAAATGCGAAATCTTGAACTATGTGGACAAGTATTTAAATAAGCTGGAAACTCACCCAAACCCGCTCGCTCAAAGTATCTTGCAACATAGTGGACACTCCCGTCTGAAAAGGAGGAATACTATTGCGCTTATATGAAGCTTGATAATTAATATGAGAACTTAAATTTTAGTCTTGCACTGGCTAAACTTATATTAACTACCTAGTTTTAAGATTTGAACACTTATTGTTAGTTCGCCACAGGCGAAGATTCAATAATAAATATATGAAAAAAAAACTTCTTGTCAGATTACGTAGTGGTGGTTTTGCGATAACGGGTCTTTTAAGATATTTCGCTGATCGCCATAGTGAATAATTCGTCTGAGGAGTCGAGTCTAGACCTTCAAGGTTTTCCTTAAGAGATGCCAATCGGTGAACCTCTAGCAAATTTTTCAATTGGTTTGTACATTCCTTCAACTTGGCTTTAAGTTGGGGTGATCTGTGCTTTTGCCATTCTCTTCGGGCTCTTCTTTTTTCAAATAAAAGCTGTGGCACGTTGTATTTTGTCTGACAATGGTAAGAAGAAGCATGACCAACGGCTTTTTTTATGTTCTCATTAAGGCTGCTCAGACAATAATCGATGTCTTCGGGTGTTTTCAGAGGTTGGTTTTCCGAGCAGTGGGTGCTGACAAATTTTTTGTATTTTAACCAATTAACCCTTTTAAATGAAAAAAAATCACTAGTTGGTATATGATGAGGACTAAAAATAGTGATTACAGTGGGAGAGTGGTCTGAAGATAAATCCAACGAGGCATGAGCTTCGGTAAGTTCCGGGGATATACCTTTTGTTACGCCAAAATCAATAACGTCTGGAATTTTATTGTGTTCAGTTGGCCAATATGTCGGTTGTCCAGATGAAATAACGATAAGTCCCATTTCAGATACGGAATCAAACAAAATACGACCCCTGGGACCCCTGGGGACCTAAAGATTTGTAAAAACTGTTGAACAGATCCTTTGTTATGGAGAACCTGGGTGGACAATACACTGACGAAATAACTAAGCCATGAAGAAATTCATCAATGCAAACGTTTGTTGCTTGTATATAACATTCGGAGAGACCATCCATCCATTGATGTTTGATTCTCGATTTGATTATTATAGCCGAGCCACCACATGATCTATCTCTGGGATCCTTCGAATCGTAAAAAGCAAAATGAAAATAAAAATAAATAATAGAAGTAACTAGTGATAAATGCAAATAGAATGAGAATAAGAGAACATAGAGTTGTATGTGATTTAGTTCGGTCTAAACAATAAGGAATATGAATAGAATTCCAGTATTCAAATTCTAATTAAAGTTTGTTTAAATAGAACAAATCAACATTCAACTTACAGTAGTACCGAATAGAAAGAGTGCTGACGAGAAATCGTAGCTGATTTCGAAAATGCATTACACTCGGCTAGTATCGGAATTACTTAATTTTTAATAAAAATTTCCATTCTTTGCTATCACATTTTTAATAATGAACTTAAGCCGAATAAATAGACATAATTATAATATATATAGAAAAAGTTCAAATAAATAACCATAAATGTAAAAAGAATAGCCTCTAATTTTAAAATTACTTCTAGATGTCATATGCGTCTCAGAAATCAACATGACATAAATTTTTGGTTTATTAAAAAATATTCGAGTTCGTTTTTGTGTTGGCGGATGCCGTAAGCGTTCCAGAAACAAACCCTGAGGCAGTTCAAGGCCTTTTAAGCATGGCCTTCAGCAGAGCAGACTGCATTTTTTGCATTTCTTGCATCATGCCAGCCATTTGCGTTATGAACTGCGTAAATTGTTTAACCATATTGTCAATTACAGCTTCGAGGCGGCTAAAACTGGACCCGGTTGGTTCATTTGTTGTAATCTCTTGCAGACTTTATTGCGTTGGCATGGGAAACTTGATTTGTAGTTGGTTGTGCTAATGGAGGCTTGTTTGTAGTTGGTATATTTAAAGGCTGGGGAGGGGCAGGAACCACTTTCGGCTTAGGTAAGCGTTTAACTAAATCAAAAACGGGACAACCTCTATAGTTGGCCGTGTGGGTTTCTCCGCAATTGCTGCATTTTTTTACCAGAGGATCATCTTTTGGCTTTTCGCACTTGGTCGTAGCATGCAGGTCACCACACACAACACAAACAGAAGGCAACTTGCAATAAGCCGTGGTGTGACCATATTCCTGGCAGTTTAGGCACTGTACGGGCCCAGATCGCTTATGTGGCGCTTCAACTACAACTCTACGGTGCAAAATATATTTTAGGTCATAAATAGGGTGAGTCTGATTTTTTTTTAAATTTACATCACCAGGCTCAAACTCCACTCGGAATATTGATTGGGGATGCCTTTCTCTGTTTCTTATGTTTGATACAAACTTGGCTTTAAAGCCTTTGCTGCACAAAGTGGCCCTAATCTCCTCTGGGTCAACATTTGAATCAGTACCTTTGATAACAACCTGGAGACCTTTTGCGTTCTTAAGTTGGTAGGGTTAGAAGCTTTTCTTATGTTTTTCAAGTTCGGAAACCGTAGTGCGGTAAGCGTTTTCGTGATTCACTTGAATTTTAGTTTCATAAATGCTACCACGCTTTATATTCGAAACATAAAAGTTGTTATCGCCTATTAATTCAACTAAAAACTTTATGAGGTCATTTGAGTTTTTCTCTCTCAAATATATTGAGGGGGAGGCTTAAATGACTTCCTTTCGGGTAATGGGGCATCGTTTTCCTCCTGCAAAATGGCAAAACGGGTTTGCGATGAGGTCGGCTTTTCCTCATCTTTCATAATTTTTGCTGGGTTGGTAACCTCTGCCGATTTGGGGCTTCTTCCCCTCTTAAGAACTGTTATATAACGGTCCATTCCTACCTGGACCTTTGGAGCTTGTGAAGAAAATGTACTGTGACCGTTTTAAGCAACCTTAGGTCCAAATTCTATATTCAATAGGGAAGACCGCGATGAGGATGGTACCTCGGTATTTTTTTTATAATTTTTAAAAAGAGATTGGGCTAAATTTGTCCCTTGTTCAAAACACTTATTTAAATTTGGTGCACTTGCACTTAAATTGTTTGTATTTATTTTTGGTTTCTCACTCAAATAGTTTTTATTGTATTCAGAGTCTCTAATGTTTTCATTGCTCAGCTTGTGGAGCTTAACACAATATAAGCATTTCTGCTATTAGGCCCACTGTCACGACGTTTACTGTAACTCATTTACCGTTTGCTTTGGCTTTTTTTCACTTATGTATACAATATGTATGTATATAATAAAAATTGTTTGCCACCTATTACAATTATTCGCTCTTATTAACACTCGCGTAACACGTCCGCGCACAAAGAGTTTAAGATCACGTTTGATTTCGATATCTGTTATAGTTTCCGGGATATAGCGTATTTAAAATTTTATAAAAATTGTTAATTTGTACGGGAGCAACCCCTTTTTCTGTCCCCATCCAAAAAAATTTTTTTTTAAAGCGTTAGTCTTGATGTGCAATTACTTTTTGTAGATCATTTGATTTCGATATCTGTTATAGTTTCCGAGATATAGCGTATTGAAAATTTCATTAAAATTGTTAATTTGTATGGGAGCTACCCCTTTTTCTGCCCCTATCCAAAAAAAAATTTCTCTAAAGCGTTAGTCTTGAAGTGCAATAACTTTTTGTAGAACATTTGATTTCGATATCTGTTATAGTTTCCGAGATATAGCGTATTGAAAATTTCTGCCGCTACCCTGCAGTCAAATGTACCAAGTATGCACATCCAACAACAAGTCATATTTCTTATGCTAATGCATTAAAGTCTAATCAGCCTAACACAAGTAAGTCTAATCAGCCAACAGCTCGACAAGAATTGCCAACAAATGAACTAATCGGTCCCAATTTTAGCCGCCTGGAAGCAGTAATTGACAATATGCAGAGTTGGGCAAAATAAATGCTTTGCTGTATTTGAAATACAAAATACTTGTTCCGCTTGTATTTCAAATTCAAAATACCAAATACTTTCAAGTCGAGTAATTAAAATATGGGAGCAACCCCTTTTTCTGCCCCCATCCAAAAAAAATTTTTTTTAAAGCGTTAAGGTACGTTTAGACTATGCTAATATTTGCCTAAACACAACAAATAATGGTTTGGGCTAATAGTATGGTTTGTGACTAATATTTGGGCATACGTTTAGATTGCACTAATATTTGTTTGAATTTTATTTGCACAAATAACAGAAGGTTTGGTGTCAGACATGTTTGGTACAAATATTTGTATACCCCTTTACACTGCACAAATAATTTTATTTGTCCGGTGTGTATGACAAACATCTGTCAAATAATGTTGTTGTTATGTTTATGAAATCCATCTGCCAAATAGTATCAAATTGTGTTTGTAAAGCAACGTGAAAAGATGAGGCGCCATTTACCCACAACCAAACTCCCCCATTTTTCGCCATATGTATTTTTTTCCAAGTCTTACAAATTAAAAGCCGGGAGCACTTCAAAATCTCGTTGATAAAAAATTTCCATATATCACTATGCCATAGCTAATGTATATATACACCCTACAAAATAATGGACTTTCAACAAATTTGACGCAAGATAGCTGTTTTAAGGGCAGTTAATATAGTATTAAATAACTAATATTATACAAATATTATATATAATTGAAAAGGTAAACAGATGGAGATTTGCTTACATATCATATTTTTTAGCTTTAGAAAAAAAATAAGGGGTCAGATTAAAAAAATTCCAAAATATTATATTTAGTTTTTTTTGTGAAAATTTTTTATATTTGAAAGTTTATAAAATATTGTTGATTTATGATAACGTAATGGATTTTAAAACTTTATTATAATATTATGTTATTTATTATTTAAATAAAAAACAAAAAGAGTTAAGTAACTTTAAAGTTATTTTCTGAGCTATTATATTACACGCATCTTAAAACTTGCCTATATTAATAACATTTACCCTCGTGACCCCATTTTTGAGCGGGCGGTGAATAACTTAATTAAAACTGAAAACTCAAAAGATAAGTTATTTTAATTTCGGGCCAATTTTTCAAAAACTGGCTTGCGTTTTTTTTTCTCGGCCAATAAATTTAAAATTTCGTTGAAAAATTCCATATTTTCGACCAATGCCTGGCGTAGGGTGCACGTCTAAATCCTTTCAAAAATATACTACTAATATATACTGAAGCCTGCTTTTTCCAAAAACGTTAAAAAAGAAATAATTATTTTTACAAATATTTGCAAAAAAAGTTAATCAATTGTGCTAAATTTTTGTCAAAATTTGCCATTTTGGAAATCACCTTGAAAATTTTGACTTTGAATATTTTTCACGGCTAGACGAATAAAGATAATTAAATAAATTTTTTTGTGCAGGCTTAACAAACTTTTTAGAAATACAAAAATATTTTTAAAAATATTTTTAGCATAACTACAATTGCAGACATTTGCAACAAACCAAATAAAGTCTAGGTCAAAAACAACAATTTTAAATTTCAAACCCAAATATCGTTTAAACTGTAACAGGTAATAAGAAAGAGTGATTATGTTTTCTTTTCAGATTTTAATTTTCATCAAATAAATCTAAAAATTATTGAAATCGGTTGATATTTACAAAAGTTATAAGCATAGAAATGTTTTGTAAGCCCGAGGAGGTCAACTTTGGCACCCTGTAGCTCAATGTATGTATATACAGGGTAGTCCAATTTTTTATTTTCTAAAACCTTGGGTCCTCCTCTACGACTCCTTCATACATTATTTTATAATTGGACAAATAGTTTCGAAGATACAGATTTATTACCATTTTTTTGCGTTTGGCCTCACTTTACCACGTTTCTACAATTATTTGTCGCTATTTGTTCCGCCAAAAATATTGTAAGAACAAACAAAATATCGAGGCAAATATTTGTAACGACGTGCTGACAAAGTGTTTACACTATGCAAAGCTTTGTTCACAAACAAAGAATTTTTTAGCCAACAAACAGTCGAAAAATATTTGGTGGCTAACAAATTCGAGTGTTTACACTAGGCCAAACAAAATTTTTATTATTTTGCACAAATATTAGCACAATCTAAAGGCACCTTTAGTCTTGATGTGCAATTACTTTTTGTAGATCATTTGATTTCGATATCTGTTATAGTTTCCGAGATATAGCGTATTGAAAATTTCATAAAAATTGTTAATTTGTATGGGAGCTGCCCCTTTTTCTGCCCCTATCCAAAAAAAAAATTCTCTAAAGCGTTAGTCTTGAAGTGCAATAACTTTTTGTAGAACATTTGATTTCGATATCTGCTATAGTTTCCGAGATATAGCGTATTAAAAATTTCATAAAAATTATTAAATTATAAAAATTTCATAAAAATTATTAATTTGAATGGGAGCTACCCCTTTTTCTGCCCCCACCCAAAAAGCTTTTTCTCTAAAGCGTTAATCTTGATGTGCAATTACTTTTTGTAGAATATTTGATTGCGATATCTGTTATAGTTTCCGAGGTATAGCGTATTAAAAATTTCATAAAAATTGTTAATATGTATGGGAGCTACCCCTTCTTCTGCCTCCATCTAAAAAATTTTTTCTTCAAAGCGTTAGCCTTGATGTGCAATTATTTTTTGTACAACATGTGATTTCGATATCTGTTATAGTTTCCAAGATATAGCGTATTGAAAAATTCATAAAAATTTTTAATTTGTATGGGTACTACCCCTTTTTCTGCCCACATCCAAAAAATTTTTCCTTTAAAGCGTAGGCCTTGATGTCCAATTACTTGTTGTAGGTCATTTGATTCCGATATCTGTTATAGTTTCCGAGATATAGCGTATCGAAAAATTCATAAAAATTGTTAATTTGTATGGGAGCCACCCCTTCTTCTACCCCCATCCAAAAAATTTTTTTTCAAAGCGTTAGCCTTGATGTGCAATTATTTTGTGTACAACATTTGATTTCGATATCTGTTATAGTTTCCGAGATATTTTTTTTTTTTTTTTTTTTTTTTTCATATATTTATTATTGAATCTTCGCCTGTGGCGAACTAACAATAAGTGTTCAAATCTTAAAACTAGGTAGTTAATATAAGTCCAGCCAGTGCCAGACTAAAATTTAAGTTCTCATATTAATTATCAAGCTTCATATAAGCGCAATAGTATCCCTCCTTTTCAGGCGGGTGTGCCCACTATGTTGCAGGATGTTTCGGGCGAGCGGATTTGGGTGAGTTTCCAGCTTATTTAAATACTTGTCCACATAGTTCAAGATTTCGCATTTAACTAGTGGAACTTGTAGATCCTTGTGGATGTTGCTGTTTTTAATATACCAAGGAGCACCAGTTATCATTCTTAGGATTTTGTTTTGCCTGCGTTGAATTTTTTCTATGTTAGATGCGGAAGCAGTGCCCCATAATTGTATACCGTAGCACCAAATTGGTTTCAAAATCGATTTGTAGAGTAGAAGTTTACAATCAAGACGAAGCACAGAGTTTCTGCCGATTAGCCAATGAATTTGTGTAGCTTTAAGTTTCATTTGCGTCAACTTCGCATCTATATGAGGCTTCCATGTGAGGCGGCGGTCTAGGTGAATACCAAGATATTTTGTCTCGGTTCGTTGAGGCACCATATGGTTGTTAATAAGAATTGGAGAGCACGTTTCTTTGCGTAAAGTAAAAGTTACGTGGGTACATTTTTGTTCATTTATTTTTATTCCCCATAACTTTGCCCATTTTTCAACTTGGGTTACGTGTTGCTACAATTGGTTTGAAGCCTCTTTAGGGTCTTTATGAATACTAAGAAAAGCAGTATCATCAGCAAATGTCGACGTGTGTGTAAAACTATTGGTTGGTATATCTGCTGTGTAAAGCAAGTACAGAACTGGACCTAGTATACCCCTTGAGGTACACCAGCCCCTATTGATTGAGAAGAACTTATTTGGTTTCCCTCTTTGATTTTAAACTGTCGACCGGTTATGTACTTTTCTAGTAGGTTGAAAATATTAGCTGGAAGGTTTAGCTTTAGTTTGTTTAACAGGCCTTCGTGCCATACTTTATCGAAAGCTTGAGAGACATCTATAAAAGGCGCGGAGCAGTACTTTTTTTCCTCGAAAGTTTTTCTTATAACCTGCACCAGTCTGTGAGTTTGTTCTATTGTGCTATGTTGACTTCTAAAGCCAAATTGGTGATCTGGAATGCAGTTGTTTTCATTCAGGATCGGAGTAAGCTTGTTTTTAAGCAGCTTTTCAAACAGTTTTGACAAAGTTGGTAACAAACTTATAGGCCTATAAGACTCCACCTTAGAAGGATCCTTACCAGGCTTAGGAATCATCTTAACTAAGGCAACTTTCCATATTGGTGGAAAATGTTCAAGCCGTATTATGGCATTAAAAATAAAAAGAATTATTCTTTTTGCTGTAAAAGGTAGCTCAATGAGCATTTTGTTGCTTATTTTATCAACGCCAGGAGCTTTTTTATCATTAAGGTTAGAAATAGCTTCTACCACATCTGAATATCGGAAACGTATTTCCATAGGACGTCTAGAAACAACAGGCGGTAATTCCCTCACGTCAGTGCATGTATTAGGAGTGAACACGTTTCTTAAATGGCTTGCGAGCAGATCGCATTTTTCTTCATCATTTCTAGCCCAGGATCCTCTTAGATTGCGCAGTGGTGGTTTTGCGATTACGGGTCTTTTGAGACGACTGGCTGATCGCCATAGAGAATAATTTGTTTGAGGAGTCGCGTCTAGACCTTCCAAATACTTCTTTATTGATGCAATTCTGTGTACCTCCAGCAAGTTTTTTAAGCGGTTTGTACACTCTTTTAGCTTCGTTTTAAGTTGGGGCGATCTATGCTGTTGCCATTCTCTTCGCGCTCTCCTTTTTTCAGATAAAAGCTCCTCAACATCGACAGAAAAAATTTTGTTGTATTTGACCTGACGGTATGTTGAAGAAGCATGTTCAACGGCTTCTTTAATGTTTTCATTTAGGATATTTAGGCAATCATCGATTTCTTGGGGAGTTTTTAGTGGTATGTGTTCCGAGCAGTGAGAGCTGATATATTTTTTATATTTTAACCAATTTACTCTTTTTGATAAGAAAAAATCACTAGTTGCTATTTGGTGAGGACTGCAAATAGTGATAATTGTGGGTGAGTGGTCAGAAGATAAATCCAAGGAGGCTACAGCCTCAATAAGGTCCGGGGATATACCTTTTGCCACGCCAAAATCTATTACGTCTGGAATTTTATTATTGTCCGTTGGCCAATAGGTTGGTTGTCCAGTTGAAATAACGAAAAGTCCTATTTCCGACACTGAGTCATACAAGACACGACCTCTGGGACTAATTAGGCGGGAGCCCCAGTATGTGTGCTTAGCGTTATAGTCTCCAGCAGCTATGAAGCGGGGACCTAATGATTTGTAGAAACTGTTGTACTGATCCTTCGTTATGGAGAATCTGGGCGGACAGTAAACTGATGAAATAACAAGGTTATGGAAAAATTCATCAATGCAGACGTTCGTAGCTTGGATATAACATTCCGAGAGGCCACCCAACCATTGGTGTTTAATTCTTGATTTGATTAGAATAGCCGAGCCACCACATGATCTATCCCTAGGATCCTTTGAATCGTAAAAAGAATAACCACTAATTTTAAAAGTGCTTCTAGATGTCATATGAGTCTCAGAAATACACATAACATCGATTTTTTGGTTCATCAAGAAATATTCGAGCTCGTTTTTGTGTTGGCGGATGCCGTTTGCGTTCCAGAAACAAACCCTGAGGCAGTTCATGGTCTTTTAAGCATAGCCTGCAGAAAAGCAGACTGCATTTTTTGCATTTCTTGCATCATGTTGGCCATTTGCGCCATAATCTGCGTAAATTGTGTGACCATATTGTCAATTACGGCTTCCAGGCGGCTAAAATTAGGCCCGGTTGGTTCGCTAGTTGGCACTTCTTGTTGTGTTGTAGGCTGGGTAGACTTACGTGAATTAGGCTGGTTAGACTTTAATGCGGCGGCGTACGAAACTTGATTTGTAGTTGGTTGTGCCAATGGAGGCATATTTGTAGTTGGTATATTTAAAGGCTGGGGAGGGGCAGGAACTATTTTCGGCTTAGTTGATCGCTTAACTGAATTAAAAACAGGACAACCTCTATAGTTGGCAGTGTGGTTTCCCCCGCAGTTGCTGCATTTCTTTATCCTAGGATCATCTTTTGGCTTGTCGCACTTGGTCGTATCGTGCAGATCCCCACAGACAACACAAACAGTAGGCAACTTACAATAAGTTTTAGTGTGGCCATATTCCTGGCAGTTTAAGCACTGTACGGGCCCAGATCGCTTATGTGGCACTTCCACAGTGACTCGTCGGTGCATAATATATTTTAAATCGTAGATGGGGTGAGTTTCACTTTTTTTCAATTTGATATCACCAGGCTCAAGCTCCACTCGGAATAATGGTTGGGGGAGTTTTTCCCTATTTCTCATATTCAATACCGTCCTAACCATGAACCCTTTGTTTAGTAAACTGGTCTTGATCTCTTCTGGGTCAACGTTAGAATCAATGCCTTTAATAACTACCTGAAGGCCTTTTGCGGTCTTGAGTTGGTAGGTATAGAAGTTTTTTCTGAGTTTTTCGAGCTCCGAAACCGTGGCGCGGTAGGCGTTTTCATGGTTCACTTGAATTTTTGTCTCAAATATGTTACCGCGTTTAACGTTTGAAACATAAAAGTTATTTTCCCCAATCAAACCGACTAAAAACTTGACGAGATCATTTGAGTTTTTTTCTCTCAAATAAATGGGAGGTGGCTTAAAGGACTTTTTTTCACTAACAGGGGCCTCATTATCCTCTTGCAAAATTGCAAAACGATTTTGCGATGAGGTTGGCCTTTCATCGTCTTTTAAAATTTTTGCAGGTTGAGATGCTTCTGCCGATTTAGGGCTCCTTCCCCTTTTAAGAACTGTTACGTACCTGTCCATCCCTACCTGGATCTTAGGAGCACACGCAGAAATTGGGCCCGTAGCGCCTTTAGCAGCTGTTGGTGCGACACCAGAACTTGATAAAGAAGACCGCGATGAAGATGGCACCTCGGTATTTTTTTTATAATTTTTAAACAGAGATTGGGCTAAATTTGTCCCTTGTTCAGTACATTTATTCAAATTAGGCACACTTGCACTTAAATTATTTGTATTTGTTTTCGGTTTTGCACTTAAATAGTTTCTATTATATTCAGGGTCTCTAATGTTTTCATTGCTAACGCTTGCTGAGCTTAACACAATGTAAGCATTTCGGCTATTAGGCCCACTGTCACAACGATTACTGTTACTCATTAACCGTTTGGTTTTTTTGTTTTGTTTGTTTTTATTTTCGATTCTCACTTATGTCTTGTAGGTATGTATGTATATTAACAATTTTTTTTTTTTGTAACTTATTACAAATATCACCTATTACAAATATACACTCGCGTAGACACGTCCGTACACTACGAGATTAAGAGAGCATAGATATAGCATATTAAAAATTTCATAAAAATTGTTAATATGTATGGGAGCTACCCCTTCTTCTGCCCCCATCCAAAAAATTTTTTCTCTAAAGCGTTAGTCCTGATGTGCAATTACTTTTTGTAGAACATTTGATTTCGATATCTGTTATAGTTTCCAAGATATAGCGTATTGAAAATTTCTTAAAAATTCTTAAAATTGTTATTTTGTATGGGAGCTACTCCTTCTTCTGCCCTCATCAAAAAATTTTTTCTTTAAAGTGGTAGTCTTGTTGTGCAATTACTTTATGTACTACATTTGATTTCGATATCTGTTATAGTTTTCGAGATATAGCGTATTGAAAATTTCATAAAAATTGTTAATTTGTATGGAAGCTACCCCTTTTTCTGCCCCTTCCAAAAAATGTTTTCTTTATAGCGTTAGTCTTGATGTCCAATTACTTTTTGTACAACATTTGATTTCGATATCTGTTATAGTTTCCGAGATATAGCGTATTGAAAATTTCATAAAAATCGTTTATTTGTATGGGAGCTACCCCTTTTTCTGCCCCCATCCAAAAAAATTTTTGTTTAAAGCGTTAGTCTTGGTGTGCAATTACTTTTCGTAGAACATTTGATTTGGATATTTGCTATAGTTTCCGAGATATAGCGCATTGAAAATTTCATAAAAATTGTTGATTTGTATGGGAGCTACCCCTTTTTCCGCCCCCATCCAAAAATTGTTTTTTCTTTAAATCGTAGGTCTTGATGCCAAATAAATTTTTGTAGAACACCTGATTTCGATATCTGTTATAGTTTTCGAGATATAGCGTATTGAAACTTTCATAAAAATTGTTAATTTGTATGGAAGCTACCCCTTTGTCTGCCCCCATCCAAAAAAAAATTTCTTTAAAGCATTAGTCTTGATGTGCAATTACTTTTTGTAGAACATTTGATTTCGATATCTGTTATAGTTTCCGAGATATAGCGTATTAAAAATTTCATAAAAATTGTTAGTTTGTATAGGAGCTACCCCTTTTTCTGCCCCCATCCAAAAGTTTTTTTTTCTTTAAATCGTAGGTCTTGATGCCCAATAAATTTTTGTAGAACACCTGATTTCGATATCTGTTATAGTTTCCGAGATATAGCGTATTGAAAATTTCTGCCGCTACCCTGCAGTCAAATGTACCAAGTATGCACATCCAACAACAAGTCATATTTCTTATGCTAATGCATTAAAGTCTAATCAGCCTAACACAAGTAAGTCTAATCAGCCAACAGCTCGACAAGAATTGCCAACAAATGAACTAATCGGTCCCAATTTTAGCCGCCTGGAAGCAGTAATTGACAATATGCAGAGTTGGGCAAAATAAATGCTTTGCTGTATTTGAAATACAAAATACTTGTTCCGCTTGTATTTCAAATTCAAAATACCAAATACTTTCAAGTCGAGTAATTAAAATACAAAATACATTTATAACCATTAATCAATCGGTAAAACCTGAGTTTCCTTTCATGAACACTAGATTTTTAAAAGTTTAATCAGCTAAGCAGCCTCTTGTTGGAGGATATAATAATCCTGCTAAAGAAAACAATCTTTCTACAGGTCCTCCTGATGAACACAAACTGGTGTTAAATTTTATGAAAACAGTTCTCTGTATGTGAAAAACAATTAAATTAAAAGTCAAGGCACATTCAACAAGACGAATTCAAAAAAATCGCCCTCTGCATTTCCTTTTTGTGCTTGAGCGGTAGAATGTCAGAAAAATTAAAAATTTTATATAAAATTAAATTTTTATAACGTAAAATTTCAAATTGATTTTAATCAGCTGGGCTCTTAATATTACCTGGTTGAATGTGCCTTGTTAAAAGTAAAGTAATATCAAGGCGAATTCTAAAATCCGCCCTCTGCATTCCTTTTTTATACCCTTCACATAGTGATAAGGGTATATATCAGTTTGTCATTCCGTTTGCAATTTCTTTATTATACATTTGCGACCCCATAAAGTATATCTATTCTGGATACTTATAGATAGGGAAGTTAGTATAGACATGTCCATCAGTCAGTCTGTTGAAACAAAGTTTTCGGAGTCAAATGAAGTGACACGGACTCTGTTGTTGGTGTGAAACTACTGGAAATATCCTGGAGACAACTCAAAATTAGCAAAATCGGTTGAATATTGACCGAGATATAAACGAAAACTCAAAATTATCCATTTTTTTGGGACAAATCCATGCATATATTCCTATATATCTCAGTAAATATAGTCATTCTTGCCACAAAACTTGGCACGGATACTCTGAAAAAAGGGGCCTCAATAAGAGAAAATTTGTTTTCAGATAGGATCAGGGGAATTGGTTTTTTCTCTACAATTAAAAAAATATTGTGAAATAACTCATGCGCCTAATCTTAGAAACTATAACAGCTATCGACTTCAAATGTTTCAAAAATTGTACAACAAGACCAAACTATTGAAAATATCCTGGAGACAATCGATTCTTAAATTAGCAAAATCGGTTGACTATTGACCGAGATATAAACGAAAACTCAAAATAACTCATTTTTTAGGACAAAATCCGTGCATATATTTCTATATATCTCAGTAAATATAGTCATTCTTGCCACAAAACTTGGCACGGATACTCTGAAAATAGGGACCTCAATAAGGGGAATTTTTTTTCAGATAGGATTAGGGGAATTGGTTTTTTCTCTACAATTAAACAAATTTTGTGAAATATTTCATGCGCTTAATTTTAGAAACTACAACAGCTATCGACTTCAAAGGTTTCAAAAATTGTACAACAAGACCTAAACTTTGGAGAAAAAATTTTTTGGAGATGAAATTTTCGATAAGCTATATCTCGGAAACTATAACAGCTATCGACTTCTAGTGTTCTACAAAAAGTAGTTAGAAGATAAGACCTACGCTTTAAAAAAAAATTTTTTGGTGGGGCTTCCTTACATATTAACAATTTTTATGAACTTTTCGATACGTTTTGTCTCGGAAACTATAACAGCTATCGACTTCTGGTGTTCTATAAAAAGGAATAAGATGATAAGACCTATATTTTGGGGAACAAATTTGGAGAGGAGCAGGGGGCTAAAAGATCCAATAAAAATTAACAACTTTTATTAACCTTTTAATACGAATAATGTCGAAAGTTTTTATAACTCTCGACCTCAAACCTTTTTCATCTATTTCTGTTATTCATACGAACGTTAAGTCTTTGTAAATTTTTCTATGGACTTTGGAGCTGGCACAAGGAATTTTTTTTATATTATTTGTAGTACAAAATAACTTGGCTGGGTATATTAAAAGACCAATGTGAAGGGTATATAAGATTCGGAACAGCAAAATATAGCAATCTTATTTGTTGCGTTTAAAAGTGTGAATGCCAAAAAAATTTTCATTATTATTCAAAATTTTATTTTTTTGACATTCGCATTTCCAAATATCCGCTGAGCTCTTGATACTACCTGAATGAGTGAGCCCTGGAAAAGAACGTGCCTTGGCGAAGACATGAATGAATACGAAGACAAAGTTTCCATTCTGTTTTTTTTGTTTTGGAAATTGTAACATGTGACATCAAGAACCACTTTCAAAATAAGTGGCTATTCTTTTTACGATTCGAAGGATCGCAGAGATAGATCATGTTGTGGCTCGGCTATAATAATCAAATGGAGAATCAAACACCAATGGGTTGGTGGCCTATCCGAATGTTATATGCAAGCAACAAACCTTTGCATTGATGAATTTTTCCATAATATCGTTATTTCGTCGGTTTATTGTCCACCGAGATTCTCCATAACGAAGGATCAGTAGTTACAAGGGTTTTTACAAATCTTTAGGTCCCCGCTTCATAGCTGCTAGAGACTATAACGCTAAGCACACGTACTGGGGCTCCCCCCTAATTAGTCCCAGAGGTCATGTGTTGTATGATGCCGTGTCTGAAATGGGACTTTTTGTTATTTCAACTGGACAACCAACCTACTGGCCAGCTGACCACAATATAATTCCAGACGTAATCGATTTTGGCGTAGCAAAAAGTATTTCCTCGGAGCTTATGAAGGCTCAAGCCTCCTTGGATTTATCTTTTGACCACTCACCCACAATAATCACTATTTGCAGTCCTTACCAAATAGCAGCTAGTGATTTTTCTTATCTAAAAGGGTAAATTGGTTAAATTATATAAAAAATACATTAGCGCCCACTGCTCGGAAACCAACCGCTAAAACCTATCGTCAGGCTATGTACAACAAAATTTTTTCTGACGATGTGGGAAAACTTTTATCTGAAAAAAGGAGAGCCTGCAGGGAATGGCAAAAACATAGATCGCCCCAACTTAATACTAAGCTGAAAGAATGTACAAACTAATTAAAAAAGCTTGCTGGAGGTTCACAAAATGGCATGTTTGAAAGAGTACCTGGAGGGTCTAGACGCGACTCCTCAGACAAAATATTCCCTATGGCGATCAGCCAAGCGTCTTAAAAGACCCATTATCGCAAAACCACCACTGCGTTACCTGAGAGGATCATGTGCTAGAAATGACGAAGTAAAATGCGATCTGTTTGCAAATCAATTAAAAACGTGTTCACCCCCAATACATGCACAGACGTGAGGGAATTACCGCCTGTTATTGCCAAACGTCCTTCAGAAATACGTTTATGATTTACAGATGTTGTAGAGGCTATCGCTAACCTAAATAGTAAAAAAGCTCCTGGCGTTGATAAAATAAGCAACAAAATGATCTTTGAGCTACCTTTTACAGCTAAAAGAATAATTCTTTTTATTTTTAACGCGATAATTCGGCTTAAACATTTTCCGCCTACATGGAAAGTTGCCTTAGCAACAGTGTTGCTACCAACGAAATATTAAATTACACATGGATCATGCTAAAATTACACATGAAATGCCGAATTACACATGCTTTTTATACCCTTCACATAGTGATAAGGGTATATATCAGTTTGTTATTCCATTTGTAATTTCTTTACTATCCATTTGCAACCCCATATATATTCTGGATCCTTATAGATAGGAAAGTTGATACAGCCTGGAGATAATCGCTTTTGAAAATCAGCAAAATTGGTTTACTATTGATATTGATTGATATTGATATTGATATTGATATAAGCAAAACCCCAAAATAATCCAATTTTCTTAGGACAAAATCAGTGCATATATCCATATATGTCTCAGTAAATATAGTCATTCTTGCCACAAAACTTGGCACAGATACTCTGAAAATGGGGACCTAAATAAGGGAAACAATTTTTTCTGATAGGATCAGGGAAGTGGCATTTTCTTCTATGATTGCACTAAGTTTTTGAAATATTTGATGCGCTAAATCTTAGAAACTATAACGGCTATAGACTTTAAATAATCAACAACAAAAAGTAATTGGGCAATCAGACCTAAACTTCGGGGAAAATTTTTTTTTGAGTGGGGGCAGGGCAAGGGGTAGCTCTAATACAAATTAACAATATTTATGAAATATTCGATACGATATGTCTCGGAAGCTGTAGCAGCTATCGACTTGAAATATCTTACAACAAGTAATTGGAAAATAAAGTCTACACTTTGAAAAAAAAAATTTTTTTGTGGGGACAGGGCAAGGGGTAGCTCCCATACAAATCAACATCTTTTATGAAATTTTCGATACGCTTCATCCCGAAACTATAAGAGCTGCCGGCTTTGAATGTTCAACATATAAGTAATTGACAATAAGGTTTACATTTAAGAAAAAAAATTATTTGAATAGAAGCAGGGGGGAACCCCCCTTATAAATGGACATTTTTTATAAAATTTTTAATACTCTGGAAAACTATAACCGCTATCAACTTCGAATATCATACAAAAAGTAATGATCAAACAATTCGTACATTTTGGCAAAAAATAGTTCATTTAAACTTTTAATACGAATAATGTCGAAGACTTTTAAAACTCTCATTTTACATGGTATTTTTATTATACATACGAATGTACGTATTTTAAGGTTTTCTATTTAAAAAACTAGGATTGCTATCAACTTTAAACCGGGCACAAAGTATTTTTATTATAATATTTCAGTACAAAATAACTTGGATAGAAAAGATGTCTTGGTATATTAAAAGACCAATGTGAACGGTATATTAGATTCGGCACAGCCGAAGATAGCGCTCTTACTTGTTATACCCTTCACATAGTGATAGGGAATATATCACTTTGTCATTCCGTTTGTAATTTCTTTATTATTCATTTGCGACCCCATAAAGTATATATATTCTGGATTCTTATAGATAGGGAAGCCGATTTAGCGATGTCCGTCTGTCCGTCTGTTGAAATCAAGTTTTCGGAGTCAAATAAAAAGATACAGACCAGTTAATGGTGTCAAACTATTAGAAATATCCTGGAGACAATCGCTATTTAAAATCAGCAAAATCGGTTCACTATTGACCGAGATATAAGTCCGCTTTCGCACGATGCAAGAAAATAAGCCTGCTTATTTTCTTTTTCTTCTTTGAACTATCATTGGCGTTCGCACGGTTCAAGACTTATTGCTTAATTTGTTTTGATTTTTTTATGAATATACACACACACACTACTGTGTTTTTTTACATTTTCTTTTGTCCATCAATTTTAAGCAGCTGAATTGCAAGTACACGCAAGCCTGTACCCACTTTATTTCTCCTCACCCCGTTGTCCTCAACCTAATCAGTTTAGCTTAAATACTTGCATCGTGCGAATTGGGACTAAGCGAAAACCCAGAGTAACCCATTTTTTTAGGACAAAATCCGTGCATATATCCCTATATATCTCAGTAAGTATAGTCACTCTTGCCACAAAACTTGGAACGGATACTCCTAAAGAAGGGACCTAAATAATGAAAAAAGTTTTTTCAGATAAGACTAGGGAAAGGGGTATTTTTCCTATAATTGCACAAATTTGGTGAAATATTTTATGCGCTATATCTTGTAAACTATAACAGCTTTCGACTTAAAATGTTCTACAAAAAGTAATTGTACGCAAAGACCTACACTTTAAAGAAATGATTTTTTGAGTGGGGGCAAAAAAGGGGTAGCTCCCATACAAATTAACAATTATTATAAAATATTCGATACGCTATATCTCGGAAACTATAACAGATATCGAAATCAAATGTTCTACAAAGAGTAATTGGGCAATAAGGCCTACGCTTTAAAGAAAAATTTTTTTGAGTGGGGGCAAAAAAAAATGGTAGCTCCCATACAAATCGACAATTATTATAAAATATTCGATACGCTATATCTCGGAAACTATAAAAGATATCGAAATGAAATGTTCTACAAAAAGTAATTGGGCAAGAATGCCTACGCTTGAAAGAAAAAAAATTTTGAGTGGGGGCAAAAAAAGGGGTAGCACTCGTACAAATTAACAATTTTTATGAAATATTCGATACGCTATATCTCGGAAACTATAACAGATATCGAAATGAAATGTTGTACAAAAAGTAATTGGGCAAGAAGGCCTACGCTTTAAAGAAAATTTTTTTTGATGGGGGGCAAAAAAGGGGTAGCTCCCATACAAATCAACAATTATTATAAAATATTCGATACGCTATATCTCGAAAACTATAACAGATATCGAAATCAAATGTTCTACAAAAAGTAATTGGGCAATAAGGCCTACGCTATAAAAAATTTTTTTGAGTGGGGGTAAAAAAAGGGGTAGCTCCCATACAAATTAACAATTATTATAAAATATTCGATACGCTATATCTCGGAAACTATAACAGATATCGAAATCTAATGTTCTACAAAGAGTAATTGGGCAATAAGGCCTACGCTATAAAAAAATTTTTTTTGTTCTACAAAGAGTAATTGGACAATAAGGCCTACGCTTTAAAGAAAAATTTTTTTGAGTGGGGGCAAAAAAGGGGTAGCACTCGTACAAATTAACAATTTTTATGAAATATTCGATACGCTATATCTCGGAAACTATAACAGATATCGAAATCAAATGTTCTACAAAAAGTAATTGGGAAATAAGGCCTACGCTTTAAAGAAAAATTTTATTGTGTGGGGCAACAAAAGGGGAAGCTCCCATACAAATTAACAATTTTTATGAAATATTCGATACGCCTTATCTCGGAAACTATAACAGATATCGAAATCAAATGTTCTACAAAAAGTAATTGGGCAATAAGGCCTACGCTTTAAAGAAAAATTTTTTTGAGTGGGGGCAAAAAAAGGGGTAGCTGCCATACAAATCAACAACTATTATAAAATATTCGATACGCTATATCTCGGAAACTATAACAGATATCGAAATCAAATGTTCTACAAAAAGTAATTGGGCAATAAGGCCTACGCTTTAAAGAAAAATGTTATTGTGTGGGGCAACAAAAGGGGAAGCTCCCATACAAATTAACAATTTTTATGAAATATTCGATACGCCATATCTCGGAAACTATAACAGATATCGAAATCAAATGTTCTACAAAAAGTAATTCGGCAAGAAGGCCTACGCTTTAAAGAAAAAATTTTTTGAGTGGGGCAAAAAAAGGGGTAGCTCCCATACAAATTAACAATTATTATAAAATATTCGATACGCTATATCTCGGAAACTATAAAAGATATCGAAATAAAATGTTCTACAAAAAGTAATTGGGCAAGAAGGCCTACGGTTTAAAGAAAATTTTTTTTAAGTGGGGGCAAAAAAAGGGGTAGCTCCCATACAAATCAACAACTATTATAATATATTCGATACGCTATATCTCGGAAACTATAACAGATATCGAAATCAAATGTTCTACAAAAAGTAATTGGGCAATAAGGCCTACGCTTTAAAGAAAAATTTTTTTGTTTGGGGGAAAAAAAGGGGTAGCTCCCATACAAATCAACAATTATTATAAAATATTAGATACGCTATATCTCGGAAACTGTAACAGGTATCGAAATAAAATGTTCTACAAAAAGTAATTGGGCAAGAAAGCCTACGCTTTAAAGAAAAATTTTTTTGAGTGGGGGCAAAAAAAGGGGTAGCTGCCATACAAATCAACAACTATTATAAAATAATCGATACGCTATATCTCGGAAACTATAACAGATATCGAAATCAAATGTTCTACAAAAAGTAATTGGGCAATAAGGCCTACGCTTTAAAGAAAAATTTTATTGTGTGGGGCAACAAAAGGGGAAGCTCCCATACAAATTAACAATTTTTATGAAATGTTCGATACGCCATATCTCGGAAACTATAACAGATATCGAAATGAAATGTTCTACAAAAAGTAATTGGGCAAGAAGGCCTACGCTGTAAAGAAAAATTTTATTGAGTGGGGCAACAAAAGGGGTAGCTCCCATACAAATTAACAATTTTTATGAAATATTCGATACGCTATATCTCGGAAACAATAACAGATATCGAAATGAAATGTTCTACAAAAAGTAATTGGGCAAGAAGGCCTACGCTTTAAAGAAAAAAAATTTTTGAGTCGGGGCAAAAATAGCGGTAGCTCCCATACAAATTAACGATTTTTATGAAATAATCGATACGCTATATCTCGGAAACTATAACAGATATCGAAATCAAATGTTCTACAAAAAGTAATTGGGCAATAAGGCCTACGCTTTAAGGAAAAATTTTTTGTTTGGGGGCAAAAAAGGGGTAGCTCCCATACAAATCAACAATTATTATAAAATATTCGATACGCTATATCTCGGAAACTGTAACAGGTATCGAAATGAAATGTTCTACAAAAAGTAATTGGGCAAGAAGGCCTACGCTTTCAAGAAAAAATTTTTTGAGTGGGGGCAAAAAAAGGTGTAGCTCCCATACAAATTAACAATTATTATAAAATATTCAATACGCTATATCTCAGAAACTATAACAGATATCGAAATGAAATGTTCCACAAAATGTAAGTGGACAACAAGGTCTACAGTTTAAAGAAAAAGTTTTTTGAGTGGCGGCAAAGAAAGGGGTAGCTCCAATACAAATTAACGATTTGTATGAAATTTTCGATACGCTATATCTCGGAAACTATAACAGATATCGAAATCAAATGTTCTACAAAAAGTATTTGGACAAGAAGGCCTACGCTTTAACGAAAAAAGTTTTTGAGTGGGGGCAAAAAAGGGGGTAGCTCCCATAAAAATTAATGATTTGTATGAAATTTTCGATACGCTTTATTTGGGAAACTACAACCGCTATCGACATCAAATGCTCCTTAAAAAGTAATTGGACAAAAAGGCCTACGTTTTAAAGAAAAATAGTTTTGAGTGGGGGCAAAAAAAGGGGTAGCTCCCATACAAATTAACGATTTGTATGAAATTTTCGATACGCTATAATTCGGAAACTATAACAGATATCGAAACCAAGTGTTCTACAGAAAGTGATTGGACATCAAGGGCTACGCTCTTAAGAAAAAATTTTTTGAGTGGGGGCAGAATAAGGGGTAGCATACATATTAACAATTTTTGTTAAATTTTCGATATGCTATATCTCGGAAACTGTAACAGATATCGAAATCAAATGTTCTACAAAAAGTGATTGGACATCAAGGGCTACGCTCTGAAGAAAAAAAATTTTCGATACGCTACTTCTGGAAAACTATTACAGCTATCGACTTCGAATATTCTACAAAAAGTAATAATCAAATAATTCATACATATTGGAGAAAAAGTTGGAGAGGAGCAGGGGTACTAGAACATTTAATAAGTTTTATTAACCTTTGAATATGAATAATGTCGAAAACTTTTACAACTCTCGACCTCAAATCTTCATCTATTTCTATTATTCATACGAACGTTAAAGTTTTGTTATTTTGTCTATGGGCTTAAAACTCGCACAAGGTTTTTTATTATATTATTTGCAGTACAAAATTACTCGGCTGGGTATATTTAAAGACCAATGTGAAGGGTATATAAGATTCGGCACAGCCGAATATAGCGCTCTTACTTGTTTATTATTGAATATTCGCTTAAGCGAACTAACAATAATTATTCAAAACTTAAATTTAAGTTTTCACAATTAATTTCATCAATTCAAAAGATTTCATCTACGCGCAATAGTATCCCTTCTTTTTAGACGATGCTTCAAGCGAGTGGATTTGGATGTGTTTCCAGCTTATTTAAATACTTGTCCACATAGTTTAAGATTTCACATTTTACTAGTGGAACTTCCAGATCCTTGTGGACGTTGCTGTTTTTAATAAACCCAGGAGTACCAGTTATCATTCTAAGAAATTTGTTTGACGGCGTTAAATTTTTTCCATGTTAGAGGCGGAAGCAGTGCCCTATAGTTGTATACCGTAGCACCAAATTCGTTTTAAAATTGAGTTGTATTGTAAAAATTTAAAACTCAGATGAAGCACAGAGCTTCTACCCATTACCCAGTGGATTTGAGCAGCTTTAAGTTTCATATGCGTCAACTTCACCTCTATATGAGATTTCCATGTAAGAAGCGGATCCAAGTGAATACGAAGATATTTTGTCTCGGATCGTTGAGGCACCATATGGTTGGTATGTTTCTTTGCGTAAGGTAAAAGTTACGTGGGTGCATTTTTGTTTATTTATTTTTATTGCGCATAACTGTGCCCATTTCCTTACTTGAGTTATGTGTTGTGGCAGCTGGTTGGAAGCCTCTTTAGAGTCTTTATGAATACTAAGGAAAGCGGTATCATCAGCAAATGTCGGCGAGTGTGTAAAACTGTTGGTTGCCATATCTGCTGTGTAAAGCAAGTACAGAATTGGACCTAATATACTTCCTTGAGGTACACAATCCGCTATTGGTTGAGAAAAACTTATTTGGTTTTCCTCTTTAATCATAAACTGTCGACCGGTTACGTATTTTTCTTTAAAGTTGAAAATATAAGCTGGAAGGTTGACCCTTCGTTTGTTTTAAAGGCCTTCATGCAACACTTAATCGAAAGCTTGTGAGTTATCGATAAAAAGCGCGGAGCAGTACTTCTTTTGCTCAAAGGCTTTAATTATAACCTGTTGACTTCTTAAGCCGAATTGGTGATTGGGAATGCAGTTGTTGTCATTCAGGATCGGATTCAGCTTATTTTTGAGCTGTTTTTGGAACAATTTTGACATTTTCGGTAACAAACATATAGGCCTATAGGAATCCATCATCGAAGGATCTTTGCCCGGCTTAGGAATCATCTTTACTAAGACAACTTTCCATATAGGCTGAAAATGTTCAAGCCCAATTATCGCGTTAAAAATAAAAAGAATTATTCTTTTAGCTGTAAAAGGTAGCTTCAAGAGCATTTTGTTGCATATTTCATCAACGCCAGGAGCTTTTTTACCATTTTGGTTAGCGAAAACCTCTACAACATTTGTAAGTCCGAAACGTATTTCCAAAGGACGTCTAGCAACAACAGGCAGTAATACCCTTACGTCAGTGCATGTGAACACGTTCCTTAAATGATTTGCAAACCGCCATAGGGAATAATTTGTCTGAGAAGTCGTGCCTGAACCTTCCAGGTACTTTTTAAGTGAGGCCATTCTGTGAACCTCCAGCAAGCTTTTTAATTCGTTTGTACATTCTTTCAGCTTAGTTCTAAGTTGGGGTGATCTATGCTTTTGCCATTCCCGTTCAAGCTCTCCTTTTTTTCAGATAAAAGATTTCTCACATCGTTAGAAAAAATATTGTTGCACCTGGCCTTCCGGTAGGTAGAAGACGCATGCTCAACGGCCTTTTTTAATGTTTTTATTAAGAACGCACAGACGATGATCGAAGTCTCCGGGAGTTTTAAGTGGTTGGGTTTCCAGGCAGTGAGCGCTAATATATTTCTTATATTTTAGCCAATTTATTTTTTTAGATAAGAACAATCACTAGTAGCTATTTGATGAGGACTGCAAATAGTGATTATTGTGAGTAACTGGTCAGAAAATAAATCCAAGGAGGCTTAAGCCTCAATGAGCTCTGGAGATATGGCTTTTGCTTAGCCAAAATTAATTACGTCTGGAGTTCTATTGTGGTTCGTTGGCCAGCAGGTTGGTTTTCCAGTTGAAATAACGTAAAGTTCCATTTCAGACACGGCATCATACAAGACACGACCTCTGGCACTTATTAACCGGGAGCCCCAGTGCGTGTGATTAGCATTATAGTCTCCAGCAGCTTAGAAGCGGGGACCTAAAGATTTAAAAAACTGTTTTACTGATCCTTCCTCAAGCAGATTCTAGGTGGTCAATAAACTGACGAAATAGCTAGGTTATGGAAGAATTTGTCAATGCAGACGTTCGTTGCTTGAATATAACATTCGGATAGGCCACCCAACCATTGGTGCTTAGTTCTTGATTTGATTAATATAGCAGAACAACCACGGGATCTACCCCTTGGATCCGTTGAATCTTAAAAAGTATAGCTACTTATTTTAAAAGTGCTTCTAGATGTCATATGAGTCTCGGAAACAAACCCTGATGCAGTTCATGGCCTTTTAAGTATGGCCTGCAAAAGAGCAGACTGAGTTTTTTGCATTTCTTGCATCATGCTAGTCATTTGCGCCGTGATCTGCATAAATTGATAAGCCATGCTGTTAATTACGGCTTCCAGGCAGCTAAACCTGGGCCCGGTTTGTTCGTTTGTTGACACTTCTTGTTGTGTTGTAGGCTGAGTAGACTTACGCGCAATATGCTGGATAGACTTTAATGCGTTGGCGTAAGAAACTTGACTTGTAGTTGGTTGTGCTAACGGAGGCATGTTTATAGTTGGTATATTTATTAGTTGGAGAGGGGCAGGAACAACCTTCGGCTTAGATTAGCGCCTAACTGAATAAAAAATGGTACAATCTCTATAGTTGGCCGTGTGGTTTTCACCGCAATTGCTGCATTTCTTCACCCTAGGATCATCTTTTGGTTTGTTGCACTTAATCTTAGCATGCAATTCCCCACACACAACACAAACAGAAGGCAACTTGCAATAAGCTTTATTGTGGCCATATTTCTGGCAGTTCAAGCACTGTAAGGGCCCACATCGCTTATGTGGCGCTTCCACTACCATCCTTTGATGCAAAATGTATTTTAAATTATAAATCGGACGAGTCTCATTTTTTCCTAATTTGACATCACCAGGCTCGAGCTCGACTCGGAATAGTGGTGGAGGGTATTTTTCCCTGTTTCTTATGTTTAATACATATTTGACTCTAAAGCCCTTCATGCACAAACTGGTTTTAATTTTATCCGGGTCAACATTTGACTAAATACCTTTAATCACTACTTGGAGGCCTTTTGCATTTTTAAGTTGGTATGTATAAAAGTTTTTGTTCAGTTTTTTTTGTTCTGTACCGTGGTGCGGTAAGCAGTCTCGTGGTTAACTTGGATTTTGGTCTCGTATATGTTACCACGTTTTATACTTGTCACATAAAAATTATTTTCACCGATTAATTTACCTAGAACTTTTATCAGGTCATTTGAGTTTTTTTCTCTCAGATTAATGGGAGGTGGCTCAAAATTCTTGATGTCAGTAACAATGGCCTCATTATCCTCTTGCAAAATTTTTGTTTAAAGCGTTAGTCTTGAAGTGCAATTACTCTTTGTAGAACATTTGATTTCGATATCTGTTATAGTTTCCGAGATATAGCGTATCGAATATTTCATTTGCCCCCACTCAATAACATTTTTCTTTAAAGCGTAGGCCTTCTTGCCCAATTACTTTTTGTAGAACATTTCATTTCGATATCTG
The DNA here is from genome assembly GCA_963583895.1 of Melanophora roralis. Lineage (NCBI taxonomy): Eukaryota > Metazoa > Arthropoda > Insecta > Diptera > Rhinophoridae > Melanophora > Melanophora roralis. The sequence continues at coordinate 2,611,492 of OY757192.1, read as the reverse complement.
TTATAGTTTCCGAGATAAAGCGTATCGAATATTTCATAAAAATTGTTAATTTGTATGGGAGCTACCCCTTTTTTTTGCCCCCACTCAATAAAGTTTTTCTTTAAAGCGTAGGCCTTATTGCCCAATTACTTTTTGTAGAACATTTGATTTCGATATCTGTTATAGTTTCCGAGATATAGCGTATCGAATTTTTTATAATAATTGTTAATTTGTATGGAAGCTACCCATTTTTTGCCCCTACTCAAAAAATTATTTCTTTAAAGGTTAGGTCTTTGCGTACAATTACTTTTTTTAGAACATATAAAGTCGATAGCTGTTATAGCTTACGAGATATAGCGCATAAAATATTTCACCAAATTTGTGCAATTGTAGGAAAAATACCCCTTCCCCTAGTCCCATCTGAAAAAACTTTTTCCATTATTTAGGTCCTTTCTTTAGGAGTATCCGTGCCAAGTTTTGTGGCAAGAGTGGCTATACTTACTGAGATATATAGGGATATATGCACGGATTTTGTCCTAAAAAAAATGGGCTACTCTGGGTTTTCGCTTATATCTCGTTCAATAATGAACCGATTTTGCTGATTTTAAATAGTGATTGTCTTCAGGATATTTATAATAGTTTGACACCATTAACTGGTCTGTATCTTTTTATTTGACTCCGGAAACTTGATTTCAAAAGACGGACAGACGGACATCGCTAAATCGGCTTCCCTATCAGTAAGGATCCAGAATATATATACTTTATAGGGTCGCAAATGAATAATAAAGAAATTACAAACGGAATGACAAAGTGATATATACCCTATCACTATGTGAAGGGTATAAAAATATGCCAAAACTTTAATTTTTTTGACCAAATGCGGAACTTATAGCTCTTGATTAGCACTTGAGTTGGTGCCTAGCGTAACTTTGGCCAATTGTTTGCTTTGAAGATAATTACTAAAAAACCAATGCTATCGCATGTGACAAAAACGGAAGTCGATTTAAAATCAAACACTGATTTCGTCGAATGCTGAAGCAAATAATTTTTAAAATTGACGAATTAAGGTGTTTTATTAATGGCATTTAATTAGTTAAAAAATTTGTAGTATGTAGTTTATTTTTAATTTAATCCCTGTCGCACGCTACAAGTTTGTTCAATCATACCTTTCATGTATTTTTTTTTATTTTTATGTAATTAATGCAAGTAAATTAAATTAATATAAATTATTTTATTCAATACATTAACTTGCACAAATTATTTACCTTAACATAATGTCTTCAAAAATAAAAAACAAAAATAAGAATATTTACATTTTAAAAAAGAACAAAAACCAATTTAAGTATAACAAGTAAGAGCGCTATATTCGGCTGTTCCGAATCATATATACCCTTCACATTGGTCTTTAAATATACCCAGCCGAGTAATTTTGTACTGCAAATAATAGAATAAAAAACCTTGTGCGAGTTTTAAAGCCCATAGAAAAAATAACAAAATTTTAACGTTCGTATGAATAATAGAAATAGATGAAGAAGATTTGAGGTCGAGAGTTGTAAAAGTTTTCGACATTATTTATGTTTAAAGGTTAATAAAACTTATTAAATGTTCTAGTCCCCCTGCTCCTCTCCAACTTTTTCTCCAATATGTATGAATTATTTGATTATTACTTTTTGTAGAATATTCGAAGTCGATAACTGTAATAGTTTTCCAGAAGTAGCGTATCGAAAATTTTATAAAAATTGTTAATTTGTATGGGAGCTACCCCTTCTTCACCCCCCATCCGAAAATTTTTTTCTTCAGAGCGTAGCCCTTGATGTCCAATCACTTTTTGTAGAACATTTGATTTCGATATCTGTTATAGTTTCCGAGATAAAGCATATCGAAAATTTAACAAAAATTGTTAATATGTATGCTACCCCTTATTCTGCCCCCACTCAAAAAATTTTTTCTTTAAAGCGTAGGCCTTCTTGCCCAATTACTTTTTGTAGAACATTTCATTTCGATACCTGTTATAGTTTCCGAGATATAGCGTATCGAATATTTTATAATAATTGTTGATTTGTATGGGAGCTACCCCTTTTTTTGCCCCCACTCAAAAAAATTTTTCTTTAAAGCGTAGGCCTTATTGCCCAATTACTTTTTGTAGAACATTTGATTTCGATATCTGTTATAGTTTCCGAGATATAGTGTATCGAATATTTCATAAAAATCGTTAATTTGTATGGGAGCTACCGCTATTTTTGCCCCGACTCAAAATTTTTTTTTCTTTAAAGCGTAGGCCTTCTTGCCCAATTACTTTTTGTAGAACATTTCATTTCGATATCTGTTATAGTTTCCAAAATATAGCGTATCGAATATTTCATAAAAATTGTTAATTTGTACGGGAGCTACCCCTTTTTTTGCCCCCACTCAATAAAATTTTTCTTTAAAGCGTAGGCCTTATTGCCCAATTACTTTTTGTAGAACATTTGATTTCGATATCTGTTATAGTTTTCGAGATATAACGTATCGAATATTTTATAATAATTGTTGATTTGTATGGGAGCTACCCCTTTTTTTGCCCCCACTTAAAAAAATTTTTCTTTAAAGCGTAGGACTTCTTGCCCAATTACTTTTTGTATAACATTTCATTTCGATATCTTTTATAGTTTCCGAGATATAGCGTATCGAATTTTTTATAATAATTGTTGATTTGTATGGGAGCTACCCCTTTTTTTGCCCCCACTCAAAAAAATTTTTCTTTAAAGCGTAGGCCTTATTGCCCAATTACTTTTTTAGAACATTTTATTTCGATATCTGTTATAGTTTCCGAGATATAGCGTATCGAGTATTTCATAAAAATTGTTAATTTGTATGGGTGCTACTCCTTTTTTTGCCCCCACTCAAAAAAATTTTTCTTTAAAGCGTAGGCCTTATTGCCCATTTGATTTCGATATCTGTCATAGTTTCCGAAATATAGCGTATCGAATATTTTATAATAATTGTTGATTTGTATGGGAGCTACCCCTTTTTTTGCCCCCACTCAAAAAATTTTTTCTTTAAAGCGTAGGCCTTCTTGCCCAATTACTTTTTTAGAACATTTTATTTCGATATCTGTTATAGTTTCCGAGATATAGCGTATCGAGTATTTCATAAAAATTGTTAATTTGTATGGGTGCTACTCCTTTTTTTGCCCCCACTCAAAAATTTTTTTCTTTAAAGCGTAGGCATTCTTGCCCAATTACTTTTTGTAGAACATTTCATTTCGATATCTTTTATAGTTTCCGAAATATAGCGTATCGAATATTTTATAATAATTGTCGATTTGTATGGGAGCTACCCCTTTTTTTGCCCCCATTTAAAAAAATTTTTCTTTAAAGCGTAGGCCTTATTGCCCAATTACTCTTTGTAGAACATTTGATTTCGATATCTGCTATAGTTTCCGAGATATAGCGTATCGAATATTTTATAATAATTGTTAATTTGTATGGGAGCTACCCCTTTTTTGCCCCCACTCAAAAAATTATTTCTTTAAAGTGTAGGTCTTTGCGTACAATTACTTTTTGTAGAACATTTTAAGTCGATAGCTGTTGTAGTTTACGAGATATAGCGCATAAAATATTTCACCAAATTTGTGCACTTGTAGAAAAAAATCCCCTTCCCCTATTCCATTATTTAGGTCCCTTCTTTAGTAGTATCCGTGCCAAGTTTTGTGGCAAGAGTGGCCATACTTACTGAGATATATAGGGATATATGCACGGATTTTGTCCTAAAAAAAAGGGTTACCAATATTTTAATGTATTAAATTAAACATGAAGTTTTAAACGTTTTGGGGGAAGGGGGGGGAGGATTTCTTTTTTATTCCTCCCCCTTAATCCGCGCCTGGACGTACAGGGACTAATTCAAAAGCAATACTGCTTGTATCTCTTTTCGTACTAATGTTGTTGCAGTAAACAAACCCCAAATCACTCAATAAATAAATTTGCGAAAACAAATGATAGTGGTATCAATTTATTGTTTTTTTTAGAACTATTTTGGAGATGCATGGAATACTTTTGATTTTATTATTGTTCTTGGGAGTTTCATAGATATTGTGTACAGTGAAATCAAAACCAAGGAACAGGTTTTGACAACGCCATGTACTGTGATGCAAGGTTGTAAGCCTAAGGCTAAGGTAAGTACAAACTAAGGTAGTAGATAGTTTAAACTCAGTAATATGTAAAAGTAATATTTTTATTTATTCTAGGGTGGCTCCACATTAATTTCTATTAACTTCTTCAGACTCTTTCGAGTCATGCGCCTAGTAAAATTGCTAAGCAAAGGTGAAGGCATTAGGACACTGCTATGGACCTTCATAAAATCCTTTCAAGCTTTGCCATATGTGGCTCTTTTAATTGTTATGCTCTTCTTTATATACGCTGTCATTGGTATGCAGGTACGTATTTTCAGCTCTCAACATTGATTTCATATCAACTAACAAAGTGCAGTATCAGGAATACTAAATTAGAAAACTAGTTCCGTCCCAAAAAATTTGTCCTTTTTTAACCAAATAATACTTGGCCAATTCACAAGTTCTGTTGAATGGCTTGTCGTTTAAAGAAATATACTTTTAAGCTTTTTACTTTCATATGTTAATCTTCAACCAAAATTGGCATTCATGTAACTTGATAGCATTGTATCAAAACGGGAGTGGGAGTTTAAATTTGGGATGAATTGGTTATAAATTTTTAATAATACGCAATTTTAATTAAAATACTAGAAACCCTAATTTGAATTTAATTAAGAATATATTAATTATTAAAAAAATAATTGTGTGGTTTTATTCATCACACACAAAAAAGATTTTCTCAAAATTATTACACAAGTGAAAAATTTCCAGGTCTGAAATAAATACAACATATTTAAAACATATAAAAAACAATCGGAAAATTAAAATACACTTTGGTATGAAAATTACCATAAACAAAAATACGACATTGTATATTTTTATAAATAGACGACACATACGACGATTGCATGAGCTTGTTAATTGAACAACTATCTTCTAATTCTAGAATTAGAGTTCAAAATTAATTATTTAAAAATATTTAATTGAAGTCCTACATTTTCAATCTTTGTTCTTAGTACCTTTATTGTTTTGTGGGGATTGACGTCATTCGTTCTTATACCCTTCACATAGTGATAGGGTATATATCACTTTGTCATTCCGTTTGTAATTTCTTTATTATTCATTTGCGACCCCATAAAGTATATATATTCTGGATCCTTATAGATAGGGAAGCCGATTTAGCGTTGTCCGTCTGTCCGTCTGTCCGTCTGTCCGTCTGTCCGTCTGTCCGTCTGTCCGTCTGTCCGTCTGTCCGTCTGTCCGTCTGTCCGTCTGTTGAAATCAAGTTTCCGGAGTCAAATAAAAAGATACAGACCAGTTAGTGGTGTCAAACGATCACAAATATCCCGCTAACAATCGCTATTTAAAATCAGCAAAATCGGTTCACAATTGACCGAGATATAAGCGAAAACCCAGAGTAACCCATTTTTTTTAGGACAAAATCGGTGCATATATCCCTATATATCTCAATAAGTATAGTCACTCTTGCCACAAAACTTGGCACGGATACTCCTAAAGAAGGGACCTAAATATTGGAAAAATTTTTTTCAGATAGGACCAGGGGAAGGGGTATTTTTCCTACAATTGCACAAATGTGGTGAAATATTTTATGCGCTATATCTCGTAAACTATAACAGCTATCGACTTAAAATGTGTTACAAAAAGTAATTGTACGCAAAGATCTACACTTTAAAGAAAAAATTTTTTGGGTGGGGGCAAAAAAAGGGGTAGCTCCCATACAAATCGACAATTATTATCAAATATTCGATACGCTATATCTCGGAAACTATAACAGATATCGAAATGAAATGTTCAACAAAAAGTAATTGCACGCAAAGGGCTACGCTCTAAAGAAAAAATTTTTTGGGTGGGGGCAAAAAAAGGGGTAGCTCCCATACAAATCGACAATTATTATCAAATATTCGATACGCTATATCTCGGAAACTATAACAGATATCGAAATGAAATGTTCTACAAGAAGTAATTGCCCGCAAAGGACTACGCCCTAAAGAAAAAATTTTTTGGGTGGGGGCAAAAAAAGGGGTAGCTCCCATACAAATCGACAATTATTATCAAATATTCGATACGCTATATCTCGGAAACTATGACAGATATCGAAATGAAATGTTCCACAAAAAGTAATTGGGCCATAAGGGCTACGCTCTTAAGAAAAAATTTTTTGGGTGGGGGCAAAAAAAGGGGTAGCTCCCATACAAATCGACAATTATTATCAAATATTCGATACGCTATATCTCGGAAACTATGACAGATATCGAAATTAAATGTTCTACAAAAAGTAATTGCACGCAAAGGGCTACGCTTTAAAGAAAAAATTTTTTGGGTGGGGGCAAAAAAAGGGGTAGCTCCAATACAAATCGACAATTACTATAAAATATTCGATACGCTATATCTCGGAAACTATGACAGATATCGAAATGAAATGTTCTACAAAAAGTAATTGCACGCAAAGGGCTACGCTTTGAAGAAAAAATTTTTTGGGTGGGGGCAAAAAAAGGGGTAGCTCCCATACAAATCGACAATTACTATAAAATATTCGATACGCTATATCTCGGAAACTATGACAGATATCGAAATGAAATGTTTTACAAAAAGTAATTGCACGCAAAGGGTTACGCCCTAAAGAAAAAATTTTTTGGGTGGGGGCAAAAAAAGGGGTAGCTCCCATACAAATCGACAATTATTATCAAATATTCGATACGCTATATCTCGGAAACTATAACAGATATCGAAATGAAGTGTTCTACAGAAAGTAATTGCCCGCAAAGGACTACGCTTTAAAGAAAAAATTTTTTGGGTGGGGGCAAAAAAAGGGGTAGCTCCCATACAAATCGACAATTATTATCAAATATTCGATACGCTATATCTCGGAAACTATGACAGATATCGAAATGAAATGTTCCACAAAAAGTAATTGGGCCATAAGGGCTACGTTCTTAAGAAAAAATTTTTTGGGTGGGGGCAAAAAAAGGGGTAGCTCCCATACAAATCGACAATTATTATCAAATATTCGATACGCTATATCTCGGAAACTATGACAGATATCGAAATAAAATGTTCTACAAAAAGTAATTGCACGCAAAGGGCTACGCTTTACAGAAAAAATTTTTAGGGTGGGGGCAAAAAAAGGGGTAGCTCCAATACAAATCGACAATTACTATAAAATATTCGATACGCTATATCTCGGAAACTATGACAGATATCGAAATGAAATGTTCCACAAAAAGTAATTGGGCCATAAGGGCTACGCTCTTAAGAAAAAATTTTTTGGGTGGGGGCAAAAAAAGGGGTAGCTCCCATACAAATCGACAATTATTATCAAATATTCGATACGCTATATCTCGGAAACTATAACAGATATCGAAATGAAATGTTCTACAAAAAGTAATTGCCCGCAAAGGGCTACGCCATAAAGAAAAAATTTTTTGAGTGGGGGCAAAAAAAGGGGTAGCTCCCATACAAATCGACAATTACTATAAAATATTCGATACGCTATATCTCGGAAACTATGACAGATATCGAAATGAAATGTTCTACAAAAAGTAATTGCACGCAAAGGGCTACGCTTTAAAGAAAAAATTTTTTGGGTGGGGGCAAAAAAAAGGGGTAGCTCCCATACAAATCGACAATTATTATCAAATATTCGATACGCTATATCTCGGAAACTATAACAGATATCGAAATAAAATGTTCTACAAAAAGTAATTGCACGCAAAGGGCTACGCCTTTAAGAAAAAATTTTTTGGGTGGGGGCAAAAAAAGGGGTAGCTCCCATACAAATCGACAATTATTATCAAATATTCGATACGCTAAATCTCGGAAACTATAACAGATATCGAAATGAAATGTTCTACAAAAAGTAATTGCCCGCAAAGGGCTACGCCATAAAGAAAAAATTTTTTGGGTGGGGGCAAAAAAAGGGGTAGCTCCCATACAAATCGACAATTATTATCAAATATTCGATACGCTATATCTCGGAAACTATAACAGATATCGAAATGAAATGTTCTACAAAAAATAATTGGGCCATAAGGGCTACGCTTTAAAGAAAAATTTTTTTGAGTGAGGGCAAAAAAAGGGGTAGCTCCCATACAAATCGACAACTATTATAAAATATTCGATACGCTATATCTCGGAAACTATAACAGCTATCGACTTCGAATATTCTACAAAAAGTAATAATCAAATAATTCATACATTTTGGAGAAAAAGTTGGAGAAGAGCAGGGGGACTAGACATTTAACAAGTTTTATTAACCTTCAAATATGAATAATGTCGAAAACTTTTAAAACTCTCGACCTCAAATCTTCTTCATCTATTTCTATTATTCATACGAACGTTAAAATTTTGTTATTTTTTCTTTAAAACTCGCACAATGTTTTTTATTATATTATTTGCAGTACAAAATTACTCGGCTGGGTATATTTAAAGACCAATGTGAAGGGTATATAAGATTCGGCACAGCCGAATATAGCGCTCTTACTTGTTTTGTTTTGTTTTTATTATTTCCCAATATTTCACTTCCAAACAATGAGAAGTTTATTCAGGCAAATTTTTTCATATAACGAAAAATACTTAAAATAAAAAAAATAATATAAAAAAACAAGTAAGAGCGCTATATTCGGCTGTGCCGAATCTTATATACCCTTCACATTGACCTTTCGCAATCCCAAACTTTTTTTATTTTTAACCATTTTTTTACTTATGAAATATTTCTAAGGCCAACTCTAAAGAAGTTGTGGGCATTTTTACATAATTTTTGTAAATTTTGTATGGCAACCCCCTTAGGGCGTGCAGATAGGGGGTAAGTATGTTCTAGGAATATGTTTGGGAGGGCAAACTAATGGGGGTCGGTCGTACACTTTATTGCTCTAAGGCCAACTCTGAAGAAGTTGTGGGCATTTTTACATCATTTTTATAAATTTTGTATGGCAACCCCCTTAGGGCGTGGAGATAGGTGGTAAGTATGTTCTAGGAATATGTTTGGGAGGGCAAACTAATAGGGGTCGGTCGTATACTTTATTGCTCTAAGGCCAACTCTAAAGAAGTTGTGGGAATTTTTACATAATTTTTGTAACTTTGTATGGCAACCCCATTAGGGCGTAGAGATAGGGGGTAAGTATGTTCTAGGAATATGTTTGGGAGGGCAAACTAATGGGGGTCGGTCGTATATTTTATTGCTCTAAGGCCAACTCTGAAGAAGTTGTGGGCATTTTATCATTTTTGTAAATTTTGTATGGCAACCCCATTAGGGCGGGGAGATAGGGGGTAAGTATGTTCTAAGAATATGTTTGGGAGGGCAAACTAATAGGGGTCGGTCGTACACTTTATTGCTCTAAGGCCAACTCTGAAGAAGTTGTGGGCATTTTATCATTTTTGTAAATTTTGTATGGCAACCCCATTAGGGCGTTGAGATAGGGGGTAAGTATGTTCTAGGAATATGTTTATGAGAAGAAACTAATAGGGGTCGGTCATACACTTTATTGCTCTAAGGCCAACTCTGAAGAAGTTGTGGGCATTTTATAATTTTTGTAAATTTTGTATGGCAACCCCATTAGGGCGGGGAGATAGGGGGTAAGTATGTTCTAGGAATATGTTTGGGAGAAAAAACTAATAGGAGTCGGTCGCACACTTTATTGCTCTAAGTCCAACTCTAAAGAAGTTGTGGGCATTTTTACATAATTTTTGTAAATTTTGTATGGCAACCCCCTTAGGGCGAGGAGATAGGGGGTAAGTATGTTCTAGGAATATGTTTGGGAGGGCAAACTAATGGGGGTCGGTCGTACACTTTATTGCTCTAAGGCCAACTGTGAAGAAGTTGTGGGCATTTTATCATTTTTGTAAATTTTGTATGGCAACCCCATTAGGGCGTGGAGATAGGGGATAAGTATGTTCTAGGAATATGTTTGGGAGGGCAAACTAATGGGGGTCGGTCGTATACTTTATTGCTCTAAGGCCAACTCTGAAGAAGTTGTGGGCATTTTATCATTTTTGTAAATTTTGTATGGCAACCCCATTAGGGCGTGGAGATAGGGGGTAACTATGTTCTAGGAATATGTTTAGGAGGGCAAACTAATAGGGGTCGGTCGTACACCTTATTGCTCTAGGGCCAACTCTAAAGAAGTTGTAGGCATTTTTACATAATTTTGGTAAATTTTGTATGGCAACCCCCTTAGGGCGTAGAGATAGGGGGTAAGTATGTTCTAGGAATATGTTTGGGAGGGCAAACTAATGGGGGTCAGACGTACACATTATTGCTCTAAGGCCAACTGTGAAGAAGTTGTGGGCATTTTATCATTTTTGTAAATTTTGTATGGCAACCCCATTAGGGCGTGGAGATAGGGGGTAAGTATGTTCTAGGAATATGTTTGGGAGGGCAAACTAATGGGGGTCGGTTGTACACTTTATTGCTCTAAGGCCAACTTTGGAGAAGTTGTGGGCATTTTATCATTTTTGTAAATTTTGTATGGCAACCCCCTCAGGGCGTGGAGATAGGGGGTAAGTATATTCTAGGAATGTGTTTGGGAGTAGAAATTAATGGGGGTCTGTGACACATTTTTTTCCTCTACGGGCGAGTCCGGGGAAGTTATAGCGGTTTTTACCTTATTTTTTAAAATTTTGTATGGCAACCATGTCAGGGGCTAGAGATAGAGGGTAAGTATGTTCCACAAAAATGTTTGGATGGAAAAAATAATTCGGGTCGGTCTTACATTTTACCTTTGTAGGAGAACCCTGGAAGCCGTAGGAGCGATTTTAAAAATGTTTAAATTAAGCTTTGTATGGCAACGCTGTTATATGTATGAACACTAATACTAATAAAATTTTTGTTTTGGGTTTTTTTCAATAACATAGACATGACTGATTCTGTTTTTTTCTTTTTTTGTTGTTTTTTTATTATTACGTGTAAAAGTATGTTCTTTGTTGTTGTTGTATACTCAAAAAACCGAGGTAGTCGTGGTTTTTTGCTTATATCTCGGTTATTTATCGGGCGATTTTGCTGAATTTCAATACCGATTTTCTCGCGACTATCTGTGACAGTTTGATACCACATTCGGGTCTATGCGATATCGGGGGGCTTCAGAAAGTTGATTTCAACCATAACACGGACAGACGGCCAGACGGACAGTCGGACAGACGGACATCGCTAAATCGGTTTCCCTATCTATAAGGATCCAGAATATATATACTTTATGGCGTCCCAAATGGATAATAAGGGAATTACAAACGGAATGACAAACTTATATATACCCTTAGCACTTATGTGAAGGGTATAACAACGATTCACCTCAAGGTCGACAATATTAAAAAATTGTTTAATATTTGCTTGTTAATAAATGGAAAAATTTTTACCGAAAATATTAAATTGAAACGTTAAAATTTTTTATATTAAATGAACTATTTATTGTTACCCCTGGTGTTTTATTTTGTAAAGTGTTTTTCGGGTTAATGTCAAAAATATATTCTCTATAAATAAATCTTACTTATTCGAATTTTTTTTGTGTTATCGAAAATATATTTTTAAAAAACTAATATTTCGAACTTCTTCAGGGACGGGAATATTTTGTCACATTATATATTCCTTTATATGTGGCCACGTAGCGTTGACAACTTGTCCTTTGTTTATAGGAGTTTCAGGTTGCTTAATTTTCTTTCTGCTTTACAAATCGCATTCCAAATAAAATTAAAAGAAATAGCTAGTAATAAAATTAGTTTTAACACTAAAGAACCAAAAACTTAGTCTCAGTCCATGTAAAAGGAATAGAATCGGTGATACAGTTGGCAGCCACTTTTTCAAGAATCCTAAATTCCCTACTCAATTACATTTTTAGAATTTATTTGTCTCTAAAAGCTGTGGGTGCAAAAGTCTGTTGTAACATTATCACGTAGCTATTATAGTAGCATAAAGTAAAGTGTTTAAAGAATCATACTAATTTGTTTTCATATTTTTATACCCTTCACATAAGTGATAAGGGTATATATAAGTTTGTCATTCCGTTTGTAATTTCTTCATTACCCTTTGGGACCCCATAAAGTATATATATATTCTGGATACTTATACATAGGGAAGCCGATTTAGCGATGTCCGTCTGTCCGTGTTATGGTTGAAATCAACTTTCTGAAGACCCCCGATATCGCATATACCCGTACGTGGTATCAAACTGTCACAGATAGTCGCGACAAAATCGGTATTGAAATTCAGCAAAATCGCCCAATAAATGGCCGAGATATAAGCAAAAAACCAAGACTACCTCCTTTTTAGTCTACAACAACAACAAAGAACATATGTACTTATGCATGTAATAAAAAAAAACAACAAAAAAAGAAACAAGTAAGAGCGCTATATTCGGCTGTGCCGAATCTTATATACCCTTCACATTGACCTTTCGCAATCCCAAACTTTTTTTATTTTTAACCATTTTTTTACTTATGAAATATTTCTAATTTTTAAATAGGGGTCGGTGTCATTTTTTAACGCTCCACGGGTGACGGGGAAGTTGTAGGGGCTTTTATCTTAATTTTTACAAATTTTATATGGCAACCCCCTTAGGGCGTGGAGATAGGTGGTAAGTATGTTCTAGAAATATGTTTGGGAGAAGAAACTAATAGGGGTCGGTCGTACACTTTATTGCTCTAAGGCCAACTCTGAAGGAGTTGTGGGCATTTTCATATCCTTTTTGTAAATTTTGTATGGCAACCCCCTTAGGGCGTGGAGATAGGGGGTAAGTATGTTCTAGGAATATGTTTAGGAGGGCAAACTAATGGGGGTCGGTCGTACACTTTATTGCTATAAGGCCAGCTCTAAAGAAGTTGTGGGCATTTTTACATAATTTTTGTAAATTTTGTATGGCAACCCCCTTAGGGCGTGGAGATAGGGGGTAAGTATGTTCTAGGAATATGTTTGGGAGGACAAACTAATGGGGGTCGGTCGTACACTTTATTGCTCTAAGGCCAACTCTGAAGAAGTTGTGGGCATTTTCATATCATTTTTGTAAATTTTGTATGGCAACCCCCTCAGGGCGTGGAGATAGGGGGAAAGTATATTCTAGGAATATGTTTAAGAGTAGAAATTAATGGGGGTCTGTGATACACTTTTTTCCTCTACGGGCGAGTCCGGGGAAGTTATAGCGGTTTTTACCTTATTTTTTAAATTTTTGAATGGCAACCATGTCAGGGGCTGGAGATAGAGGGTAAGTATGTTCCACAAAAAGGTTTGGATGGAAAAAATAATTCGGGTCAGTCTTACATTTTACCTTTGTAAATTCTGTATGGCAACCCAATTAGGGCGTGGAGATAGGGGGTAAGTATGGTCTAGGAATATATTTGGGAGGGCAAACTAATGGGGGTCGGTCGTACACTTTATTGCTCTAAGGCCAGCTCTAAAGAAGTTGTGGGCATTTTTACATAATTTTTGTAAATTTTTTATGGCAACCCCCTTAAGGCGTGGAGATAGGGGGTAAGTATGTTCTAGGAATATATTTGGGAGGGCAAACTAATGGGGGTCGGTCGTACACTTTATTGCTCTACGGCCAACTCTGAAGAAGTTGTGAGCATTTTATCATTTTTGTAAAAATTTTGTATGGCAACCCCCTTAGGGCGTGGAGATAGGGGATAAGTATATTCTAGGAATATGTTTGGGAGAAGAAATTAATGGGGGTCGGCCGTACACTTTATTGCTCTAAGGCCAACTCTGAAGAAGTTGTTGGCATTTTCATATCATTTTTGTAAATTTTGCATGGCAACTCCCTCAGGGCGTGGAGATAGGGGGTAAGTATATTCTAGGAATATGTTTGGGAGAAGAAATAAAATGGGGGTCTGTGATACATTTTTTTTCCACTACGGGCGAGTCCGGGGAAGTTATAGCGGTTTTTACCTTATTTTTTAAAATTTTGTATGGCAACCATGTCAGGGGCTAGAGATAGAGGGTAAGTAATTTCCACAAAAATGTTTGGATGGAAAAAATAATTCGGGTCGGCCTTACATTTTAACTTTGTAGGAGCACCCTGGAAGCCGTAGGAGCGATTTTAAAAATGTTTAAATTAAGCTCTGTATGGCAACGCTGTTATATGTATGAACACTAATACTAATAAAATTTTTGTTTTGGGTGTGTTTCAATAATATAGACATGACTGATTCTGTTTTTTTCTTTTTTTGTTGTTTTTATACCCTTTACATAAGTGATAAGGGTATATACATATAAGTTTGTCATTCCGTTTGTAATTCCTTTATTATCCATTTGGGACCCCATAAAGTATATATATTCTGGATCCTTATAGATAGGGAAACCGATTTAGCGATGTCCGTCTGTCCGTCTGACCGTCTGTCCGTGTTATGGTTGAAATCAACTTTCTAAAGCCCCCCGATATCGCATAGACCCGAATGTGGCATCAAACTGTCACAGATAGTCGCAAGAAAATCGGTATTGAAATTCAGCAAAATCGCCCGATAAATAATAGAATGATGATCTTATCATATTTTTATACGATTTTTTGTCAAAAGATGATTTTTTATATTTATTTAGATATTATGATTTTATATTGTGCTTTTCAATTAACGTGGAAAAAAACTAATTTGTTTACAAATTTTTTAATAGTAAATTAAATTGACATTTATTAGTTTTATATAATTTACATATCGTTTGGTCAATATAACAAGGATGTATGAAATATATTTTTAAGCTTAGTGTTAATAAAATGTCCGGGTTGTGTACAAGAGTTCAACTGCAAAGTAGTTTGAACATCAGAATGTTTGAGCGTTTTATATCCATGTGACCTTAGTAGTAAAAGTATAATGTACTTGTTCTAATATTTTAAACAAAAGTAAAAAATCTATTTTTATTAACACTAATCAAAAGATAGTATCCTAAAAAGCCGACACAACAATGTTTGTCGGCTATCCAGCTGGTTGAATGTAGATGCAATCTTTCAATTCAACTAATAGCAACAATAAAACATGTAGAAAAATTCAAGAGTTTTGTATGTTATTTACATATCATATGGAAACACTAACAACCCTTACGTTTTAGAAAATCTTATAAAACCAGCATATGGAACTCGTATTTTAATAATAATCCTGATTTGGAACGTAAAGATTTGTTTACAAAACGAAGAAGTCTATCTATGAATGTTTGATAAAAAATCCAGCTTACAACTAATTGCAAAAAATCATTTCGTTTTATATCAAGTAATATAAGCAAATATTAAAACGATTTGGTTTTAAAAATTGTTCCCTAAAGGAACTCTCATGACTTGACCCTTTTTAATCTATAGATTGGGAGGCTCCTTTTTTGATAGGTTTATTGAAAAGAATATTCAAAATTTAGATGACGAGTAAACAAAACCTTGCAATCTTTGTTTGTCAACTGTAAGGATCATCTGGCAGTTCTAGATAATCTCAGTTATAAAAAGTTGTTGTAAAACTTTCAGAACTTATTTACGCTGTACATCAGAGAGAAATTTGTTTTTATCCTTATTTACTTAATTGTTATTATATTTTTGGTCTATTAAATAAAATTTTTGAATAAAATAAATTTGATGATTTTTTCCTTAATATATGATGTTATTATTACCAAATGATGATTTTCTTCTCAAAGCTCAGTGCGTAGGAACATGAGTTGTGAACAATAAGAGAGAAAATCATTGATTCGATTCCGGGCCGTGACAAATTTAAAATTTTTTTTTTGTTTACACAACTATCAAACAGTGAGATTGCGAGTTTTAGTTTTTATATAACATCAAGTTTTAAGCAATTGTTTATTTACGGTTTAAAATGAAAACCAAATTAAAATTTTCGATAACAACAGATATAAGCCAGCAACTACCTCTGTTTATCATTCTAAGTGGTATCTAGAAAGGTACGTACATATTAGAGGTGAGCGATCCCGTGATTTTTAGGGAATATCGTTAATTGTGAATGCGATTTTAAAATCACCGGTTATTTAAACAGTGACAGTGATCACTGTTTAGCATTTTTCACTTCTTGTAAAAGAGTTATTTTAATCTCTGTTAAATTATTATACATAATGTTATTTTAAGCAGTGATTATGCGATTTTAGTTCTTTTTAACGAACTCCTGAACAACGCATTGGAAAAATAATATAAATGATAAATAAGAATTAAAAATACTTATGAATAAGAAATATCAATTTTCAATAGGTATGTATGTATGTAGTTACAAACAATATTCCATATTTATATTAATATTTTTAATTTACTTTAAACAAAATTTTGATAAAAAATTTAAATTTATACCTTTTGAGATAAGTTTTTAAGCTCCCAAAGAGCATTGAGATAAAGCTTTAATTTAGAAAAGCAGCTTAAAATTCTTGTTTAATAGATTCCAAGCATAAAAATATATAAAAATAGTTGAAATCCATTGTAACAAAAACAAAAACCTAAAAAAAAAACAAATAACACAAATTAAGCTGTATATGTATGTACATAACACAACTAAGTATAATATAACATTTGTGCCTTTTCTCGTTTAAACGCGTTCGTCGGTCATTTAGGACTTGTCCAGCTTTTGAAAATAATCTTTCGCATTGACTGGCGATCCTAATGCACAAAAATTTTCTTGAGCTATTTGAGAAAGATTTTGATATTTTTATTCTTTTTTACTTCACCAATCAAAAATATTTTTATTTCTTGATAATTAAAGGTTAAGTCCAAAAACCCTGAACATATTAACTAAAATTTCATTTCAGCAAACGATTTATATATGTATATCGCTCATTTACTCAAATGTAGTAATTCTAGAAATGCATTTTTGGAGTTAACGATTCAGAATTGTTTGTTATGCTATGTTTAATGTCGTATATAAGTTTCATATTAAAAATGTTTCTACTTATAACGTGTAAAAAAATGTTATTATTCGTTCCTATATACATAATGCGAGCAAACTAAAACCTTTATACGCATTTTTTTCGAAATATTTTTGTTGTACCTTTACAAAGATTTTCGCTTATCATGTAAAGTTCTATTTTTGTTAGCTGTGCTTTTTTTCATTTAAGGTTACGATATGTGTTTAAAATAAATGTGTGTTTAAATCTGTTTTTGAATATTAATTCTTTAGCCGGCTCATATCTGAATTTAATCCGCCGTCGCGGACAAACAATGCTCGGCGCTGGTCTCTGACGGCACCTCTGTTGTAAAGTTTTTAACAGCACTTTGACAAACACACATACAAACACATAAGCCCTTTACTTCTTTTAAAGAACAAAAGCAGCAACATGATTTGTTAGCTATGACCAAATGTAAACATGAAGCACAAAAATGTTACTTTACATTTTGCAAAGTTTAACATAATAAGAGTAACATCGCAGGTAAAATTACTGCACAATATTTCAAAATGTTACTTTTAGTAACATAATAAATTAAAAGTAACACTATGGTAGAAACAGTTACTTCACGGCTTATGTCACTGCCGTTACATGCCAAAATGTTATTTAAGTAACACAATAACTTAAAAGTAGCAGTAGCAGTTACTTCACAGTTTATGTCACTGTCGTTACCAGTGATTTGCAAGTAACAGGTATAAAATCACAGGTACGGAAATAACGCTCATCTCTAGTACATACATACATATGTATGCAAGAATAAAACAAATAAAAAACAGGGAAAAAACTTGATGAGTCATGGTGATATTATTGAACCACCCAGGGCTGCCAGAATTTTTCTAGGCAAAGTCAACAAAAACTAAAGATTTTTTAACAAAAAATTTTGCAAAATCTGCACTTCATTGTAAAAATCTGCAAAAAATTTTCACGTGATTTAAAACCATTTTATTTTCTGTTTATTTTGTTTTAATTTAATTTATATCACATGTTTTGTACATGTTAACTAACACAATAAGAAATCAACCTCGCTTATAATATATACATATATTGAAGCTAATTAATGGTTAATTAAATAATAAATTCAATAACAAAACAAATATTTGTATATGGACATTAATGTTAAATCAATATGTGTTCGTTTCAGTTAAAAGGAACCAATGGGCAAAAAAATTAGTTTTTGGGAACATGGATTTTGAAGTTATCAAGTTAATTTTGAAATGTCTTAGCGCTTTTCTTTTCTTTGTTCATCAATGTGTTTTGTATATTTTAAAAATCTCCAAAAAAGTAAAAATAGGTTTTTTTATAGGTCGCCTCTTTAAACTGAAACTTTCAAATAGGTACACATTTTATTAACATCAATATTTATTCATCCGCGTAAATACCCAAAAATAACATCTTAAGTAAACCTGGAGAAATTGAATTGTCAAAACAGTAGGAATTTTTACTTTTTAAACAATCTTTTGTATATAAGATCCAGTAGTGCGACTCAGTAAAGCTTTTAACGATATTCACTACCGTTAAAGTCAGCTGTTATTGTTAAGTAAACAGCAAAACTTTTTGGCAATTTTTAAAATCGTTATACTTGTTAATTTAACGGCAATAATTTTTGTGTTGTTAGTTGTATCGACAAAAATTTATTTTGTATGTTATATATTATTTTTACGATAATTATGATTTTCGCTTTGTTAAAATTTATTGTACAACCAATAAAATATAAAAAAAAATCAACTTGTCCACTATCGTTAAAAACCTCTTAGTGAATCACTTAACCGTAGCTGCAAACACTAATTTCTGTCGATAAATAGTACGATTGTCGAATCGTGAAAAGTTACTGAATCGCACTACAGGACAAAGATTCGTTTTCCAAACGATTTTGGGCTTTAAAATTATTAGGGTTAACCTGGCTAAACATTCTCTCAACATTTGCCAAATAGTGTGGCAAATAATTATATTTTGAACGAAATTAGTATGAAAGCTGTGCGCGAGCAAGGAAAGATAAATTTGATCAAATTAGTTAAGCAAGTCTTTTAGCGTGTACCATAATTTGGTTTTTGGTCATGAACAGCTAATATTTTTGGATTATTTTAAGAAAAACAACAAGAAACTTTTTATTTTTTGTTTTAGTTTTAAATGCTTAAGAAGTATGTATGCCTCTTATATTTGAAAATCTGATTTTTTAGGTAAAAATCTTCAAATCTACATTTCGATATTTTATTTACACGGTGCATCAAAGAGAAGTTTGTTTTTATCCTTATTAACTTAATTGTTATTATATTTTTGGTCTATTAAATAAAATTTTTGAATAAAATAAATTTGATGATATTTTCCTTAATATATGATTTTATTATTACCAAATGATGATTGTCTTCTTAAAGATTCTGGCAACGCTGACCACCTGATACTTTAATTCACCTTGCAATCAGTTATACATACTATGTTATTGCGCATGGTACAACTACCATGACATTGCGCATATAAGTAGACTATATAACATAACACAAATTTTTGAAGAATTGTTTATTTTGGTGTTAAAACACTATTTGTTAACTGTTAGCAATAGCTGAATGAGTAGAAACAAGAATAGGAGATATTAGTTGATGAAGGTCTGTGGTTCGGTTCTTTGCCGGAACTTTTTTTTTTAATTTTTTTTTTTGTTCTACATGGTATGTATTTCTATTGTACATGGGAACTTTAAAATTTTGTACTGTTTTTAATATCAACAACTAGGATAACTATCGGCCTTAAGTCTGGTACAAGGAATTTATATTATAATATTTGCAGTACAAAATAACTCGGCTATAAAAGATTGCTGGGTATATTAAAAGACCAATGTGAAGGGTATATAAGATTCGGCACAGCCGAATATAGCGCTCTTACTTGTTTTGTTGTTTTTTTATTATTACATGTAAAAGTATGTTCTTTGTTGTTGTTGTAGACTCAAAAAACCGAGGTAGTCTTGGTTTTTTGCTTATATCTCGGTTATTTATCAGCCGATTTTGCTGAATTTCAATACCGATATTCTCGCGACTATCTGTGGCAGTTTGATACCACATTCGGGTCTATGCGATATCGGGGGGCTTCAGAAAGTTGATTTCAACCATAACACGGACAGACGGTCAGACGGACATCGCTAAATCGGTTTCCCTATCTATAAGGATCCAGAATATATATACTTTATGGGGTCCCAAATGGATAATAAAGGAATTACAAACGGAATGACAAACTTATATATACCCTTATCACTTATGTATGTGAAGGGTATAAAAACAGAATCAGTCATGTTGATATTATTGAAACACACCCAAAACAAAAATTTTATTTTATACATATAACAGGGTTGCCATACAGAGCTTAATTTATACATTTTTGAAATTGCTCGTACGGCTTCCAAGGTTCTCCTACAAAGGTAAAATATAAGACCGACCCTAATTATTTTATCCATTCAAACATTTTTGTGGAACATACTTACTCTCTATCTCCAGCCCCTAACATAGTTGCCATACAAAATTTTAAAAAATAAAGTAAAAACCGCTACAACTTCCCCGGAGTCGCCCCTACAGGAAAAAATGTATTACAGACCCCCATTAGTTTTTCCTCCCAAACATATTCCTAGGGCATACTTACCCCCTATCTCCACGCCCTAAGGGGGTTGCCATACAAAATTTACACAAATGATGTAAAAATGTCCACAACTTCTTCAAAGTTGGCCTAAGAGCAATAGAGTGTGTGACCGACCTCCATTAGTTTGCCCTCCCAAACATATTCCTAGAATATACTTACCCCCTATCTCCCCGCCCTAAGGGGTTGCCATACAAAATTCACAAAAATGATGTAAAAATGCCCACAAATTCTTTAAAGTTCGCTTGCCTAAGAGCAATAAAGTGTAAGACCAACCCTCATTAGTTTGCCCTCCCAAACATATTCCTTGAATATACTTACCCCCTATCTCCCCGCCCTAGGGGGGTTGCCATACAAAATTTACAAGAATGATATGAAAATGCCCACAACTTCTTCAGAGTTGGCCTTAGAGCAATAAAGTGTATGACCGACCCCCATTAATTTCTTCTCCCAAACATATTCCTAGAATATACTTATCCGCTGTTTCCGCGCCCTAAGGGGGTTGCCATACAAAATTTACAAAAATGATATGAAAATGCCAAAAACTTCTTCAGAGTTGGCCTTAGAGCAATAAAGTGTACCACCAACCCCCATTAATTTCTTCTCCCAAACATATTCCTAGAACGTGCTTATCCCCTGTCTCCGCGCCCTAAGGGGGTTGCCATACAAATTTTACAAAAACTATATGAAAATGCCCACAACTTCTTTAGAGTTGGCCTTAGAGCAATAAAGTGTAGTTTGTCCACCCAAACGTTTTTGTGAAGAAAACTTACCCCCTATCTCCAGCCCTTAACATGGCTGCCACACAAAATTTTAAAAAATAAGGTAAAAAAGGCTACAACTTCCCCGGAGTCGCCCCTAGAGGAATAAAATGTACCACTGACCCCCATTGTGTTCCCCTTCCAAACATATTCCTAGAACATACTTACCCCCTATCTCTACCTTCTAAAGGGGTTGCCATACAAAATTTGAAAAAATTAGCATAAAAACCCCTACAACTTCCCAGTTGTCATCCGTAGAGCGTTAACAAATGTCTGGGGTTTGGCAACTCATTTTAGTTAATTTAAAAACTTAGTCAAAAATTGATTCGGATTGCATGGAAGGTGGGTGGTGGGCGTTGGGAGGGGCTGATGTCATTGAAACTCTGCACACAGGTTTCGTTTTTATGCATAGGAGGTGGGTGTTTCCAACGTAAATAAAATTCTGCTCACAGGTTTCGCTTGACGATGTATGGGATATAGGCGGTGGGCGTGGTCAATTTTGACGAAATTCTATTTTTTTCCTTAATTTAGTCAATACAATGCTCGATGCCAACTTTCAATAGTTTAGGACCACTCCTTCTATTTTTTGCACAAAAATGTATGAAGCAATACCACTGTGCGGCGGTGCGGTAAGCGTTTTCGTGATTTACCTGAATTTTTGTCTCGTACCACGCTTAATATTATAAACATAAAAATTATTTTCCCTGATTAATCCGACTAAGAACCTAATAAGGTCGTTCGAGTTTCTTTCTCTCAAATAAATTGGAGGAGGTTTAAATGTCTTCTCGGTGGCAGGGGTATCGTTCTCCTCTTCTAGTATTGCGAAACGATTTTGCGATGAGATTGGCTTTCTTTCATCTTTTGAAATTTTGGCTGGTTTGGTAACCTCTGCGGATTTCGGGCTTCTACCCCTTTTAAGAACTGTAATATAGCGGTTCATCCCTACCTGAACCTTTGGAGCTTCTAAAGAAAGTGAGCTGGGACCACCTTTAGCAAATGATGAGTATGGTACCTCGGCATTTTTTTATAATTTTTCAAAAGAGAAAATTGTCCCTTGCTCAGTACACTTATTTAAATTAGGTACACTTGCACTTAAATTGTCTTTAACTATTATCGGTTTTGCACTCAAATAGTTTTTATTATATTCAGGGTCTCTGATGTTTTCATTGCTAACGCTTGAGCTTAAAACAATGTAAGCATTTCGGCTATTAGGCCCACTGTCACGACGAATACTGTTACTCAATAACCGTTCCCTTTTTTTATTATTTAGTTTGGTGTTTTTTTCTTTTCTCACTAATATGTGTATGTATGTATATTAATAAATTCGTTTGCCACTTATTACCAATATCACCTATTACCTATGTATATTACACTCGCGTAGTCACGTCCGTACACTACGAGATTAAGAATGCACTTTGAAGAACAAATTTTTTGGGTGGGGCCAGGACATGGTGCAGCTCCCATACAAATTAACAATTTTTATGAAATTTTCGATACGTTATATCTCGTAAAATATAACAGAAATTGACGTAAAATGTTCTGCAAAAAGTAACAGGATTATAAGACCTACACTTCGTAAAAGAAGTATTTTTGGGCAGGGGCAGGGGAAGGGGAGCTCCCATACAAATAAACAATTTAATGAAATTTTCGATACGCTACATCTGGGTAACTGTAACAGCTATCGACTTCGAATATTCTACAAAAAGGAATAATCAAATAATTTATACATTTGTTAAAAAAAAGTTGGGAAGGAGCAGGGGGACTAGAAGATCCCATTAAAATTACCAACTTCTATTAACCTTTTAATATGAATAATGTCGAAAACTTTTATAACTCTCGACCTCAAACCTTCTTTATCTATTTCAATCATTCATACGAACGTTAAAGATTTGTAAAGTTTTCTCTGGACTTTAAAACTCGAACAAGGTATTTTTATTATATTATTTGCAGTACAAAATTTCTCGGCTGAGTATATTCATATACCAATGTGAAGATAATATATAAAATTCGGCACAGCCGAATATAGCGCTCTTACTTGTAAACAAATAATTTCGTTTTTATTTCAAAGGTTTATAAGGCTTATTTTGTTGCAAAACGTAGCATCATTAAGAAAGCTGTCGCACACGTATACCAGTGTGAGGTGGGTAAAAACTAGTGCATACACACATTGTAAAACCCAATTTATCCTGTTAAAAATCAATTTCAATTAACCTGTAATAATTTAAAAAAAAATATTAAAAAACAATTAATATCAAAAAGTTTTATGACCTACAAAAAACAGAAAAAAATTTAAATTTTCAAAAAACCGCCAAAAAAAATGGCGCCAAAACGCGCAGTTTTTTTTCATCTGAGAGTAGAGATTTCAGGTTTTTTTGTGATAAATAAGTTTTTTAGGATAATTACTGCCATAACTTGCAAAAACCTTTTGATTTATTTTTTTTTAATCAAAAAGTGAACAAAAAAACCTCTTTTTTAATTTCGAAGGATTTTTGTATGATAAAACTTAAAACAAAAGATAAAAAAATAAAATAAGGCAAATGCTTATATAGTCTTTCGCAGTAAAAAAATCAATGTCAAATCTTTACTTGTATAGCTACAAAAAATATATTGTAAGCCTATCAAAACCATCAAAAGTTAATTAATTGCAGGAAAATTTACTTAGCTTTCCTGACTTTGACAAGCCTCAAAACGACAAATCGCAAGCAAAAGATTCGAAAATTCACTATCCGATGGGGCATTCCACCGTCACGTACAGACAAATTTAACTATTTTTTAGCACTTATTTTACATACAACCTCTAATTGGTAATTCAGAATTCTATTTTTTTTCTTCTATTAATTAAACTGCGTGGTAGTCTTCAATACTACATCGAACTTGTTTTTAATAATTCATAAAATATTAAAGAAAAAATTTAACAAACTTCGTCACGTGTGCGACAGCCTGAGTCAACCAACATTTTAAATTGTAGTGTTTAAATCCAAATTTCAGCGAATCAATTACACATAGAGAAAAGATGTGTAAGAAAGAAATTACAACCAACAACCAAGCTTACTTATGATGACACATAATACATTTTGAATAAAAAAAATATTTATGAGTAAAAATTGTTTTTTTTTATTTTGTTACGTACGTACGTATAAAATACACAGAAATCAAAAGTTAATAAAAGTGTTGTCTACAGGTAAGCGTTGTTTTTTGCACTTTGATGAAAGTTTAAAATTCCTGTTATGGCTTTGGTGTTTTTTCTTTTTTATAATATTTTTGAGGACGGCACGTAAATTATCCGGGTTTTTTAAATTAATTTAAAAGCCAAATAAGCCAAATTTTTAGCTGACTAATTGACAATATGTTTGCTTTGGCTCGTCATTTTCTCTCTTACCAATCTTCTTATATTTTCGCCGATTCTATCTATTACACCTTTTCCATTAAATGTAGCCATATACTTTCAAAAAAGGGCTTTGCGTACTTTTCGCTCGGCGTTGATATTAATTTTACCATATAACGGTTTTTAAATTCTGATGCCGGGCCATCGCTTCAAATTAATTCCACTGAAGGTAAATCCTAATTTTTAGTATGAACTAACTCGAAAAACTTATTTGTTTGCTTTTAAAATTCGCATCCGAGCATACAAGGTATGCTTGACAGTTTCCTTTATAAAAAGTTGCAGCGTTAAACAACGAGACACTCGTTCGCGACCACAGTGCGCTTTGAACTTCATTCTGGTATTCACAAGCGAAAGGGATTGCAAAATCAATTTAAAGAATACGCAAACTTTCATTAAATTGGTCTTTTTGAAATTCATTGGCTTGGATTCTTTTCAAATAATCATGTTTCATCATAATATGAACTGAATTAATCAGTTTCGGCCGTATGCAAAAAATTCTTACTTTGGCTTTAAATTATACATTTGTTAATAAACAAATCAAGGCTAACAAAGCTGTTTCAAAAAATCGTATGCAAAAAAGTGCTTTCACTAAAGTGTGCATTAAGAAAAATTTAAGTTTTGATTCTGGCAACATCATCAAATATTTTGTCAGTTTATAGTTATCGAAGCGAATATTATTTTACCCAGGTACCCACATTAATAAATAACTGTTTCTTTTAATGTTTAGATAAGAATAAAAATTAATGGATATTTAACATAAAACCTACTTTTAAAAACTCAAATATACATGAAAACTAATTTGTATAATTAAAAAAAAGTGAGATGCATACATATATGTGTGTTTAGGTGTATGTACATTGTACATACACGTAATCGCGTAAAGAGAGACTTTAAATTTGGACTGTTATAACTTCTGTTGATGTGTAGATCCCCTGTAAGGGGATTTTAAAAAAGTTAGGATATAAAAAGGATACAAAAGAGCAAAAATGAGAAAATTGGTAACTTAGTATTTCCTTAACTATACGCAATTTAAGTTTAATCTAAACAAAAAAACTTTCGGTTTTATGCAGTAAGAGAAAATATTGATATTCTGGAATCATTTAGATCATCATATTATCATAATACTTATTTGCATTTAGTACCATTGCTAATATATTTGCAATAACAACAAGGCTTTGTTTTGTTTGTACAAAAATAGTTGTTCGAATAACTAATTTCGTTTTGATTTTTAAACGTCACCAAAATTATGTTTTTAAAGAAACAGAAAAAATAATACAAATGTAAAAAATTTTGCTTTTTAAAGAAAACTTTCTTAATTTTTGATTCTTGCTTTCTAATATGCTTTAAAAATGTTCGGCAGAAACACAACATCATTTTTATAAACTTTAAACGTAAAAATAATCATTAATTTTGTTTAATTTTGCGCTTATGTATATGCAAATTAAAATATACAAATTAACTAAACGTATAACGCTTATACGTTTATTTTAGGGTTTGTTGGGATAACAAACCTATACAAAATGAATTGTATGAAACACATTTTCGAATTCAAATACCAGGTTTATGGGGAAACCTCTACTAAAGTGGGTAATATGGGAGAAATAGTTTGCGGGGCTTGCAAACATATAACTAACAATTGGATCGCTGGAAGGGGGGTCTTTAATCAGACAACAGGAAGGGAGACCTGCTATTGCAATAAATGATTCGACCAATAAAGATTTCGTCTAAATTAATTTACATGCTTTATTTAATTCAGTTGATGTTTTGTAAGTAGATGAATATACATACATATGTACACTGATGATCCCGCTGGTTGAGAAGTCTATTGCTGTTGACTGTTGAAAAGGTAAGAAGCTAATAATTAACGATTAAAACCCTTTAGACCAATCTTGGCGGGTTCAACTAAAAGGCTCGTCAGTTGTATTCGTTACAAATTATTGGAAATTAACAGTAGATAAGTTACCCAGAGCTGGGAAAACGCTAGTATAAATTTAAAGTTAATTCAAATATGTACAAACAATTTTAATAATTCTTAAATAATAAAGCTAGAGAATTCAATGTATACAATTTTCTTCTTTTATATTCAATTATATAAATACCCCTTATATCACTGCTTTCAACACATTTTTTCACAAGACAAAAAAAACCAAAAAAGTCACTTCAACATATGTAGGTCTAAAATAGACACGTTCCTACTTTAAAAAATTTAAGTTAACAAACGTACTGGCAGCAGAAATTACTTTTAGCAATTTTGCTCAACAACGGTTTGTAAGGCTTTGTTAACTTTTTTAGCATATGGCCGTTTGCCTTTCAGTTCCACTGAACTTGTTTAAAGGGTTCTTAAACGTAATTTATTATCTGAAATTTTCCCCCATTCTTTTAATATGCAGACTTTGCTTAAGTCTATGGACAGTAATAGTTTTTTGTTATCAGAACAGAGGTCACATTAATTTTTCCAGCACTTAGAATCTAAATAAGGATCACATAAAGTATTACACAACCAGTCGTTACACTAGTTTTGTTTGTTTTCATGTGTTATACATTTGCACTAATCTGAAAGAGTGTTTTTATGAGTAGCACGTCTTAAGGTCTAAGACTAAAAAATTTTAAAAACCATCCCGTAGATACATAGTTAAATAATGCTTCTAACGCCTTTCTTTAATTCCATTTACCCAAACAACAACAAAATCATTTGCACCTTGAAAAGTGTATACTATATCGCGACGGTAATAAAACGGCTTTCACATCCTCGTAATACGAGTCGACATTTGATATGTCCAAGCTTGAACTTTCGGCTAGAGCAATATTCAATATAAGCGCTAATTCTGTTGCTATCGCTCTTTTCTTGCTTGGCGATTGAGGGCTTTTAGAGCCTTTTGAACAGCTATCGATAAAGTTTGTTTAGACTTGTGAGGGGATTTTGGGACTTACAGAAGGTTCGTCAATATTTTGACTTTGATTTTTTAATTTGGCCCTTTGCAGGCTTTTTTTATCCCTTTCCTTAACTTGCAAAGCTTTTTAAATTGATTTTTGAAAGACTTTCGCTTATGAAGCTCACATGTTCTTCTCGATTCGCTAGGGATAAAGTTTGGATCATCTATCTTACGCTTTTCGCGAAGTTTCCGCATATGATCAGTACTGGTGGAAGGTTGTGTTTCAGTCGTATTTGGACGAGCCACAAATGTAGTGTAGTAAATTATAAATACAGTTTGTAGATGGTAGAAAGATTTAAAGATTTCAGATATCTACATTCTTGGCGTCACGTACAGACACTTTTTATCACGAAAGAAAAACTATTTGCTAAGTGTTTAAGTGGAAATTTTTTTTGTCAGCTTTTAGACCACCAAAATTTAGCTGTAAACAACAAAAATCAATTTGTTTAGTTGACTTGTCTTACAGTTATTATTAAAAAAAGGAAAATGGCGTCACGTGTGGGACATATAAATTTACCTTTGCATTGTTATTACTTACTCGGGAACAAAGCACTTTACAACAAATATTATACAGTTTAATACCACTCACCACTCCCTTGAACGCAGAAAAGAATATTAGTTCTTATGTGAAAAACAGTATTAGCAGCGACCTCTCAAAAAAATGATGTAAAATGAAAAAGAAAAGCTAGATTCTTTATACTCTCAAAAAATAACGGTATTTATAAAAAAAAAGTGATCTACTCGTCACGATGTATGTAAATTTTTTGAGATGAGAACTTAATCTCTCTATGTAGATGCAAAAATATTTTTCAAAAAAGTTTGTGTTTGTAAAATTGTTCAGATTTCCCTCTTTTTATGGAATGCTCCCGATACAGAATTTTGTTATCTGTCGAGTTGCGCACTTAAATTTTTACATTTCTTAAATTTCCAATTTGGCTTAATGTCCGGCTAGATTGGCAAAATATCCCTATGTGCATCGGCTGAAAAAAGTATTTAGTCTGACAATAGTAAGAAGAAGCATGATCAGCGGCTTTTTTTATGTTCATATTAAGGCTGATCAGACAATCATCGATGTCTTCGGGAGTTTTGAGCGGTTGATTTTGCGAGCAGTGGGTGCTGACAAATTTTTTGAAATTCAACCAAATAATTTTTTTATATAAAAAAATATTACTAGTTGACAACAAAATTTATTATAGTGGGATAGTGGTCTAAAGATAAATCCACCGAGGCTTAAGCTTGAGAATCATACTCATAGTACACCTTTTTTGGTCACGTCCATACAAAGAAGCTCGTTTGGGAAATTTGTAAATAGTACTAAGTCGGCGAAAGGGGTACCAATCTACTTTTGTGACATAAATTGTACCAAAAATAGTACGATTATCCCTTTTTTATTATTCCTGTGCTGTTTATTTTTGGAAAGGATGGCAAGCGTTACTAGTTTTTTTAAATCCAGTAATTTCGAATTTTTAATCCTGGGATCTTTTACACAGTGTTGAAAAAAGAACAAAACGAAAATGAATAATTGAACAGCTCAGTCGGCAGTCGACGTTTTAAAATGTTTTATTTATATTTGCTTTTGATCAGTTTCGTAAGTAAAAACATAATCAGTCGCAGTAAAAAACAGCAAAAATCATGCTTTTGGAAACTGCAATAAAGTGATTTTTTATTAAACCATTCACATAGTGATTTTTTTTTTATTTATTTATTTATTTATTGTCTATAGATTACAATCCTTACAGACTAAAGTGAGATAATTATAAGTTCAAAGAAAAAAAGAAGACAAGATATTTTAAAATTAGCGATTCAAATACAAAATTAAATTTCTTTTTACAATTTCTTTACTTTCATTTAGGCCAACAAGGTGATAGTAGTTGTTAAAGTTTTCACATATATGACGAAACGGATCATTATTAGCATAGTTAGATCTGTAGTATTTTATGCTAAGAGGACGGAAGTTTCGAGTTGGTCTAGATGGAACATTAAAAGTAAGTTTACTTAGCAGGAACACAGAATCTACATCTCCTTGAATTAGGCCCAGCACAAACGAAAAACTCAACATTAAACGTCGACTTTTCAAAGTTGGTAGTTTTATAAGACAGAGTCTGCTTTCATACGGGGGTAGTAAAAGAGAATTCCATCCAAGGCCACGCAGACAAAAAATTAAAAATTTCTTTTGTACGGATTCAATACTGTCGATATGAATATTATAGTAAGGATCCCATATAACTGATCCATATTCTAGAATAGGTCGAACTAAAGATGAGTATAATTGTTTCGTGATGTAAGGATCTGAAAATTCTTTGCTCCATCTCTTCATAAATCCAAGTACACCATTTGCTTTGTTAACAATTAACGAAATATGGTCACGAAAATTTAATTGGTGATCAAGCAAAATACCAAGATCAAGAAAGTTTATAACTTTATCAAGTTTATTTCCATTAACGCAATAAAATAAATCAAATTTTTTAGTTCGAAAAAAGGACATATGTTTACATTTTTTTATATTTAGTTCCATTAAGTTTATATCACACCAATTGACCAGTTTGTCAATATCCGACTGAAGTAAAAATTAATCCTCAGGATTATTAATAGAACGAAAAATTTTTACATCATCAGCATACATCAATGTATTAGAGTGCTGTATGACTGAAGGAAGATCGTTTATAAATAAGGTAAATAAGATGGGGCCAAGATGGCTACCTTGCGGAACGCCAGAAGGAACCTCAATAAGAATAGATGTAGCATTTCCGAACTTAACTTGTTGAGTTCTATTAGACAAGTAAGAACTTAGCCACTTAATTGTTTTATCCGTAAATCCCATTAATGACAATTTGTTAAGTAAAAGATCGTGGTTTACTTTATCAAAAGCTTTACTAAAATCTGTGTAGATGGCATCAGTTTGCATATTGTATCTGAAACCCTCATTTATAATAGTTGTTAGTTCCAAAATATTAGTCGTTGTAGAACGACGTTTACAAAAACCATGTTGACACGGCGACAACATTGAAGAAATTTGATAGTATATATTGTCAGTTAAAATTTTTTCAAAAAGTTTGGGAATAGCACTCAGCTTAGCAATGCACCGATAGTTAGGTATTTCAGTTTTGCTGCCACTTTTAAACAACGGATAAAGGTATATGTATGTCATTCCGTTTGTAACTTCTTTATTATCCATTTGCGACCCCATAAGGTTTATAAATTCTGGATACTTATAGATAGGGAAGTCGGTTTAGCCATGTGCGTCGATCTATCTGTGTGTCTGGTGAAATCAAGTTTCCGGAGTCAATTTAAGTAATACGGACTAGGTATGGGTGCCCAACCTGAGATGATCGCTAATTAACATGAGCAAGACCGGTTTACCACGGACCTTGATATAGGAAAAATACTACGATTGCCCTAGGTTCTTTGAAACAAAATCCATCCAAAAATGCAACAAATGCTCCCAACTGGCAACGCTGTTAAGCATACATATGGATGTATGTAAATAAATACGCATTAAGTTTCTGTGTGTATTTTTGAATGTACATAGGTATGCATGGACATGTGTTGTTGATCTCGGCATACAACAGTGTTGCCAACAACGAAATGTTAAATTACACATGAATCTTGCTAAAATTACACATGAAATCACGAATTACACATGCTTTTTATACCCTTCACATATATATATGTATATCAGTTTGCCATTCCGTTTGTAATTTCTTTATTTTCCATTTGTGACCCCATATATATTCTGGATCCTTATAGACAGGGGAGTTGATATACCCAAGTCCGTCTGTCCGTCTGTTGAAATCAAGTTTCCGGACTCAAATAAAGTGATACGGACTAGTTACACGTGTCAAACAATTGGAAATACCCTGGAGACAATCGCTATTTGAAATCAGCATAATCGGTTTACTATTGACCGAGATATAAGCGAAAGCCCAAAATAATCCATTTTTCTTTAGACAATATAAGTGCATATATCCCTATATGTCTCAGTAAATAAAGTCATTCGTGCCACAAAACTTGGCACAGATACTCTGAAAATAGGGACCTAAATAAGGGAAAAAATTTTTTCTGATAGGATCAGGGAAGTGGCATTTCTTCTATGATTGTAAAGTTTTTGAAATATTTCATGCGCTAAATCTTAGAAATTATAACAGCTATAGACTTTAAATGTTCAACAAAAAGTAATTGGGCAATAAGACCTACACTTCGGGGAAAAAAAATTTTTGGGTGGGCGCAGGGCAAAGGGTAGCTCTAGTACAAATTAACAATTTTTATGAAATATTCGACACGATATATCTCGGAAACTATAGCAGCTATCGACTTGAAATGTCTTACAACAAGTAATTGGACAATAAGGGTACACTTTGGAAAAAAAATTTTTTTGTGGGGCAGGGCAAGGGGTAGCTCCCATACAAATCAACATCTTTTATGAAATTTTCGACACGCTTCATCCCGAAACTATAACAGCTATCGGCTTTGAATGTGGGGGGAAATCCCCCATATAAATGAACAATTTTTATAAAATTTTTGATACTCTATATCTGGAAAGCTATAACCGCTATCCTACAAAAAGTAATGATCAAATAATTCGTACATTTTTGCAAAAAATATGTAGTTTATTTAAATTTTTAATACGAATAATGTCGAAGACTTTTAAAACTCTTGTCCGCAAACATTTTACATGGTATTTTTATTATACATACGAATGTATGTATTTTAAGGTTTTCTTTTTCAAAAACAAGGATTGCTATCAACTTCAAATCGGGCGCAAAGTATTTTTATTATAATATTTCAGTACAAAATAACTTGGATAGAAAAGATGTCTTGGTATATTAAAAGGCCAATGTAAACGGTATATTAGATTCGGCACAGCCGAAGAAAGCGCTCTAACTGGTTTTTTTTAAAGCGTTTTTTGTTCTAAATTTAAGAACCCAGCAAAAACGTGCATTGCT
This sequence comes from Melanophora roralis, assembly GCA_963583895.1. Taxonomy (NCBI): domain Eukaryota; kingdom Metazoa; phylum Arthropoda; class Insecta; order Diptera; family Rhinophoridae; genus Melanophora; species Melanophora roralis. The sequence goes on along the minus strand of OY757192.1, from coordinate 2,578,936 downwards.
TTGAAATAAGTTAAAATCCGAAAAACTCCAACACATTAGCATTTTTACCCATTATTTTACCATGGCGATGACATTAGGGGCAAGTACTTACCATGCTCGCTTGCGCAGAGGAAGTTCAATAATTACTTACCATGCTCGCTTACAAAGAGGGGCATACATAGCCTATTACATTATTAGCATTAAACAAACCTTTTCCTGTTGCCCCCAGTTATTCATTGTTGCATTCTTTCTAAGATGTTTTGGTTAAAGCTGGCTTAAAATATTATGATAGAATAAGTTAAAAAATTGACAAACTGAAACTAACTGACTAAATTTTAGATGAGAACGAACTCATTATCTAACAACTGCTAAGTAATACAGATGGTATTTAATAGTAACTAAAAAGTTAGAAATTTGTAATGACTAATTACTTCAACATTTTTGTTGGAAGCATATGCTTTTTTGTTAAAAAAAATAACGATTTACATTTTTTTAAATTAAGGATTAACCGTTTTTATACCCTTCATAATCATTCCATCTATAATTTTTACAATATTTATTTTAAACCTCATTTAGTATATATATTTTAGATTCTCATAGATAGTTAAGTCGATAAAGCCATGTCTTTACGTCTGTGAGTCTTTTGAAATCAAGTTTCCAGAAAACAATCAGAAATATATGTATATAATTTAATCGCTATTTAAAATCAGCAAAATCCGTTTACTATTACCCGAGATACAAGCGAAACTCCAAAATAACCCATTTTTTAGGACCGAATTCATATCCCTTTATATCTCATAAGTAAAAAAATGGTTAAAAATAAAAAGAGTTTGGGATTGCGAAAGGTCAATGTGAAGGGTATATAAGATTCGGCACAGCCAAATATAGCGCTCTTACTTGTTTTTCTTTTTTCTTGTTTTTTTATAATTACATACATAAGGATGTCCTTTGTTGTTGTTGTAGACTGAAAAAAGGAGGTAGTATTGGTTTTTTGCTTATATCTTGGTCATTTATCAAGCGATTTTGCTGAATTTAAACACCGATTTTCTCGCGACTATCTCTGACAGTTTGATACCACCTTCGGGTCTATGCGATAATGGGGGGCTTCAGAAAGTTTCAAGCATAACACGGACAGACGGACAGGCAGACAATGCTAAATCGGTTTCCCTATCTACGAGGATCCAGAATATATATATACTTTATGGGGTCCCAAATGGATAATACAGAAATTACAAATGGAATGACAAACTTATATACATATGTATACCCTTATCACTTATGTAAAGGGTATAAAAAAGGTTTTATATTGTAGATGAAAATATATATGTAGGTCGACAGACAACAATAATTTTTAAATTAATTTTAAAGAATTTTAAAGAATTTATTAGATTTAGCTCTTTTTTGGTGGCGCTAGGGGGCGCCAAAGTCAAAGAATTTGAAGTAAAAATGGCTAAACAAATACCCAAATCTTACATGCTTCAGGAAAATAGTTGTAAAAAAATTATTTTTTGGAGTGAGATTGAAATTTTTTTCTGTAGTGAGCAACTATATTTGCAACCAACTGAAAAAAAAAAATTTTTTGTGATTTCTTTTTTTAAAAGTATTTTTTACTGCTTTGAAAACTGCTTATTACTCACTTAAGCTCTAAAAATTTTTTAATTTTGATGGAAAATTAAAAAAAAAGAAAACAAGTAAGAGCGCTATATTCGGCTATGCCGAATCTTATGTACCCTTCACATTGAACTTTCGCATTCCCAAACTTTTTTTTATTTTTAACCATTTTTTTTGTGAAATATTTCTAATTTTTAAATAGGGGTCGGTGTCATTTTTTAACGCTCCACGGATGACGGGGAAGTTGTAGGGGTTTTTATCCTAATTTTTACAAGTTTTGTATGGCAACCCACTTAGAGGGTGGAGATACGGGGTAAGTACATTCTAGGAATATGTTTTGGAGGGGAAACTAATGGGGGTCGGTCATACACTTTATTGCTCTAAGGCCAACTCTAAAGAAGTTGTGGGCATTTTCATATCATTTTTGTAAATTTTGTATGGCAACCTCCTTACGGCGTGGAGATAGAGGGTAAGTATATTCAAGAAATATGTTTGGGAGGGCAAACTAATGGGGGTCGGTCGTACACTTTATTGCTCTAAGGCTAACTCTGAAGAAGTTGTGAGCATTTGCATATCCTTTTTGTAAATTTTGTATGGCATATTCTAGGAATAGGTTTGGGAGAAGAAATTAATGGGGGTCGGTCGTACACTTTATTGCTCTAATGCCAACTCTGAAGAAGTTGTGGGCATATGGCAATCCCCTTAGGGCGTGGAGATAGAGGCTTAGTATATTCAAGGAATATGTTTGGGAGGGCAAACTAATGGGGGTCGGTCGTACACTTTATTGCTCTAAGAACGACTCTGAAGAAGTTGTCAGCATTTTCATATTATTTTTGTAAATTTTGTGTGGCAACCCCCTTAGGGCGTGGAGATAGAGGGTAAGTATATTCTAGGAATATGTTAAGGAGGGAAAAATAATGGGGGTCGGTCGTACACTTTATTGCTCTTAGGCTAACTCTGAAGAAGTTGTGGGCATTTGCATATCATTTTTGTAAATTTTGTATGGCAACCCCCTTAGGGCGCGGTAAGTATGTTTTAGGAATATGTTTGGGAGAAGAAATTAATGGGGGTCGGTCGTATACTTTATTGCTCTTAGGCCAACTCTAAAGAAGTTGTGGGCATTTTCATATCATTTTTGCCCCATTAGGGCGTGGAGATAGGGGGTAAGTTTACTCTAGGAATACGTTTTGGAAGAAAAACTAAGGGGGTCTGTGATACATTTTTTTCCTCTACGGGCGACTGCGGGGAAGTTGTAGCGGTTTTTACCTTATTTTTTAAAATTTTGTATGGCAACCATGTCAGGGGCTGGAGATAGAGAGAAAGTATGTTGCACAATAATGTTTGGATGGATAAAATAATTCGGGTCAATCTTACATTTTACCTTTATAGGAGAACCCTGGAAGCCGTAGGAGCAATTTTAAAAATGTTTAAACTAAGCTTTGTATGGCAACGCTGTTATATGTATGAACACGAATACTAATAAAATTTTTGTTTTGGGTATGTTACAATAATATCAACATGACTGATTCAGTTTTTTCTTTTTTTGTTGTTTTTTTATTATTACATGCAAAAGTATGTTCTTTGTTGTTGTTGTAGACTCAAAAAAACGAGGTAGTCTTGGTTTTTTGCTTATACCTCGGCCATTTATCGGGCGATTTTGCTGAATTTCAATACCGATTTTCTCGCGACTATCTGTGACAGTTTGATACCACATTCGGGTCTATGCGATATCGGGGGGCTTCAGATAGTTGATTTCAACCATAACACGGACAGACGGACATCGCTAAATCGGCTTTCCTATCTATAAGGATCCAGAATATATATACTTTATGGGATCCCAAATGGATAATAAAGGAATTACAAATGGAATGACAAACTTATATATACCCTTATCACTTATGTGAAGGGTATAAAAATGGTCTATGGGTTTTTTTCTGTTTTTAAAAATCTATACTGTTCTCAATAACTACAAGAAAAAAAATTTAAAAATTTAACCACAACTTAAAAAAAATTATTTTTATAAATGAATATTTTCGTATTTTTTTCCAATTTCGACAGTTTTCTAAGGTTTAAAAGAAAAAAAACTACAAATACTGTAAAATATAAATTTAATTAATACTGTTTAGTAAAAAAAAAACAGCAAAAATAGGAAAGTTTGGCTATTTTGGTGTTTTTAACTCAAATTTCGACAGAAAAAAAACTACAAATACTGTAAAATATAAATTTAATTAATACTGTTTAGTAAAAAAAAAACAGCAAAAATAGGAAAGTTTGGCTATTTTGGTGTTTTTAACTCAAATTTCGACAGTTTTCTGGAGTTAAAAATAAAATAGAACTTACAATATAATAACATATAAAACCAAATTGATACCATTAGATTAGATTAATTAACGAGATAAATTAAAAAAATGAGTATAAAATTGTATTTGCCTCTTTTTGAAGCTACAAGATGCCGCTAAATAAACAGATTGACGTTGATGTTTCATTGTTTCAAGAATGTTTTCAAAATGTGACTTTGTGTAGTTTACCTCCCACCACTGTTGCTAATTTTTTCCCAAAATCGCTAGAAGTAAGCTTAATTTTTTAAATGTGAGCTGTGAATTGCCAAAAAATTTGTTTTTTTCAGTTCTGTTGTGACTACTTATAACAAAAACTAGATCAAAATATGACAAAAATTTAATGTCTTTCATAAATCTTATAAAACTTTGCACCACAACAAACTAATACAGCAATTAAAAATAGCTTGATTTGACTCCCACCTACAAATATTATTTACCGTTTTTTATACCCTTCACATAGTGATAGGGTATATATCACTTTGTCATTCCGTTTGTAATTTCTTTATTATTCATTTGCGACCCCATAAAGTATATATATTCTGGATCCTTATAGATAGGGAAGTCGATTTAGCGATGTCCGTCTGTCCGTCTGTCCGTCTGTCCGTCTGTCCGTCTGTTGAAATCAAGTTTCCGGAGTCAAATTAAAAGATACAGACCAGTTAATGGTGTCAAACTATCACAAATATCCTGGAGACAATCGCTATTTAAAATCAATAAAATCGGTTCACTATTGACCGAGATATAAGCGAAAACCCAGAGTAACCCATTTTTTTTAGGACAAAATCCGTGCATATATCCCTATATATCTCAGTAAGTATAGTCACTCTTGCCACAAAACTTGGCACGGATACTCCTAAAGAAGAGACCTTAATAATGGAAAAATTTTTTTCAGATCGGACCAGGGGAAGGGGTATTTTTTCTACAATTGCACAAATTTGGTGAAATATTTTATGCGCTATATCTCGTAAACTATAACAGCTATCGACTTAAAATGTTCTACAAAAATTAATTGCATGCTAAGGGCTACGCCTTAAAGAAAAAATTTTTTGGGTGGGGGCAAAAAAAGGGGTAGCTCCCATACAAATCGACAATTATTATCAAATATTCGATACGCTATATCTCGGAAACTATAACAGATATCGAAATGAAATGTTCTAAAAAAAGTAATTGCACGCTAAGGGCTACGCTTTAGAGAAAAAATTTTTTGGGTGGGGGCAAAAAAAGGGGTAGCTCCCATACAAATCGACAATTATTATCAAATATTCGATACGCTATATCTCGGAAACTTTAACAGATATCGAAATGAAATGTTCTACAAAAAGTAATTGCACGCTAAGGGCTACGCTTTAAAGAAAAAAATTTTCGAGTGGGGGCAAAAAAAGGGGTAGCTCCCATACAAATCGACAATTATTATCAAATATTCGATACGCTATATCTCGGAAACTTTAACAGATATCGAAATGAAATGTTCTACAAAAAGTAATTGCACGCTAAGGGCTACGCTTTAAAGAAAAAAATTTTCGAGTGGGGGCAAAAAAAGGGGTAGCTCCCATACAAATCGACAATCATTTTCAAATATTCGATACGCTATATCTCGGAAAGTATAACAGATATCGAAATGAAATGTTCTAAAAAAAGTAATTGCACGCTAAGGGCTACGCCTTAGAGAAAAAATTTTTTGGGTGGGGGCAAAAAAAGGGGTAGCTCCCATACAAATCGACAATTATTATCAAATATTCGATACGCTATATCTCGGAAACTTTAACAGATATCGAAATGAAATGTTCTACAAAAAGTAATTGCACGCTAAGGGCTACGCTTTAAAGAAAAAAATTTTCGAGTGGGGGCAAAAAAAGGGGTAGCTCCCATACAAATCGACAATTATAATAAAATATTCTATAAGCTATATCTGGGAAACTATAACAGATATCGAAATGAAATGTTCCACAAAAAGTAATTGCACGCTAAGGTCTACGCTTTAAAGAAAAAATTTTTTGGGTGGGGGCAAAAAAAGGGGTAGCTCCCATACAAATCGGCAATTATTATCAAATATTCGATACGCTATATCTCGGAAACTATAACAGATATCGAAATGAAATGTTCTACAAAAAGTAATTGCACGCTAAGGGATACGCCTTAGAGAAAAAATTTTTTGGGTGGGGGCAAAAAAAGGGGTAGCTCCCATACAAATTGACAATTATTATCAAATATTCGATACGCTATATCTCGGAAACTATAACAGATATCGAAATGAAATGTTCTACAAAAAGTAATTGCACGCTAAGGGCTACGCTTTAAAGAAAAAAATTTTCGAGTGGGGGCAAAAAAAGGGGTAGCTCCCATACATATTAACAATTTTTGTTAAATTTTCGATATGCTATATCTCAGAAACTATAACATATATCGAAATCAAATGTTCTACAAAAAGTAATTGGACATTAAGGGCTACGCTCTGAAGAAAAAGATTTTCGGATGGGGGGTGAAGAAGGGGTAGCTCCCATACAAATTAACAATTTTTAAACAATTTTCGATACGCTACTTCTGGAAAACTATTACAGCTATCGACTTCGAATATTCTACAAAAAGTAATAATCAAATAATTCATACATTTTGGTGAAAAACTTGGAGAAGAGCAGGGGGACTAGAACATCCAATAAGTTTTATTAACCTTTAAATATGAATAATGTCGAAAACTTTAAAAACTCTCGACCTCAAATCTTCTTCATCTATTTCTTTTATTCATGCGAACGTTAAAATTTTGTTATTTTTTCTATGGGCTTTAAAACTCACACATGGTATTTTTATTATATTATTTGCAGTACAAAATTACTCGGCTGGGTATATTTAAAGACCAATGTGAAGGGTATATAAGATTCGGCACAGCCGAATATAGCGCTCTTACTTGTTTTTAGTTAAATTGGAGATGGGTACTTGACAGAAGTTTTTTTTTGCAACATCCCACGTTGGGTTGAAATGGTTCAAAAGTGACGCTTAATTGAATTTTTAAAATTAATTTTTTGTATTAATATTTGGTATCGGATAAAACTAGCTAAAATTCTACATCACTTTGTCAATTTTCAAGCATCTATCTTGTCAGCTGACTCCGTAGTGACGTGTTAAAGTACAAAATTTTTTGCAATTGTTTAAAAAAGCGAAAAAAGTAAAATTTTGCATTAAACGAGTCCGTAATTTCCAAATTTAACGTTTACAAAGTGTTATTTTAAGAACGGAACCTTCAACTTCAGGTATTAAAGTATACAAAAATGATTTAGTGTTTTTTTTAAAAAAAATACATATGTCTGAAAATACTTATGACGATTTTTTTAAAAAAGGTCCAAAATTGGCCTATTTTTGATGTTTCGTGAACCATAACTTCTAAGTTAGTTAAGGTTGGATTTTGAATCTTATATTTTCTAAGAGTATGAAGTCTTAGCTTGAAATTGCAAAAAAGAAAATTTGCGGGTTTGTTGCTCCATTTTGTGCTATTAACATTTTTCTGTTTGAAGTCGCGTTTTTTCAAAGTCATGTATTTAACAAAACTAACGTTCGTTCAATACTCACTATTGTTGTTGGAGATAGATGCATGAACAAGTATTAGTCATCTTTATTCACGAGAGTGTTAAAATGGTTTTTTATGACTCCTACAATACATAAATTTAAATCAATGGTCCCGAAATCATAAAATATGCCCTTTTACCGATTGGAGAACTTTCAGAAGAAGATCAGGAAGACAGAAATAAGGTTTTAAAAATAATAGGGAACACTTCGTTCGCAAATGCAGCCGAGAAAAGTCGAATCAAGATATTTTTAATAGATTTTTTCTCAGTTCAGATCCATTCATATCTAGTATTAATAAACAAAATGAGCGGAAAGAAAAGCAACAATTATCAAATTCCGAACTACAGCTTTTGCTATCGCCTATTATTTTTCAAGAATTACATGAAAGTGAGAGTAATGATAGCAAAGATTATGATAATGAAGGTGAGGATGGACATAATATGGTTTCTTTTTAAGTGTATGACAATTATTGATAAACAAAAAAAAAATTATAAAAATTTATTTTGTTACTTTTTTAAAAAAGTTGTAGAATTCTCAAAATCTTTTAAAACCCAAATTCAGACTTTACATTAAACTTATATATTTATGTTTATGCAAAATATATATTTATTTTTTTTATTTTTTAGAAAAAGACAATATAAGCTTTTATTTGCTTCTAACTTCTAAAAAAAAATTCTTCTAACTCGTAAAAAAAAATTTTTTCCGTGTATCTGTTTTTTAGAATATGCCTTTTTATGCATATTTAACGATTTGATAAACAAAAAAAATTATAAAAATTTATTTTGTTACTTTTTTTAAAAATTTGTAGAATTCTCAAAATCTTTCAAAACCCAAATTCAGACTTTACATTAAACTTATATTCATATTTATGCAAAATATATATTTATTTTTTTTTTATCTTTTAGAAAGAAAACAATATAAGCTTTTGTTTGCTACTAACTTTTTAAAAAGACCACTTTCCATTTTAAAATTACGGCGAAAATTCTAAAACAAACTATAATTTTTCGAAAAATAAAAATGTCTATAAAATCGTAAAAAAATTTTTTTTCCGTGCATATTTAACGATTTGAAAAAAAATCAAAAAAATTTAAATTACGGCTCCCATGAATTAATCTCCACTTTCGGTGCCATCGAACCCACTGTGCATCCTTTGATGGTGGTAAGCAAAATTGTTTGGTGGAGTGTTCGCAAATATTGCACACAGATATTTCAGTTAAAAAAAATTTAAATTTTTTATTAAAATGTTCAATAAATTTATATGCTTGATAAATACTTACTCTTACAAACGAGTAAAAGTGAGGGCGCGTGGTTCAATTAATTAACGTGCACATCTCTAATCATAGTGTAAACAAAGATTTTAATGAAACATTTAGTAATTGGCCAAAACAAATAATTTAAAGCGATGACTTTTATTTTATATAATTTAGATATAGTTGATTGCTGGATAAAAGCAACTTCTGAAGATAAAGAACCAGAGGTATATAAATATGTTGAAAGAAAAAAAAGCGAGTCATATTCTGACAAAATTAAGTTATTACAAAGTGTTTATTTCTTCCACATCAAAATGAAAAATTTTGGGAAGAAAGCAGCGGCAACTTAATGCATTTAAAAAGGAAACATTCTTCGTGGGTAAACAATATTTTTTTTTTGATGCTGATGGTGTAAGTTTTATAATTTTTAATTGCTATTCTAAAATAAAGATATTATTAAATATATTTAATTTAAATTCAGTTGCATTCTTAATCTCGTAGTGTACGGACGTGTGTACGCGAGTGTAATATTGTTAATAGGTGATATTAGTAATAGGTAGCAAACGAAATTATTAATATACATACATATATACACAAAAAAGTGAGAAAAGAAAAACAATAACAACAAACTAAATAAAAAAAAAAAAGCGAACTGTTAATGAGTAACAGTAATCGTAGTGACAGTGGGCCTGATAGCCGAAATGCTTACATTGTGTTAAGCAGTGTTAGCAATGAGAACATAAGGGACCCTGAATTTAATAGAAATTATTTAAATGCGAGACCAAAAACAATTACAAGCAATCTTAGTTCAAGTGCGCCTAATTTAGATAAATGTAGTGAACAAGGGACTAATTTAGCCCAATCTTTATTTAATAATTATAAAAAAAATTCTGAGGTACCATCTTTGTCGCGGTCACCATTATCAAATTCTGGAATTGAACCTGCAGCTGCTACAGCCGCATCAAGCTTAATTTCTGCACCGGCACCTAAGATCCAGGTAGGGATGGACCGCTATGTGACAGTTCTTAAAAGGGGAAGAAGCCCTAAATCGGCAGAAGCATCTCAACCTGCAAAAATTTTAAAAGACGATGAAAGGCCAACCTCATCGCAAAATCGTTTTGCAATTTTACAAGAGGATAATGAGGCCCCCGTTAGTGAAAGAAAGTCCTTTAAGCCACCTCCCATTTATTTGAGGGAAAAAAACTCAAATGATCTCGTAAAGTTTTTAGTCGGTTTGATTGGGGAAAATAACTTTTATGTTTCAAACGTTAAACGCGGTAACATATTTGAGACAAAAATTCAAGTGAACCATGAAAACGCCTACCGCGCTACGGTTTCGGAGCTCGAAAAACTTAACAAAAACTTCTATACCTACCAACTCAAGACCGCAAAAGGCCTTCAGGTAGTCATTAAAGGCATTGATTCTAATGTTGACCCAGAAGAGGTCAAGACCAGTTTATTAAGCAAAGGGTTTATGGTCAGGAGGGTATCCAATATGAGAAACAGGGAAAAACACCCCCAACCATTATTCAGAGTGGAGCTTCAGCCTGGTGATATCAAATTGAAAAAAAGTGAAACTCACCCCATCTATGATTTAAAATATATTATGCACCGACGAGTTACTGTGGAAGTGCCACATAAGCGATCTGGGCCCGTACAGTGCTTAAACTGCCAGGAGTATGGCCACACTAAAGCTTATTGTAAGCTGCCTACTGTTTGTGTTGTGTGCGGGGATCTGCACGATACGACCAAGTGCGACAAGCCAAAAGATGATCCTAGGATGAAGAAATGCAGCAACTGCGGAGGAAACCACACTGCCAACTATAGAGGTTGCCCTGTTTTTAATTCGGTTATGCGCTCAACTAAGCCGAAAATAGTTCCTGCCCCTCCCCAGCCTTTAGATATACCAACTACAAATATGCCTCCGTTAGCACAACCAACTACAAATCAAGTTTCTTACGCCGCTGCATTAAAGTCTAACCAGCCTAATGCACGTAAGTCTACCGAGCCTACAACACAACAACAAGTGCCAACAAGTGAACCAACTGGTCCCAATTTTAGCCGTCTGGAAGCCGTAATTGACAATATGGTCAAACAATTTACGCAGGTAATGGCGCAAATGGCTAGCATGATGCAGGAGATGCAGAAAATGCAGTCTGCTCTCCTGCAGGCCATACTTAAAAGACCATGAACTGCCTCAGGGTTTGTTTCTGGAACGCAAACGGCATCCGCCAACACAAAAATGAGCTCGAATACTTTTTAACACACCAAAAAATCGATGTCATGTTGATTTCCGAAACTCATATGACATCTAGAAGCACTTTCAAAATAAGTGGCTATACTTTTTATGATTCAAAAGATCCCAGAGATAGGTCATGTGGTGGTTCAGCTATATTAATTAAATCAAGAATCAAACACCAATGGATGGGTGGTCTCTCCGTAAGTTATATACAAGCAACAAACGTCTGCATCGATGAATTTTACCATAATCTCGTTATTTCGTCAGTTTATTGTCCACCCAGATTTTCCATAACGAAGGATCAGTACAACAGTTTTTACAAATCTTTAGGTCCTCACTTTATAGCTGCTGGGGACTACAACGCTAAACACACATACTGGGGCTCCCGCCTAATAAGTCCCAGAGGTCGTGTCTTGTATGGTTCTGTATCGGAAATGAGACTTCACGTTATTTCAACTGGGCAACCAACATATTGGCCAACTGACCACAATAAAATACCAGACGTAATAGATTTTGGCGTAGCAAAAGGCATATCCCCTGAGCTTATTGAGGCTCAACCCTCCTTGGATTTATCTTCTGATCACTCACCCACAATTTTTACTATTTGCAGTCCTCACCAAATTGCAACTAGTGATTTTTTCTTATCTAAAAGAATAAACTGGTTAAAATACAGAAAATTTATCAGCACGCACTGTTCGGAACACCAATCTTTAAAAACTTCCGAGGAAATCGATGAGTGCCTTAGTAGCCTCAATGAAAATATTAAAAAAGCCGTTGAAAATGCTTCTTCTACCTACCGTCAGGCCAGATACAACAAAATTTACTCAACCGATGTTGAAAAGCTCCTATCTGAAAAAAGGAGAGCCCGAAGAGAATGGCAAAAGTATAGATCGCCCCTACTTAAAAATAAGCTGAAGGAATGTACAAACCGATTAAAAAACATTCTGGAAGTACATAGAATGTCATCAATGAAGGAATACCTTGAAGGTCTAGACGCGACTCCTCAAACAAACTATTCTCTATGGCGAACAGCCAGACGTCTTAAAAGACCCGTAATCGCAAAACCACCACTGCGTAACCTGAGAGGATCCTGGGCTAGAAATGACGAAGAAAAATGCGATCTGTTCGCAAGCCATTTAAGGAACGTCTTCACTCCCAATTCATGCACTGACGTGAGAGAATTACCGCCTGTTGTAGCTAGACGTCCTATAGAAATACGTTTCCAATTTTCAGATGTTATAGAGGCAATCGCTAACCTAAATGACAAAAAAGCTCCTGGCGTTGATAAAATAAGCAACAAAATGCTTCTAGAGCTACCCTTCACAGGTAAAAGAATTATTCTTTTTGTTTTTAATGCCATAATTCGGCTTGAACACTTTCCGCCAATATGGAAAGTTGCCTTAGTAAAGATGATTCCCAAGCCTGGTAAAGATCCTTCGAAGGTGGAGTCTTATAGGCCTATAAGTTTGTTACCAACTTTGGCGAAACTATTCGAAAAGCTGCTTAAAAACAAGCTGAGTCCGATCCTTTATGATAACAACTGCATCCCAGATAACCAATTTGGCTTTAGAAGTCAACATAGCACAATCGAACAAACTCACAGACTGGTGCAGGTTATAAGAAAAGCCTTTGAGGAAAAGAAGTACTGCTCCGCGCTTTTTATCGATGTCTCTCAAGCATTCGATAAAGTATGGCACGAAGGCCTGTTAGTCAAACTAAAACTCTATCTACCAGCTAATATTTCAAGCCTGCTAGAAAAATACTTAACCGGCAGACAATTTATGATCAAAGAGGGAAACCAAATAAGTTGTTCCCAACCAATAGAGGCTGGTGTACCTCAAGGGAGTATACTAGGTCCAATTTTGTACTTGCTTTACACAGCAGATATGCCAACCAACTGTTTTACGCACACGTCCACATTTGCTGATGATACTGCTTTTCTCAGTATTGATAAAGACCCTAAAGAGGCTTCGAGTCAACTGCAACAACACGTTAGCCAAGTTGAGAAATGGGCAAGGTTATGGGGAATAAAAATAAATGAACAAAAATGTACTCACATAACTTTTACCTTACGCAAAGAAACGTGCCCTCCAATCACTATTAACAACCATTTGGTGCCTCAACGATCCGAGACAAAATATCTTGGTATTCACCTGGATCGCCGCCTCACATGGAAGCCTCATATAGATGCAAAGCTGACGCAAATGAAACTTAAAGCTGCACAAATCCACTGGCTAATTGGTAGAAACTCTGTGCTGCGTCTGGATTGTAAACTTCTACTCTACAACTCTATTTTAAAACCAATTTGGTGCTACGGTATACAATTATGGGGCACTGCTTCCACCTCTAACATAGAAAAAATACAACGTCGTCAAAACAAAATTCTGAGAATGATAACTGGTGCTCCGTGGTATGTCAAAAACAGCAACATCCATAAGGATCTAAAAGTTCCACTGGTTAAATGCGAAATCCTGAAATATGTGGACAAGTATTTAAATAAGCTGGAAACACATCCAAACCCGCTCGCTCGAAGTATCTTGCAACATAGTGGACACTCCCGTCTAAAAAGGAGGGATACTATTGCGCTTAGATGAAGATAACTATTTATATTATGAGAACGTAAATTTTAGTTTGGCACTGGCTGGACTAATATTATTTCCTTAGTCTTAAGATTTGAAAACTTATTGTTAGTTCGCTAAAGCGAAGATTCAATAATTAAAAATTATGCAAAAAAAAAAAAAAAAAAAAATTCTTAGCAACCAAGACGAGGAAAATTGCTTATGAAAATTTTCTGCTTCCAACTCTAGAATTTGATACAACAGTGGCTTTAAATGCAACAGAAACTTCATGTAGAAAACGTGGTAGACCGGCGAAAAATTTTGGTAGCACTACAGTCAAAACTAGACACCGAAGAGTGGCAAAGTTAGTATTAAAATGTTCCCTTGAAGTAGAATTTGCAGTGGAAAATTTAAAACGGGAATCTCATTCTGTTTTGCAAAGCCTTATGTCGAATTTAAAATGCTTACCAGCAACAAAAGCTTTGGCGCTATATATGAATTTAAATTTGACCGAATAAAAATATAGTGTGTTACGTAACACAATAAATGAAATACACCCAAATTGTTTTCCGTCTCTGTAGGCATTACAAACTAAGAAAAAAAATTTATTCCGTCTATTGTGTTATCTGAAAATAAATTTCAGGGTGCTTGTCTGAAGAAGCATTTGAAGCCAACCACAAAATCGTGAGAAAAGCAAGACTGTCCCATACGAGGAAAACGTCACGAAAATACACTCATAAAGACTTAATGACTTATTAAATACTATCTTCAGATCCGTTTTTGACTTCAAAAAGGAATCCAAAGACCAAAAAAAAATTATTATTTGCAGAAATTGATAAATATATACTTAAGAAAAAATGCTAATGATCCAGTCGAAGATGACGAGACAAATGTTTCATTGAGCGGCAATATTTTTTGGGAAGAGTCCAATACTGAAGATTATTTATTGTAAATTAAAATATATATAAATTATTAAAAAGACAAGTAAGAGCGCTATATTCGGCTGCGCCGAATCTTATATACCTTTCACATTGGCTTTTCGAAATCGCAAACCTTTTTTTATTTTTATCCATTTTTTTTACTTATGAAATATTTCCTATTTTTAAATAGAGGTCGGTGTCATTTTTTAACGCTCCACGGGTGACTATAGGGAACTTGTAAGGGTTTTATCCTAATTTTTTCGAATTTTGTATGGCAACCACCTTAGAGGGGGGAGATAGGGGGTAAGTATATTTTAGGAATATGTTTGGGAGGAGAAACTAATGAGAGTCAATGATACATTTTATTCCTCTAGGGGCGACTCCTTATTTTTTAAAATTTTGTATGGCAACCATATTTTGGGCTGTAAATAAAGGGAAAGTATGCTCCACAAAAATGTTTGGGTGGTTAAACTAATTTGGGTCGGTCGTACACTTTATTCCTCTTTGTCCAACTCTGAAGAAGTTATGGGCATTTTCATATCATTTTTGTAAATTTTGTATGGCAACCCCCTTAGGGCGTGGAGATAGGGGGTAAGTATATTCTAGAAATATATTTGCGAGGGCAAACTAATGGGGGTCGGTGTACACTTTATTGCTGTAAGGCCAACTCTGAAGAAGTTGTGGGCATTTTTATATCATTTTTGTAAATTTTGTATGGCAACCCCCTTAGGGCGTGGAGATAGAGGGTAAATATATTCTAGGAATATGTTTGGGAGGGAAAACTAATGGGGGTCGGTTGTACACTTTATTGCTCTAAGGCCAACTCTGAAAAAGTTGTGGGGATTTTCACATCATTTTCGTAAATTTTGTATGGCAACCCCCTTAGAGCGTGGAGATAGGGGGCAAGTATAGTCTAGGAATATGTTTGGGAGAAGAAACTAATAGGGGTCGGTCGTACACTTTATTGCTCTAAGGCGAACTCTAAACAAGCTGTGGGCATTTTCATTTTTGTAAATTTTGTATGGAAACCCCTTAAAGGCGCGGAGATAGGGGGTAAGTGTATTCTAAGAATATGTTTGGGAGAAGAAACTAATGAGGTCGTACGCTTTATTGCTCTAAGGCCAACTCTGAAGAAGTTGTGGGCATTTTCATATCATTTTTGTAAATTTTGTATGGCAACCCACTTAGAGCGTTGGGATAGGGGGTAGGTATAGTCTAGAAATATGCTTGGGAAAAGAAACTAATGGGGGTCGGTCGTACACTTTATTGCTCTAAGGCGAACTCTGAAGAAGCTGTGGCTATTTTCATATCATTTTTGTAAATTTTGTATGGCAACCCCCTCAAGGCGTAGAGATGGGGAATAAGTATGTTCTAGAAATATGTTTGGGAGAAGAAACTGATAGGGGTCGGTCGTACTTTTTATTGCTCTAAGGCCAACTCTAAAGAAGTTGTAGGCTTTTTAAAATATTTTTTGTAAATTTCGTATGGCAACCCCCTTAGGGCGTGGGGATTGGGGGTAACTATATTCTAGGAATATGTTTGGAAGAAGAAATAAATGGGGGTCTGTCGTGCACTTTATAGCTCTAAGGCCAACTTTAAAGAAGTTGTTGAGGGCAAACTAATGGGGTTCGGTCGTACGCTTTATTTCTCTAAGGACAGCTCTGAGGAAGTTGTGGGCTTTTCATATCACTTTTTGTAAATTTTGTATGGCAACCCCCTTAGGGCGTGGAGATAAGGGTTAAGTATGTTATAGGAATATGTTTGGGAGAAGAAACTAATGGGGGTCGGTCGTACACTTTATTGCTCCAAGGCCAACTCTGAGGAAGTTGTGGGCATTTTCATATCAATTTTGTTAACTTTGTATGGCAAACCCCTTAGGGCGTGGAGAAAAGGGGTAAGTATGTTCTAGGAATATGTTTGGAAGAAGAAACTAATAGGTATCGATCGTACACTTTATTGCTCTAAGGCCAACTTTGGAAAAGTTGTGGGCATTTTTACATCATTGTTGTAAATTTTGTATGGCAACACTTAGGGCGTGGAGTCAGGGGGTAAGTATATTATAGGAATATGGGGGTCGGGCGTACACTTTAGTGCTCTAAGGCTAACTGTGAAGAAGTTGTAAGCATTTTTACATCATTTTTTTAAATTTTGTATGGCAACCCCCTTAGGGCGTGGAGATAGGGCGTAAGTATACTCTAGAAACGGTTCGGGAGGAAAAACTAATGGGGGTCTGTGATACAGTTTTTCCTCTAGGGGCGACTCCGGGGAAGTTGTAGCGGTTTTTACCTTATTTATTAAAATTTTGTATGGCAACCAAGTTAGGGGCTGGAGATAGAGAGTAAGTATGTTCCACAAAAATGTTTGGATGGATAAAATAATTTGGGTCGGTCTTAGATATTACCTTTTAAGGAGAATCGTGGAAGCCGTAGAAGCGATTTTAAAAATATTCAAATTAAGCTTTGTATGGCAACCCTGTTATATGTATGAATACTAATACTAAAAACATTTTCGTTTTGGGTGTGGCTCAATAATATCAACATGACTGATTCTGTTTTTTTCTTTTTTTGTTGTTTTTCTATTATTAGATGCATAAGTATGTTCCTTGTTTTAGACTGAAAAAAATGAGGTAGTCTCGGTTTTTTGCTTATATCTCGCTCATTTATATGGCGATTTTGCTGAATTTCAACACCGATTTTTTCGCGACTATCTCTGACAGTTTGATACCACCTACGGGTCTATGCGTAATCGGGAGTTTCACAAAGTTTATTTCAACCATAACACAGGCAGACGGACAACGCTAAACCGTGTTGCCTATCTATAGGGATCCAGAATATATATACTTTATGGGGTCCCAAATGGATAATGAAGAAATTACAAACGGAATGACAAACTTATATATACCCTTATCACTTATGTGAAGTGTATAATAAAAATTATTATTAAAAACGCACTTATACATACGTATGTATTTTATATCTAATCTTAATTTATCTAATGTAATTTTGTACTTTCACGTTGTCGTCAAAACAACTTCCCCGCAGTTGCCCCTAGAGGAATAAAACGTATCACAGACCACCATTTATTTTGCCTCCCAAACATATTTCTAGAACATATTTATCCCTCACCATCACCCAAGGGGGTTGCCATACAAAATTTTAAAAATTTAGAGTAAAAGTCCATACAAAATTTGAAGAAAATTAGGGTAAAAACCCTTGCAGCTGCCCTAATCACTCTAAGAGGTTTAAAATATGACACCGACCCCTATTAAAAAAGTAGAAATACTTCATAAATAAAAAAACGGATAAAAATAAACAAAGGTTTGGGGATTTGAAAGGGTATCTAAGATCCGGCACAGCCGAATATAGGGCTCTTACTTGTTTTGTACTATGGACTTTTTTCTTTGATGAATAATGCACTTTCTATTTAATTTAATTTTTCCATACACAGATACAGATATTTTTACGCTTTATTTTACTTTGGCTGTTAATTTTTTTTTACGTATTAATTTTTACGCATTTGCCTGTTTCTTAAGTAAATGTAAGGTACTTACTTTTGCGCGTATGAACTTAAGCTGTTAAGCTTTGTTCTTTATGCTTTTGATTTACCTAATATTCCTGTAATAACTGGTGAGTTTACTTTTGGGCAGTGGTATAATAAATTCATATGCGCGTCGATAATCTCCACGAGTCAACTGGATCATGTACTTTTAAAGGACCATGTAATAGTGGCTACCAGAGTGACTGTTCGTCGACTAAAGTTTGATTTTGCAACCTTTTCACTTTTTGTGCGACTTCTCTATGCTGACACTATTTTGTCACTTTTTTAAATGTTTGCCACTTTTGTCCCTTTTTTGTTACGAATCTTAAAAAATTTCTATTATTTGTATATGCGCAGACATATACACATTAAATACGTGCAAAGATATATATGTCTGTTTACACCAACTTGTGTGCTTTTTCAGCTTTTAGTGCGTATTGATAAGTAGCTGCGTGTTTTTGTTATAAGTTGGTATTGGTGTTTTCTCTAATTAAATGTGGTGTGGTTTGGTAAAGTGAGAGTAAGAGTAACAAATTTGTTTTTCTTTGTTTCGTTTAAAAAGATACATACAAATAATGATGGTTAACTATAGGTACTTTCGTTATTTTTCTTATTCTGGCTTCATGAGCCAGTTTTTCTATTTTTTAAATTTTATTTAAATAAATAAAACAAATTTAGCCAAAAACAAGTAAGAGCGCTATATTCGGCTGTGTCGAATCTTATACACCCTTCACATTGATCTTTCGAAATCCCAATTTTTTTTTATTTTTATCCATTTTTTTACTTATGAAATATTTTTTATTTTTAAATAGGGGTCGGTGTCATTTTTTAATGCTCCACACGTGACTACGGGGAAGTTGTATCCTGATTTTTTTAAAATTTTGCTTGGCAACCCCCTTAGGGCACGGATATAAAGGATAAGTATGTTCTAGGTAAATGTATGGGTGAAGAAACTAATAGGGGTCCGTCGTACACTTTATTGCTCTAAGGCCGACTCTAAAAAAGTTGTGGGCATTTTCATATCATTTTTGTAAATTTTGTATGACAACCCCCTTTGGGGGTGGAGAAAGGGAGTAAGTATGTTCTAGGAATACGTTTGGGAGGGGAAACTAATGGGGGTCTGTCGTACACTTAATTGCGCTAAGGTCGACTCTGAAGAAGTTGTGGGCATTTTCATATCATTTTTGTAAATTTTGTATGGCAACTCCCTTGGGGCGTGGAGATAGAGGGTAGGTATACTCTAGAAATATGTTTGGGAGAAGAAACTAATGGGGGTCGGTCGTACACTTTATTGCGCTAAGGCCGACTCTGAAGAAGTTTTGGGCATTTGCACACCATTTTTATAAATTTTGTATGGCAACCTCCTTAAGGGGTGAAGATAGGGGGCTGGGATGTTTTAGGTAAATGTTTCGGTGAAGAAACTAATGGGGGTCGTCGTACACTTTATTGCTCTAAGGCCGACTCTGAATAAGTTGTGGGCATTTTCATATAAATTTTGTAACGCAACCCCATTTGGGCGTGGCAATAGGGGGTTAGTATGTTCTAGGAATATGTTTGGGAGAAGAAACTAATGGGAGTCGGTCGTACACTTTATTGCGCTAAGGCCGACTCTGAAGAAGTTGCAGGCATTTTCATAAAATTTTTGTAAATTTTGTATGGCAACCCCCTTGGGGCGTGGAGATAGGGGGTAAGTATGTTCAAGAAATATGTTTGGGAGAAAAAACTAATGGGGATCGGTCATACACTTTATTTCTCTTAGGCCAACTCTGAAGAAGTTTTGGGCATTTTCATATAATTTTTGTAAATTTTGTATGGCAACCTCCTTAGGGCGTGGAGATTGGGGGTAAGTATGTTCTAGGAATATGTTTGGGAGAAGAAACTAATGGGGGTCGGTCATACACTTTATTTCTCTAAGGCCAACACTGAAGAAGTTTTAGGCATTTTCATATCATTTTGTATGGCAACCCCCTTAGGGCGCGGAGATAGGGGGTAAGTATGTTCTAAGAATATGTTTGGGAGAAGAAATTAATGGGGGTCGGCCGTATACTTTATTGCTCTAAGACCGACTCTGAAAAAGTTGTGGGCATTTGCACACCATTTTTGTAAATTTTGTATGGCAACCTCCTTAAGGCGTGGAGATAGGGGGCTGGGATGTTTTAGGTAAGTTTCGGTGAAGAAACTAATGGGGGTCGGTCGTATACTTTATTGCTCTAAGGCCAACTCTGAAGAAGTTGTGGGCATTTTCATATCATTTTTGTAAATTTTGTATGGCAACCCCCTTAGGGCGCGGAGATAGGGGGTAAGTATATTCTAGGAATATGTTTGGGAGGGCAAAATAATTGGGGTCTGTTGTACACTTAATTGCTATACAGCCGAGTCTGAAGAAGTTGTGGGCATTTTTACATCATTTTTGTAAATTTTGTATGGCAGCCCTCTTAGGACGTGGAGAAAGGGAGTAAGTATGTTCAAGGAATATGTTTGGGAGAAGAAACTAATTGGGGTCGTTCGCGCACTTTATTTCTCTGAGGCCAACTTTGAAGAAGTTGTGGGCATTTTCACATAATTTTTGTAAATTTTGTTTGGCAACCCCCTTAGGGCGTGGAAATAGGGGGTAAGTATACTCTAGGAATACGTTTGGGAAGAAAAACTAGTGGGGGTTTTTAAAAAAAGTTTTTTCTTCTAGGGGCGACTCCGGGGAAGTTGTAGCGGTTTTACCTTATTTTTTAAAATTTTGTAAATTTTTTAAAAGCTATAAAGAGCAGTTAGTTCAACTTAATAATGATTTCTCAGTCCTTCAATCTAAGCTATCAAAATTCGGTAAACTTTTTACAAATTTTCCGAATTAAGATAAATTTACCAATGCTCAATCTCATTCATCACCAAAGAAAAAAAAATCTACAAAGACTCCAATTCCTTCAATAGAAATATCCAAAACGACTTCTCTTAATCTGGTTGAAAATGAAGATACATCTCCTTTACCTTACATGGACCAAAACAATTTAATTTCATCCGAAGTTACTTCTCCGTTAAATACATTACGCCTTAAAATAAATAGTAATTCACCTGCTCCCTCATTTTCATCAGCAGCATCTTTAACTTTTTATAATATGGCACCAACTCAACCCGCCAGAGAACTCCGTACTATTCCGTCAAGAAAAACAATATTTGCTACTCGGTTTCATCTTGATACAACTGCTAATGATGTTAAAAGCTACTTGTTATCTAAATTTGATAACGATCTACCTAATAATATAAATATTTTTAAAATGAATTCAAGAAGTACAACCTCGTTTAAAAAAATAGTTCCACTTGAATATTTTAAACAAATTGTAAACGTAAACTTCTAGCCTAAACACACTCGTATCCCAACATCCAATCAAATTCCAAAAAACTAACTCCAAATTCCACCCTTAACATTGTATACCAGAATGCTAATGGAATGAACACTAAGCTTACTGATATGTTCCTTAACAACTTTGCTGCATTTACAGAAACTTGGCTAACTAATAACACCAATAATTCCGAAATTTTTTGCAGCAAATATCAAGTTTTTAAATGTGATAGAATTGGTAAACGTGGTGGCTGCGTTTTAATTGCTGTATCATGTTTTTATCCTACCGAACAGATTTTATTTGAAAATTTCTTTGACATAGAATTAATCGTTGTTTTCACACAAATTCAAAATATATCACTCTATATTACTTGCTCGTATATTCCTCCCAACTCTGATCCACAAATTTATGAGAAACATGTTTTGGCAATAAAATCCATTGCAGATAAACTTAAACCAGCAGATTTTTTGATTATTTTTGGTGATTTTAATAGTTCGACTACATCCTGGATTACATCAGATGACACAGATTTCATTATACCGCTTACGTCAAATGATTGGACTCAGGGCTTTTATAATAGTTTGACTGATTTAAGTGTCTTTCGAATAAACAACATTCCTAATAGCAATAACCGTTTGTTGGATCTTGTATTTGTAAATAATCCCTCAATATTTGATGTATCTAGAACTAACCCTTTGTTTATTCCTGAGGACCGCCATCATCCAACATTGTTAATTTCTACACCATTGCCACAGAAAGAAACTATTTTCACCGTATCTGAGTCCCCTTGTTTTAAACGCACAAGTTTCGAACTATTAAATAATCTGCTAAGTGAAATTAATTGGTATGAAATTCTTGTCTTTTCAAATAACGGAAGTAATTTTGATCAAATTTTGCAGAAATTTTACTCAATTCTCTTCAGTTGTTTATTAGCAAGCACTCCATTGTTAAAGAAGATTACATCTAATCGCCCTCCATGGTATTCCCGTACATTAACTCGCTTTTAACCCCAACAACTCTCAACTTTTGAGAAGATATAAGAAAAGTCGTTCAAGATATCCAAACCCGTCACTTTAAGAAGCCAGCCTAAAAAAAGGATATTTACAATATTTCAAAAGTATAAACGTAGCTAACTACATTAAACACTATTTTTTTAAAACATAATACTACATTTTTAAGTATAAAATTATTGTGTTTAACTTGAAATTGAATACCTTAGTGACTATAAATTCAATCCTATTTGTGGCCTAAGAATTCTTTTATTCACTATCATATTACATATGCAATATACATATATTAAAATGAAGTGCACCGTAGAGTTATAGTCGAGGTGCCACATAAGCGATCTGGGCCCGTACAGTGCTTGAACTGCCAGGAATATGGCCACACCAAGCATATTGTAAATTGCCTTCTGTTTGTATTGTGTGTGGGGATCTGCACGATACGACCAACTCGACAAGCCAAAAGAAGATCCTAGGGTGAAGAAATGCAGTAATTCCGGTGGAAACCACACTGCCAACTATAGAGGTTGCCCTGTTTTTGACTTAGTTAAACTCTTATCCAAGCCAAAAATATCTCCTGCCCCTCCCAAGCCATTAAATATACCTACTACAAATATGCCCCCATTAGCACAGACAACTACAAGTGAAGTTTCTTACGCTAACGTATTAAAGTTTAACCAGCCCAATGCACGAAAGCCTTCCCAGCCAACAACACACCAAGAGGTGCCAACAAACAAACCAACTGGTTCAAATTTTAGCCGCCTAGAAGCCGTTATTGATAATATGGTTAAGCAATTTACGCAAATCATGGCACAAATAGCTGGCATGATGCAAGAAATGCAAAAAATGCGGTCTGCTCTTTTGCAGGCTATGCTTAAAAGGCCATAAACTGCCTGAGGGTTTGTTTCTGGAACGCAGACTATATCCGCCAACACAAAAATGAACTTGAATATTTTTTTAACACACCAAAACATTGATGTAATGTTGATTTCGGAGACCCATATGACATCTAGAAGCGCTTTTAAAATAAGTGGCTATTCATTTTACAATTCAAGGGATCCCAGGGATATATCATGTGGAGGCTCGGCTATACTAATCAAATCAAGAATTAAACACCAATGGTTAGGTGGCATCTCCAAATGCCATATCCAAGCAACAAACGTCTGCATTGATGAATTTTTCCCTAACCAAGTTATTTCGTTGGTTTATTCTCCACCCAGATTTTCCATAACGAAGGATCAGTACAACAGTTTTTACAAATCTTTAGGTCCCCGCTTGATAGCTGCTGGAGACTATAACGCTAAACACACCTACTGGGGCTCCCGCTTAATTAGTCCCAGAGGTCGTATCTTGTATGATTCCGTATCTGAAATGGGTCTTTGTGTTATTTCTACTGGACAACCAACCTATTGGCCAACCGACCACAATAAAATTCCAGACGTAATAGATTTTGGTGTAGCAAATGGTATATCGCCGGAGCTTATTGAGGCGCAAGCCTCTTTGGATTTATCTTCTGACCACTCGCCCACAATTATCACTCTTTGCAGTCCTCCCCAAATAGCAACCAGTGATATTTTCTTATCTAAAGAGTAAATTGATTAAAATATAAAAAATATATCAGCACTCACTGCTCGGAAGATATACATGATTGCCTGAGTATCCTAAATAAAAACATTAAAGAAGCCGGTGAACATGCTTCTTCAACATACCGTCAGGTCAAATACGACAAAATTTTTTCTGTCGATGTTGAAGAGCTTTTATCTGAAAAAATAAGAGCGCAAAGAGAATGGCAACAGCATAGATCGCCCCAAGTTAAAGCTAATGGTGTGTTCCTTTCTGGCAAAAATGTTATATTAATGCTACCATTCGAGCGAGCTTATGTTCCATTCTAAAAATATATGCAAGAGTGAAAACAGTTATCGTTTGCCTTTCTGAACATGTTGCACAAATAACTGGCAAGAGTGTAACATATCTTACCCCCAATTATATTTCAGTGTAACAAAGTACCACTTTTTACAGCTGAGTTATGTAAGTAAATACTTTTTAATGCAGACGAGTTTTTAACACAGAGTGCAGTTTTTATTAAAATCAAGACATTTTTCTGTTCCAATGAAACAAAAAAATTGGACAACTTCATAAGTGTGGGTGTAAACTGATAAACATATTACACATACTTATTGTAACATTTTTTTAGAATGGAAAACACCATAAGTGTACAAATCGATTTAAAAACTTGCTGGAGGTACACAAAATTGCATCAGTTAAGGATTATTTGGAAGGTCTAGACGCGGCTCCTCAAACAAATTATTCTCTATGGCGATCAGCCAGACGTCTCAAAAGACCCGTAATCGCAAAACCTTCACTGCGTAATCTGGAAGGATCCTGGGCTATAAATGACAAAGAAAAATGCGATCTGTTCGCAAGTCACTTAAAGAATGTGTTCACTCCCAACACGTGTACTGACGTGAGAGAATTACCGCCTGTTGTTGCTAGACGTCCTATGGAAATACGTTTCCGATATTCAGATGTTGTAAAGGCTATCGTTAACCTAAATGATAATAAGGCTACTGGTGTTGATAAAATAAGCAACAATATGCTTTTAGAGCTACTTTTTATCGCTAAAAGAATTATTCTTTTTATTTTTAATGCCATAATTCGGCTTGAACATTTCCCGCCAATATGGAAAATTGCCTTAGTTAAGATGATTCCTAAGCCTGGTAAGGATCTTTCGAAGGTGGAGACGTATAGGCCTATAAGTTTGTTACCAACTTTGTCAAAATTGTTAGAAAAGCTCTTTAAAAACAAGCTGACTCCAATCATAAATAGAAACAGTTGCATTCCAGATCACCAATTTGGCTTTAGAAGTCAACATAGCACAATAGAACAAACTCACAGACTGGTGCAGGTTATAAGAAAAACTTTCGAGGAAAAAAAGTACTGCTCCGCGCTTTTAACAGATGTCTCTCAAGCTTTCGATTAAGTATGGCACGAAGGCCTGTTAAACAAACTAAAGCTAAACCTTCCAGCTAATATTTTCAACCTATTAAAAAAGTACATAACCGGTCGACAATTTATGATCAAAGAGGGAAACCAAATAAGTTGTTCCCAACCAATAGGGGCTTGTGTGCCTCAAGGGAGTATACTAGGTCCAATTTTTTACTTGCTTTACACGGCAGATATGCCAACAAACAGTTTTACGCACACGTCTACATTTGCTGACGATACCGTTTTGTTTAGTATTCATAAATACCCTAAAGAGGCTTCGTGCCAATCGCAATAGCTCGTTACCCAAGTAGAGAAATGGGCAAAATTATAGGGAATAAAAATTAATAAGCAAAAATTTACCCACGTAACGTTTACTTTACGCAAAAAAAAACGTGCTCTCCAATCCTTATTAACAACCATATGGTGTCTCAACAATTTGAGGCGAAATACCTTGGCATTCACCTGGACCGTCGCCATTAACCCGCTTAAAAAATTGCAAAAACCGCTGTTATAAAAAATTTATGAAGAGCAAAAGCCCTATGGATCGAAGCCATTATCTAATAGCTCAAAGCCGTTACATCTTTGAAAACAAAAAATGCTATGCATCGTATATTAACAAGATGAAACTTAATTTTAAGCTGAATCCAAAAGCGTTTTATAATTTTGTCAATTCCAAACGTAAAGTTTCAATGTATCCAACTGCTATGAAAATAAATAATGTTGTTTGTTCCAATAATATGAATATTGCCAATACATTTGCTGACTTCTTTGATACTATTTTCTCTACAAAAACGTGCAACAAAACAATATATCCTTACGATATTTCTCCAACTACATCAGTTATTATATAACCTTTAGATATCAAAGCTGTCTTAAAAAGCTTGAAAAGTTTAAAAAGTACTAACAGTCCTGGGCCTGATGGCATTCTTAGCTGTGTATTAAAAAATTGTGCTGATGATGCTATGGTTAATCCTATCACTCATCTATTTAATAGTTCTCTAAAGTTTGATATATTTCCTAGCTGCTGGAAAGATTCGTTTATCATCCCACTTAATTTCGATACTTCATTTGCAATTAAATGAGAATTTAGTAAAGTATTGAACTTAAGCCTGATAAAGAAAATAAAGTTGTCTTAAAACAAATAGTTCAACTAATAAAATAAACGAAAACACATTAAAGCACACATGGCACCGTGATACATATATAACAATTTAAAAAATATTGTACATATAAAAAATATGGTAGCCTCTTAATACCATCTGATAGATGGTTAAGGCTACGCTAAGCTAACTTAGTGTTGAAATTAAGGTTAAGATGGCGTTAGTACAATAATAGGAAATGGAAAAAAGAAAAAGCTTTGGTTTAGTTGGTTTAAGTGGAAAAAACTTCGTGCCGACTCACCTCGCCACATGGATCAGTGGGTTAATGGCTGATGCTTACAACCAAATTAATAACTAACAACCGAACAAAGAGTACTGATGATGAAAATCGTAGCTGTTTTTCGAAAATGCATTCCACTCGGCTAGTATCGTTAAAAATCTTGTTTTTTCAATAAAATTTTCCTTTCTTAACTAACGCTAATAAAGTAGTAAAAACTAAATATATTAATTTCTTCATTTGCAATTAAATGAGAATTTAGTAAAGTATTGAACTTGAGCCTGATAAAGAAAATAAAATTGTCTTAAAACAAATAGTTCAACTAATAAAATAAATGAAAACACACTTAGTAATTTATATTAGTCCAGTCAGTACCAGACCAAAATTTAAGTCCTTTATTAATGCAGGATTTTGTAATGGCCACCAAACCGATGTAGTATATACCGACTTTAGTAAAGCTTTCGACAACGTTAACCACGATTTGTTGTTAGTGAAACTCGGTACATTAAGATTTCCGGTTAACTTTTTAAAATGGATTAGTGGTTTTTTAAAGGATCGCAGACAATGTGTGTCTTATAATTACTGTTTATCAAAATATATCGATGTCACCTCTGGAGTTCCACAGGGTAGTCATCTCGGCCCCATCCTATTTTTACTGTTTATAAATGATCTTCCAAAGGCTATTCAATTCAGCAATATTTTAATGTTTGCTGACGATGTAAAACTTTATTTGTGGATAACAAACGATGATGACAGTATTCATCTCCAAACTGATTTAAATAACTTCTTTAGTTGGTGTACGGTAAACTTAATGGAATTGAATTTAACGAAATGCAAATCCATGACATTCTGCAGACATTCACCTGTTTTAAATGTTTACTTTTTAAATGGCACTCAGTTAGATGTTGTGGACTCGTTTCTGGATCTTGGAATTCTCTTTGATGTAAAAATTAATTTCAACTCACATGTAAAAATGACTGTAAATAAAGCTTATGGGGTATTAAGTTTCTTGAAGCGGTGGGCTAAGGAATTTGATGATTCTTACGTTACAAAGAATCTATTCACGTCCTTGGTAAGACCTTTACTCGAATATGGATCAGTAATTTGGGACCAACAATATGATGTGTACTTATATTCGAAAACTTGAATCTGTTCAAAAACAAATTTTGCTATTCTACCTCCGTAATCTTCGCTGGAATCCTGATTAAAACCTTCCATTATATCGGAGTCGACTAACACTCATTGATCTCCCAACGTTAAAAAGCCGAAAAAATGTTGCCAATATTGCATTTGCCCTAAATTTTATTCAAGGTCAAATAGACTCAACATATCTTCAGAGTAAAATATGCATGCAATAGGCTCCCAACAGGCAGCTTAGATATTACGAACCGTTATATATCAAATTTCATAGATCAAAGTACATTAACTTTGATCCATATAGAAGAAGAAAATAAGTTCTATTTGCACATTGACTTCTCGGAGAATGTTGCTGTAACTAGAGGAAATCTGATAAAGTTCCTCAACTCTAATGCTTACGTTTAATGCTGTTTTTATATTTTTTATATAGTTATTATCTCCTCTTGAAATTTAACTCTCAACTGTATACTTAATTATGCTCAACTGTAAATTTAGTTATGTTGATTAAATAAATAAATAAAAACCATGTTAGTGGCTGGAGATAGAGGGTAAGTATGTTTCACAAAAATGTTTGGATGGATAAAATAATTCGGGTCGGTCTTATATTTTACCTCTGTAGGAGAACCCTGGAAGCCGTAGGAGCGATTTTAAAAATGTTTAAATTAAGCTTTGTATGGCAACCCTGTTATATGTATTAATACTAATACTAATAAAATTTTCGTTTTGGGTGTTGTTCAATAATATCAACATGACTGATTCTGTTTTTTTCTTTTTTTGTTATTATTTTGTTGTTTTTTTTTTTATTATTACATACATAAGTGTATTCTTTGTTGTTATTGTAGACTGAAAAAAAGGAAGTAGTCTTGGTTTTTTGCTTATATCTAGGTCATTTATCGGGAAATTTTGCTGAATTTCAATACCTATTTTCTCGCGACTATCTTTGACAGTTTGATACCACTTATGGGTCTATGCGATATCGGGGGGCTTCAGACCATAACACGGGCAGATGGACAGACGGACAACGCTAACTCGGCTTCCCTATCTATAAGGATCCAGAATATATACACTTTATGGCTCCCAAATGGATAATAAAGAAATTACAAACGGCATGACAAACTTACAAATACCCTTATCACTTATGTGAAGGGTATAATTAAAAACTTGTGTATTATTACATTACATCCCAAGAGATAAAAAACTAGCGGATAGTCAAAATGTACTATTTGCTTTTTAAGCATTAAATACATTCCTCGCTACAGACTGCTGGTCTGAAAGTCATATTGCTCATATGTTTATTTTGTAGTGGTAGTCTAGTAAATAATTGAGTAGCAACCACACGGAAACAAATAAAGCAAGCAACTTTTGTGTTTGTGTGTTCCTGTGTTCTTGTAGCTTGAATGTGTTTAATGCAGACTAGTCATTATTTCAACCAAATTTAAAAAACGATATTTCGATATTTGAAGAAGAACAGACATAACACTTGTCTAAAGTAAATTATTGAACAGTGCATTTGATTTTTTAGAGTATTTAATTTATACAAAAATTAAATGTATATTTCGCAATTTAAAATTTATTACTTTTTATGTGTCTACGTACAAAAATTCTTTTAAATGATTTTTTTCTTTTTGATACATTTCTTATTTTTAATTTGTTGTTAACAATTTTTTTTTATGTTGGTCTGTTTTTGTTTTTATTAAGCATTAAATACATTCCTCGCTTCAGGCTACCGAACACAACCAGTCAAAAATAGAATACACGTGTGCTTATTAGAATAATTTTTTCAATGGCTACAAGGCAACATGACTACGGGTTGCTGTTAATGCCAATTTTGTGGCGTGGTCGAAATTAAACTAATTTCTATTTTTATACGCGACAGTTAACAGATTAGTGCTGCCAATATGGTAAGATGCAAAAATATGGCTTAAACAATACAAAAAGACTAGGTGGCACCACTGAAAGTCATATTGCGCATATGTTCATTTTGTAGTGGTAGTCTATTAAAAATTTTAAGCTTCGGTTCTTCATTAAAACAAAGTTTTGTCGCATTAGTAAGTTGCTTTCAGCAACTACTAATAAATATCTTACAATTAAAATTTTAGCAATGCTTTTAATAAATTTTTCTGATATAAGATACAAAATATTATAAAATTTATAATTAAAATAAATAATTTAAGTGTCTAAACCTGTTTGGGCACCACTTTTATTTAAATTTTTGTTACCTGCCATCGATTTTTGAAAATTGTAAAATGCTATGACGAAATTACAATATACATTTAAGTACACCATTTTTCATTGTTAATGAGAAAATTCCAATTGAAATTGAGAATTTTCATTTGAAATTGAGAAAATTCCAATTGAAATTGAGAAATTCCATTTGAAATTGAGAAAATTTTAATTGAAAATGAGAGTTTTCATTTGCAATTGAGAAAATTCCAATTGTAAATGGGAATTTCCATTTGAAATTGAGAAATTCCAATTGAAATTGAGAACTTTCATTTGTAATTGAGATAATTCCAATTGTAAATGAGAAGTTCCATTTGTAATTGAGAAATTCCAATTGAAAATGAGAATTTCCATTTAAAATTGGGAAAATTCTAATTGAAAATAAGAATTTTCATTTGAAATTTAGAAATTCTAATTGAAAATGAGAAAATTCCAAATGAAATTCAAATTGAAATTGAGAAAAATCCAATTGAAATTAAGAAATTCAATTTGAAATTGAGAAAATTCTAATTGTAATTAAGAAAATTCCAATTGAAAATGAGAATGTAATGTAATGGAAAAAATATGAATTTTCTCAATTTCAATTGCAATTTTCTCATTTACATTGAAAAATGGTGTAGTTCAAAAAAATTGTTAATTGTTTTAATTTATAATCAAAAAATCTTTTGTAATTACTTGATATCAGTTTCCATTTTTTTTTTTGTGTAAAATCAATTAAGAAACTGGTTGTATGATTCGGGATTACTTAATCCCAAATCTCCTACAAACGTACACACCTTCAATAATTCAAAGATATGTACATATAAATGTGCCTAAGTAAATTCACTTCCTAAATCAATTATGTTTTTTTTTGTATTAAGGTATTTGGGAAAATTGCACTAGATGATGATACGGCAATTCATCGGAATAATAATTTTCAAACATTTCCACAAGCAGTTTTAGTTTTGTTTCGTTCGGCTACCGGTGAGGCATGGCAAGACATAATGATGGACTGTTCGCCGCGCGATGAAGTAAAATGTGACGAAGAATCAGATTCCTATCCAGGAAATTGTGGCTCAAGCATTGCATTTCCATATTTTATATCGTTTTATGTTCTCTGCAGTTTTCTGGTAAGTTAAAAAATTAAGTTATACTACAAAACTGTTTTTTTTTTTTTTTGCATAAGGATTGTTGTTGAAAAGTTTTGCATTTTGAACTAAGTGCTTTGGAACTCTTTCGTTTTAAATTTTTTCTGGAAAAACCATTTTAATTTTTGAGAAATAATAGCAATTGTTTTACTTATAATTTTTTTCTGGAAATGGTGCTATAATTTTCTTACTTTTTAGTTTTTGTAAGAAATAGCTGTTATATTTTTTTCGCAAAAAAAATTATTATTTTTTAATTTGACTGTATTCGAAGAAATAATCATCATACGTATGCATTTTGATTTTTATTGTTTTGGTAGAAACAGATATCGATTAAAGACTTTTATTTAATAAATAAGAATATTGGTATGCAAACAAACTGTATTTCATATTCAAAGATGCTGTTGATTTTGGAAAAATGTTTTTGAAGACACAAGCAAACTTTCGTCTTGAGGTCGGAAATTACAAACAAATATCTGCACTTCAACGAAAACGTTTGTCGTCTACTGTAAAAACTTCAATTTCCCTCGGAAGGCATAATATACTTCTCCGTGGACATCGAGAGGAAACTCTAACTTACATTTATTTGCTTCTTCTATAAGAACTTGTTTCTTACATTCACTTTGAGGAAAAACATAAATATTTACTAGTAACCTTATTCCTTTATGTATTGTATTTTTAGAAGTTTGTGGTATATATTGTAAAAAACAGTTTTATTTTTTCCCTGTCATAAATAATTGAATATAAACCTTTTATAGTACGTTAGACGGTTTCCTTTAAATCCAAAAGGAAACGATTTAGTTTGTGATAGACTAACGACTTACGGCCGTATGCTAAAAAAGTTACAAACCGTTGTTGAGCAAAATTCCTTGAAGTATATTCCAAAATGAATTTCTGCTGAAAGTACGTTTGCTAATTTGAATTTTTTTAAAGTAGGTATGTGTCTATTTTAAACCTATGTTAAAGTGACTTTTTTGGTTTTTTGTGCTTGTGAAACAATTAATGAATATTTTTAAGTTTAAAGGTTATAAAAATGATGTTGTGTTTCTGCCGAACATTATTAAAGCATACTAGCTGACCCTGTCCGCGTTGCTGGCCCTTAGCAATTATAATTGTTGTATTACCACACGATTAAAATTGATTTTTTAACTAAATTTATGGCCTTTAAATAAAAATCTATGGAATGCCCATACCCCATAAAGTTTTTTCACAGAATAACTTACATATGGTGTAGATTAGAGGTCTGCGTGACTACACATAAATGCCGTTTAAATACATTCGTTTGTTTTTCAACAACATAGTGTTTTTCATTCAATGTTAAACAAATTAAATGAATGAACCCACAAGCGAAAGCAAATTAAAAACCACTTCAACCGAAAACAAAATATTACCCATACATTCATATAAATAAATACTGAATAGAATGTGTGAATATTGCTGTATGATTGGTGTAAAAAATTATTATTCAGCGCATTCATTTGTCTTTGCAAATTTGTCGTTTTTGTTGTTGTTAAACATTCATTAACTCGAAAAAACACCTGAATGTTTTTATAAAAACTCTAACTGTAATGAGACTTTGCTATGTTTTTGTATTTTCAAGTGAGTTTTATACACATTCAAAACAAAAACTGTAAAATGAATGTGTTCTTCTTGTATCAGTGAGTGTAACACACAATATATTCTTTCTTGTGTTGTTACTGGTTTAACTTTATTTATCTCCCATAGAATGAAAAATGTTTGAATGAATATTGTTTTTGTTGTGTATAGGCAATCAAATGAATATAGTCATGCAGACGTCTAGTGTAGATATGGATGGGCTCAATCAAAAAAGCAGCACATGCATTTAAGGCTTAGTTATTTCGTCAGTGTATTGTCCACCCAGGTTCTCCATAATAAAGGATCAGTTCAACAGCTTTTACAAATCTTTAGGTCCCCGCTTCATAGCTTTTGGAGACTATAACGCTAAGCATACGTACTGGGGCTCTCGCCTTATAAGCCCCAGTCGTGTTTTGTTTGATTCCGTATCTGAAATGGGACTTAACGTTATTTCATCTGGACAACCGACATATTGGCCAACCGATCACAATAAAATTCCAGACGTTATCGATTTTAGCGTAACAAAAGGTATATCTCCGGAACTTACCGAAGCTCAAGCCTCGTTGGATTTATCTGCAGACCACTCTCTATAATCACAATTTTAAGTCCTCATCATATACCAACTAGTGATATTTTTTTATTTAAAAGGGTTAATTGGTTAAAATACAAAAAAATTGTCAGCACCCACTGCTCGGAAAACCAACCACTAAAAACACCCGAAGACATCGATGATTGCCTGAGCAGCCTTAATGAGAACATAAAAAAAGCTGTTGATCATTCTTCTTCTTACTATCGTCAGACAAAATACAATAAAATTTGTTCAGCCGACGTGCAACAGCTTTTATCTGAAAAAAGAAGAGCCCGAACAGAATGGCAAAAGCACAGATCACCCCAACTTAAAGCCAAGTTGAAGGAATGTACAAACCAATTGAAAAATTTGCTAGAGGTTCACCGATTGGCATCTCTTAAGGAACACCTCGAAGGTCTAGACTCGACTCCTCAGACGAATTATTCACTATGGCGATCAGCGAAATATCTTTAAAGACCCGTTATCGCGAAACCACCACTACATAATCTGAGAGGATCCAGGGCAAGAAGTGATGAAGAAAAATGTGATCTGCTCGCAAGTCATTTAACAAATGTCTTCACTCCAAATACATGCACTGACATGAGTAAATTACCGCCTGTTGTTGCTAGATGTCCTATGGAAATACGTTTTCAGTTGTCAGATGTCGTAGAGGCTACCAATAATTTAAATGCTAAAAAAGCTCCTGGCTTTGATGAAATCAGCAACAAAATGCTTTTAGAGCTGCCTTGCACAGCAAAAAATATAATTATTTTTATTTTTAACGCCATATTACGGCTCGAACATTTCCCGCCAGTATGGAAAGTTGCCTTGGTAAAGATGATTCCTAAGCCGGGAAAAGATCCTTCGAAGGTGGAGTCTTACAGGCCTATAAGTCTGTTACCAACCATGTCCAAATTGTTTGAGAAATTGCTTAAAAACAAGCTGACTCCGATCCTGAATGAAAACAACTGCATTCCAGATCACCAATTTGGATTTAGAAATCAACATAGTACCATTGAACAAACCCACAGATTGGTACAGGTTATAAGAAAAGCCTTTTAGGAAAAGAAATACTGCTCCGCGCTCTTCATAGATGTCTCTCAAGCATTCGACAAAGTATGGCATGAAGGCCTGTTAAACAAACTTAAGCTCAACCTTCCATCTAATATTTTTAACCTATTAGAAAAATACATAACCGGCCGACAATTTATGATTAAAGAGGGAAACCAAATAAGTTCTTCTCAACCAATAGGGCCTGGTGTACCTCAAGGGAGTATACTAGGTCCAATTCTATACTTGCTTTACACAGCAGATATGTCCACAAACAATCTTACTCATACGTCGACATTTGCTGATGATACCACAAAACAACTTCAACATCACGTATCCCAAGTTGAAAAATGGGCAAAGTTATGGGGTATTAAAATAAATGAACAAAAATGCACCCACGTTACTTTTACGTTACGCAAGGAAACGTGCCCCCCAATTCTAATTAACAACCATACGCTGCTGTTTAAATTAATTTACTTTGTTATGAGAACTTAAATTTTGGTCTGGTACTGACTGGACTAATATAAATTACTTAGTTTTAAGATTTGAATACTTATTGTTAGTTCGCATTAGCGAAGATTCAAAAATAAATATATGAGAAAAAAGAAGAAACCATACGGTGCCTCAACGATCTGAGACCTGGATGGCCGCCTCACATGAAAGCCTTAAATAGATTCGAAGCTGATTTAAATGAAACTTAAAGCTGCTCAAATCCCCTGGCTAATGGGTAGAAACTCTGTGGTACGTCTGGATTGTAAACTTCTACTCTACAACTCGATTTTAAAACCAATTTGGTGCTACAGTATACAATTATGGGGCATTGCTTCCGCCTCCAACATAGAAAAAATACAACGTCGTCAAAATAAATTCCTAAGAATGATAACTGGTGTTCCTTGGTATGTTAAAAACAGCAACATCCACAAAGATCTGCAAGTTCCACTAGTTAAATGCGAAATTTTTAATTATGTGGACAAGTATTTAAACAAGCTGGAAATATATCCAAATCCTCTCGCTCGAAACATTTTGCAACATAGTGGACACACTCGTCTGAAAAGAAGCGATACTATTGCACTAAGATGAAACTACTGAATTAAATAATTTTATTATGAGAACTTTAATTTTAGTTTGGCACTGGCTGGTCTAATAAAAATTAAATAGTTTTAAGATTTGAATATTTATTGTTAGTTCGCCAAAGGCGAAGATTCAATAATAAAAATATAAAAACAAAAAAAAAAAAAAATTCATTTAAGGCAAGTTGAAAATTATATTTATTTATTACTTCATCTTAAGGACAGCGGATAGACAATGTTTTTTTATATGGTGTAAAATCGTATAAATTTTTTGGCTTGAAAGCAAGCCACATACAACTGGCCGTGGAAAAAACATGAATTTTCTAAAATTAAGCTAAATATATGATTCTACACATCAAGAGAAGTTATAACAGTCCAAATTTAAAATCTCTCTTTACGCCTTTGCTTGTATGTACATACTTACATACGTTTTTAATTTATCCAAATTAGTTTTCATCAAGGTTGGCAACCGAAACCAATAACGGTATCGGTAACGCTATAAAAAAATTTGTCATTTCGGTATCGGTATCGGCAACGGTATTTTAATTGTATCGGTAACGTTATTAATTCTTTAATTTCGGTATCGGTATTTTGATTATATCAGTATTGGTATAGATACTTACTTAATGGTATGTATTTACAAAAAATGAAAAAAAAATCTGTACTCAATTTAAAAACATAGTTAAGTTTTTATTTATACGTTCTCTTTTTATTGTTCAAATATCAAACATTTGTATAGTAAAAAAATATTTTTAAAATAAATAAAAAATCAGTATTCATAAAAATATGAAAATACCAGGGTACACTTATGCAGGTTATATCAAGGGCCTAGCTGACTATAAATATTTTAGAAAGTGAATAACAAATTAAACAATTTTGTATTAAGTTTTAAATTTTTTGACATTTACTTTTTCAAACACAAAAAGGAAATGCAGGGGGCGAATTTTTGAATTCATCTTGATACTACCTGTACTAGTGTACCCTGGAAAATACTTTGTACTTTTGTAAGGTAAAATTTAAAAAAAAATATTATATCAAAATTGGTTGAAATATAAAAAATATATTAGTGCCCACTGCTCGTTAAATCAACCGCTAAAAACTCCGGGAGACATAGATGATAGTCTGAGCGTCCTAAATGAAAACATTAAAAAAGCCGTTGAACATGCGTCTTCTACCTATCGTCAGGCCAGGTACAGCAAAATTTTTTCTGGCGATGTGGGAAAACTTTTATCTGAAAAAGGAGAGTCCGAAGAGAATGACAAAAGCATAGATCACCCTAACTTAAAACTAAGCTGAAAGAATGTACTAAACAATTAAAAAGCCTGCTGGAGGTTCACAGAATGGCTTCACTTAAAGAGTACCTTGAAGGTCTAGACTCGACTCCTCAGACAAATTATTCCCTATGGCGATCAGCCAGACGTCTTAAAAGACCCGTAATCGCAAAACCACCACTGCGTAATCTAAGAGGATCCTGGGCTAGAAATGACGAAGAAAAATGTGATCTGTTCGCAAATCATTTCAAAAACGTGTTCACTCCTAATACTTGCACAGACGTGAGGGAATTACCGCCAGTTGTTGCCAGACGTCCTTTAGAAATACGTTTCCGATTTACAGATGTTGTAGACGCTATTGCTAACTTAAATGGTAAAAAAACTTCTGGCGTTGATAATGTAAGCAACAAAATGCTCTTAGAGCTACCTTTTACAGCAAAAAGAATAATTCTTTTTATTTTTAACGCAATAATTCGGCTTGAACATTTCCCGCCTGTATGGAAAATTGCCTTAGTAAAAATGATTCCTAAGCCTGGCAAAGATCCTTCAAAGAAAGAGTCTTATAAGCCTATAAGTGTGTTACCCACAATGTCAAAATTGTTCGAAAAATTGCTTAAGAACAAGCTGACTCCGATCCTGAATGAAAACAACTGCATTCCAGATAACCAATTTGGCTTTAGAAGTCAACATAGCACAATCGAACAAGCTCACAGACTGGTGCAGGTTATAAGAAAAACCTTTGAGGAAAATAAGTACTGCTCCGCGCTTTTTATTGATGTCTCTCAAGCTTTCGATAAGGTATGGCACGAAAGCCTGTTAAACAAACTAAAGCTAAACCTTCCAGCTAATATTTTTAACCTACTAGAAAAGTACATATCCGGTCGACAATTTAAAATCAAAGAGGGAAACCAAATAAGTTCTTCTCAACCAATAGGGGCTGGTGTACCTCAAGGGAGTATACTAGGTCCAGTTCTGTACTTGCTTTACACAGCAGATATGCCAACCAATAGTTTAACACATACGTCGACATTTGATGATGATTCTGCTTTCCTTAGTATTCATAAAGACCCTAAAGAGGCTTTGAACCAACTGCAGCAACACGTAACCCAAGTTGAAAAATGGGCAAAGTTATGGGGAATAAAAATAAGAATAAAAATGTACCCACGCAACTTTTACTTTACGCAAAGAAACGTGCTCCCCAATCACTATTAACACCTATATGGTGCCTCAACGAACCGAGACAAAATATCTTGGCATTCACCTAGATCGCCGCCCCACGTGGAAGCTTATATAGATGCGAAGCTGACTCAAATGAAACTTTAAGCTGCTCAAATTGGTAGAAACTCTGTGCTACGTCTGGATTGTAAACTTCTACTCTACAACTCAATTTTAAAACCAATTTGGTGCTACGGTATACAATTATGGGGCACTGCTTCCTCCTCTAACATAGAAAAAATACAACGTCGTCAAAACAAAATTCTGAGAATGATAACTGGTGCTCCTTGGTATATTAAAAACAGCAACATCCACAAGGATCTAGAAGTTCCACTAGTAAAAAGCGGAATCCTAAACTATGTGGACAAGTATTTAAACAAGTTGGAAACACATCCAAATCCGCTCGCTCGAAGCATCCTGCAACATAGTTGGCACATTCGCCTAAAAAGAAGGGATACTATTGCTCTTAGATGAAAATTTTAAAATTAGTTATCCTTATTATGAGAACTTAAATTTTAGTCTGGTACTGACTGGACAAGTATTAGTTACTTAGTTTTAAGATTTGAATA
Source organism: Melanophora roralis (assembly GCA_963583895.1). Classification (NCBI taxonomy): domain Eukaryota; kingdom Metazoa; phylum Arthropoda; class Insecta; order Diptera; family Rhinophoridae; genus Melanophora; species Melanophora roralis. Next base: position 2,540,427 of record OY757192.1, on the reverse strand, counting down.
CTTATTGTTAGTTCGCTTAAGCGAAGATTCAATAATAAAATATATGAAAAAAAAAATTTTTTCAGCTTCTAAATTAAAATAAATTTTTTGAAAAAAAAAATAATAATTTATAGCCTTGAAAAATACATTTGGGGCATTCCACCGTCACGTACAGACAAATTCAACTATTTTTTTGCACTTATTTTACATACAACTTCTAATTGGTAATTCAGAATTCTATTTTTTTTCTTCTATTAATTAAACTGCGTGGTAGTCTTCAATCCTACATCGAACTTGTTTTTAATAATTCAGAAAATATTGAGGAAAAAATTAAACAAACTTCGTCACGTGTGGGACAGCCTGAGTCAACCAACATTCAAAATTGTAGTGTTTAAATCCAAATTTCAGCGAATCAGTTGCACATAGAGAAAAGATGTCTAAGAAAGAAATTACAACTAACAACCACGCTTACTTACAATGATAATAAATTTTTAATAAAAATAAATATTTATAGGTAAAAATTAACTATTTTATTTTGTCACGTAAGGGACAAATGGCGTTACGTAAGGGACACAGTTGAAAGTATTTTTATAAAATACACCAAACTCAAAAGTTAATTGCAGTTTTGTCTACAGATAAGCTTTGTTTTTGCACTCCACGATATTTTGATTGGCTTTGATGAAATAAAAGTTTGAAATTTCTCTAATGACATGGTGATTCAGATTCAATTTTTTCTCAGATTTTTGGAAATGGCACATAAATTACCCGGGTTTTTGAAAATAATTAAGAGGCCAAATAAGCAAAAAAATTAGCTGACTGAATGGCAAAGCAAACGCCTTATCATTTTCTTTTATACCAATCTCCTTATATTTTCGCCGATTTCCTTCTATTACACCTTTTCCATTAGTTGTAGCAAAATATTTCAAAAAAAGGGCTTTGCGTACTTTTCGCTCAGCATTGATATTAATTTTACCATATAGCGAGCCATTGCTCCAAACTATTTCCATTGAAGGTAAATCTTTTTCGTATTAACTAAATCGAACAGCTTATTTAAAAAATAAAAAACTTAATTTTTGTCTTTAAAATTCGCATTCGAGCATATAAGGGTAAGTGCATATAAGGTAGAGTAAGTGCGTGGTATAGACTGGTAATGTGGTATAGTAAGTTTTATTATTGAATCTTCGCCTTTGGCTAACTAATAATAAGTATTTAAAACTAAGGGCTATATATTTAATATTAGTCCAGCCAGTGCCAGACTAAAATTTTAAGTTCTCATAAGAAAATAAATAATTTCATCTAAGCGCAATAGTATCCCTCTTTTTCAGACGGGTGTGTCCGCTATGTTGCACGATGTTTGGAGCTAGAGGATTGGGATGATTTTCAATCTTATTTAAGTACTTGTCCACATAGTTAAGGATTTCGCATTTACTAGTGGAACTTCTAGTTCCTTGTGGATGTTGCTGTTTTTAACATCCCAAGGAGCACTTGTTATAAATATTAGAATTTTAATTTGACGGCGTTGTATCTTTTTTTATGTTGGAGGCGGAAGCAGTGCCCAATAGTTGTATCCCGTAGCACCAAATTTGTTTCAAAATTGTGTTGTAGAGCAGAAGATTACAATCAAGACGTAACATAGAGTTTTTACCAATGAGCCAATGGATTTGGGCCGTTTTAAGTTTCAATTATGACAACTTTGCATCTATGTGAGGCTTCCATGAGGCGGCGATCCAAGTGAATGCCAAGATATTTTGTTTCAATACGTTGAGGCACCGTATAGTTGTTAATAAAAATTAAGGGGCACGTTTCCTTGCGTAAAGTAAAAGTTACGTGGGTGCATTTTTGTTCATTTATTGTAATACCCCATACATTTTACCATTTTTCTACTTTGGATACGTCATGTTGCAGCTATTTCTAGGCCTATTTAGGGTCTTTATAAATACTGAGAAAGGCAGTATCATCAGCAAAAGTCGATATATGAGTAAAATTGTCTCTGGGCATCTCTGCTGTATAAAGGAAATAGTAGATAAATCATACCAAAATCGTAACGAAATTAAAAGTGTGGCAATCTAAAAACATATAGGTATACCACATTACCCGCACTTACTCTATGCTTGAAAATTTTCTTTGTAAAAAGTTGTAGCTTAAACAACAGGACACTCGTTCGCGACCATAGTGCGCTTTGAACTTCATTCTGGTACTCACAAGCGAAAGGCATTGCAAAATTATTTTGAAGGATACGTACACCTTTAATAAATTGGTCTTTTTGAAATTCATCTACTTGGATTCTTTTCAAATTAACATGTTTCTTCACAATATGAACTGAATTAATCAGTTTGTCTTTCAGTTCAACTTAACTTGTTTAATGGGTTGTTAAACGTGATTAACTATCTGAATTTTTCCCCTTCTTTCCATATGCAGACTTATGCTTAAGTCTATGGACAGTAACAATTTTTTGTTATCAGAAAAAAGTCACATTCATTTTTCCAGCACTTAGAATCTAAATAAGGATCACATAAAATTAGAATTAACATCCGTAAAACTGAAGAAAGCTTCCCGCAGATACATAGTTAAATAATGCTTTTAACACCTTTCTATAATTCCATTTCCCTAAACTACAACCAAATCTTTTGCTCCTGGACAGGTGTATACTATATCTGGACCGTAATAAAAGGCTTTCACATCTTCGTAATACGAGTCGACATTTGATATGTCCAAGCTTGAACTTTCGGCTAGAGCAATATTCAATTTAAGCGCTAATTGGGTTGCCATCGCTCTTTTTTTGCTTGGCGATTGAGGAAGGGCCTTTAGAACCTTTTGGACAGCTTTCAATAAAGTTTGTTTGGAGTTGTAAGAGCATTTTGGTTCTTACAGGAGGTTCGTCAATATTTTCACCTTGATTTGTTAATTTGGCCCTTTGCAGGCTTTTTTTATCCCTTTCCTTAACTTGCAAAGCTTTTTAAATTGATTTTTGAAAGACTTCCTCTTTTTCGCTTATGAAGCTCACATATTCTTCTCGATTCGCTAGGGCTAAAGGTTGGATCATCTTTCTTACGCTTTTCGCGAAGTTTCCGCATATGGTCAGTACTGGTGAAAGGTTGTGTTTCAGTCATATTTTGATGAGCCACAAATGTAGTGTAGTAAATTATAAATACAGTTTGTAGATGGTAGAAAGATTTAAGGATTTCAGATATCTACATTCTTGGCGTCACGTACAGACACTTTTTATCACGAAAGAAAAACTATTTGCTAAGTGTTTAAGTGGAAATTTTTTTTGTCAGCCTTTAGATCACCAAAATTTAGCTGTAAACAACAAAAATCAATTTGTTTAGTTGACTTGTCTTACAGTTATTATTAAAAAAAGGAAAACGGCGTCACGTGTGGGACATATAAATTTACCTTTGCATTGTTATTACTTACTCGGGAACAAAGCACTTTACAACAAATATTATACAGTTTAATACCACTCACCACTCCCTTGAACGCAGAAAAGAATATTAGTTCTTATGTGAAAAACAGTATTAGCAGCGACCTCTCAAAAAATGATGTAAATGAAAAAGAAAAGCTAGATTCTTTATACTCTCAAAAAATAACGGTATTTATAAAAAAAAAGTGATCTACTCGTCACGATGAATATCAATTTTTTGAGATGAGAATTTAATCTCTCTATGTAGGTGCAAAAATGTAAAAAAAGTCAATGTTTGTGTTATTGTTCAGATTTCCATTTTTTCATGGAATGCTCCATTTAAGTTTACTGCTTAGGATATTTAAAAAGCATTTACTTTTTTAGATGCATATGTAAATAATAAGGAACACAATATATGGTTGATTAAAACAGCTCCGCGTTGGATCGCATCACAATGACTGCATTTAAACTATCCTATCGAGGGTAAGGTTCAATATACATCTTACCCCTGAAAATAATCTTTCTACACTAACTTGTGTACCTGGTACAGCTCACACAAAACTTTTTGATTACAAAGTTACAAGACGAAATATTGTTGAAAAAAGAAACTGCAAGTATAATGCAAAATATATATTAATTTTTTAATTTTTTAAAAGAAGACAATATAAGCTTTTGTTTGCTTCTCATTTTTTAAAAAAATCACTGTCCATTTTAAAATTACGGCGAAAATTCTGAAACAAACTATAATTTTCCGAAAAATACAAAAAGGTCTATAAAATCGTAAAAAATTTTTTTTTCCGTGTATCTTTTTTTCAGAATATGCCTTTTTATGCATATTTAACGATTTGAAAAACAAATTTAAAAAAATTTAAATTACGGCTCCCATGAATTAATCGCCACTTTCGATGCCATCAAACCCACTGTGCAACTGTGGAACGTGAAGTAAGCAGTACTATTTTTAAAAAACCGTGTAAATTCATGTGACATATAATGCCATATATACATGTTTTTAGTTTTTGCTACTTGCATTATTTCTTAGATTTTTATTACCAAAGCATATAATCGCAATACGGGTATCAAAGGAAACGGTATTTTGTTACCGGTATCAGAGGAAACGGTATTTCGATACCGGTGTTTTTCGAAACAAATTATTTCGGTATCAATACCGGTAACCAAATTAAAACGGTATTTAAACGGTATCGGTTGCCAACCTTGGTTTTCATGTATATTTTAGTTTTTAAAAGTAGATTTTAGGTTAAAGATCCATTAGTTTTAATTCTTATGTGAACATAAAAAAAACAATTATTTAAAAAAGTGGGTACCTGGGTAAAATAATATTCGGTTTTATACATCGATAACTATTAACTGACAAAATAATTAATGATGTTGCCAGAATCAAAACCTAAATTTTTTTAAATGCACACTTTACTGAAAGGAGCTTTTTGCATACGGCCGTTAGTCTTTTAATGATTCTGTGCTATCTTTTGAAAATACAAGCTTGAAAGGCATTTTTCGTTCACTTCTGCGATTTCGTATAAATGCCGGAGATACAATTTTAGGCCACCGTTTTCAAGTTTTTCCTTGAGATGATTCATATATGTATATCAAAAAAACAATTCAAACTGAATGAAATAAAAGTTTTCATAATCTTATTTTAAAAATTATACTAAAAAATATTTATGACGCTAAAAAGTATTCGATTATTTTTTACAAAACCACTGATTTATCAGGAAAGAACCAAACTTTTTTAGCTTTGAGGTATTTCAACGTAAACAAAAAGTTAGCAAAAGAAAAATTAATCGGCGTTATCGACGCATTTGATGGGGGTTTAAATGATATTGGCGATCATTCTGATAAACTAATATCAGCTTTGAAAAACGTTTGTTCTTTGATGTTGTCAGAAAATGGAGCAGTAAAAAAACTACAACAAACCGAAAAAAAATGTAAAACAAATGCCTTGCTATTTCAATAGACTTTACCACTCAATATCGAAAAGCAACAAGGTACCAATAATGCAAAAAATTGTATAGTTTGAAATTAGCAAATTTATTTTTTGAAAAACAATATGCTAAGCGTAATGCAGCTTTTGTGAAATATCCAGGTACAAAGTTGTATCCACTATGCGAAACACGATAGCTGGATCTTCATGATTCAATTTTACAATTTGCAGTAAGAATAAAGCACATAGTAGAGGCATTGGAAAATATACCCGAGTGGAAAGCTAGGAATACGTCTTCAAAAGCCTTATTATTAAGAACTTCTCTTAACACTTTCCAATTTATTTGCGGATTGCATATTCTAAATGATATACTTACTGTCACACAGCCGCTTAGGATCATCTCTTATAAAAACTCTGATAATGTGTCTTGAGACTAAAAGGAATGAAGCCCAAACAGATTTAAAACTATTTTTGAAGAGGAAAAAAATATAGGCATTGTTATTGGAATTTTAGTTTAGTTTTAGACCGCCCCAAAAATATAATAGATGTTATAGATGTTTTAGATCTTATTTACCCAAATTTGCGAAAAATATTCATCATTTTTGTTTTAATGCCGGTCAGTAATGCTGCAGCTGAATTGTCATTTTCCACCCTTCGCCATATTAAAACATGGCTAAGATCAACCATGACAGAGGACAGGCTTAACGACTTAGCAATGTTTTATATACATATGAACATAATAAAATAAAATTGAAATTGACGCAAATGTCGTGCTTAACAAATTTGCTTCAACAGGAAGCCGTAAATTATTATTTTAATAAATCTGTTTTTTGACGTTTTATTTCATTTTATTTGTTAATTCATTTACTGGCTTCCTGTACAACAAGACAGGTCTTATAATTAAAGTATAGGAATTTTAATGTAAATTTTTAAAAAGTACAAGAAATACAAAGCTAAAATTAACATTATAAATAAAATTTAATTAAAAAATTTAAAAATTAGAACAAAAGAAGGACAAAAAGATAAATGTAAAATATTTATGGAAGTATGTTAATTAAGAGGTAGCAAAAAAATTAAAAAACAAATTTTTTAAATGTTGGGAGTGTGGACTACTATTTCAAAGACGAAACGCATGAACAAAAAATTGCAATTCAGACACTAAGCTTTAATGTCTTGGTACAATAACGCTTTTCCCTCTGGCGGACCTTGCAAACTGCAATTAATCAAATATATAATAAGGTGTATATAATCTTGTGCAAAAATAAAAGAACTTTTTTTTTTAAATTTTCAAAAGACACTCCAAACAGTTTCACAGAGAAAGATGATATGTAATCACGATTTTTTAACCCATAAACATATCGGGTAATATTATTAAATAATATGTTGAGTTTGTGTTTGTTGGCTGAGTCACAGTTTGCAAAAAGCTCACATCAATATATAAGACAAGGAATCAAATACGTCTTGGCAAGTAGAATTTTTATTCTCAGTGGAGTGTATGATTTAGTTCTCCATAGTGTCCTCAATTTTAGAAACGATTGTGCTACAAGCATTTGCACGTGATGGGACCAGGTCAAATTGTTATTAAAACCAACCCAACGTTTTTAGCCGACTAACCGATTTCAATTTTCTCGCTGTTAATAATAATATCATTCATAAATGTTGGGGTATATAATCTTTTGTGAATAACCAGACATTTCAATTTTTTTGGATTTAAGCAAAGGTCATTTGCCGATGCCCAAAAATGAATCTTACTAAGGTCCTAGTTGATTTTATTAATACTTTCTTCAACGGCGCTGACAGTGTGAGAGTTGTTGGTACAAATCATTAGCGTATAACGAAAAAAAGAGGTCCAAGGATTGAACCTTGAGGTACACCTCGCTTAAGTGGCAGTAGATTAGAATATATATACTATTTTCAAAAACTGATTGAGTGCGAACCATAAGATGTGAAGAAATAAGTTTTGTTGCTGTTTCTTCAAAATTGAAAAGGCGTGCAAGTTTAAAGCACAGAGTTGAGTGATCAACTGCATCAAACGCTTTGGAGCGATGCAAAGTTTAAAAAAGCTTATTTTGCCATAATCAAGTTCACGTCGTATGTTTTCTGCAACATCAATCAGAGAAGTAATGCAGCTGTAGTTTGGGTGAAAGCCAGATTGTTTATTATACAAAAAATTGTTCTCTTGTACATCTTAAGTAATTTGATTATGCAAAAGTTTTTCAAATACTTTACAAAGGTAGCATAGTATTGCAATTGGACGATACTCTTTATTTGATTTCGGAATTGGGACAATTTTTGCATGCTTCCATTTTATAGGAAAATGACCAGTTGTAATGATTGTGTTAAAAAGTATGTTATGAAAGGCAGAAGTAAAGGCAGTATGATATTTATGAATTTTGGATTAATATTATCCGGACCCACTTCATTCGATTAAACCGCTAGAATTTAAACAAATGTTGTTCGGAAGTAGCAAATCTATTAGTTACCAAAGAACTGCTTTGATCTGATAGCTCAAGGTTTCTGCTGACACCGCAGTCAAAGGAAAATTGGTAAATGATGCATTTATTTCGTCTGGATCAGAAGGTGAGTAATTACCAGTGTCAGTACATCCAATGCCCATATCACGAATATTTCTCCATGTTTGTTTAGAGTCAAGAGCAGAACTAAATTTTTTAAAACGCTTCCATCTCGAGTATGCCATATCCCTGTGCTTTATAACCTGTTTTATGTGAGCGGATAACCAAACCTTGTCTTTAGCACTAATATTCTTTGTAATAAGAGGAACGGTATCGTCGAAGAGTCCCAGAATTTTTCTATCAAAAAAGGCTAGTTGGTCATCTGTAGAAGTCATATAATAAATGTTTTCCCAGGTAATATACATAAAGTTTTCAAACAATAAGTTTGTTATCAAGGTTTCGGAAATCTCTGTATGAAAACGTCAACTTCACACGTTGTATCGCTAAATCATAAGTTAAAAATATGAGATCATGTCTCTAAAAGCATACAGCAGATATCTGATCATATAGCAATTAGCTTTATTGGGCAGTTGACGGGGAACCAAGTTTCAGAAACACAAAATACATCAGAATTTTGAAAAAAAAGCCGAGTTCATCCATTTTGTTCATTTAACTTTGCGCATTTATGTGGCAGAGCTATATTCCGTCTTTTTGCTTGGCCAGGATTCTTACCAGGTTGAAGGTCTTTGGAAATTCCACGCGATACACGATCATGCATCAAAAAAAATATTTACATTATAAACTAAGCAAGCAACGCTGAAAACATATACAAAAAGCGCAGTTTTAATAAAAAAAGCATTAGTTTGACACTTACATATGTACTTATATCAAAAATTAAATTATAACTAAAACATCTAGACATATATATGAAAAAAAATGTATATTTGACTGTCAAAAAAATTTCATTAACAAATATGGGGGTAATTTCCATTGTTAGTACGAAAAAAAATTTTTTTGGGCTTCTAAAAGTTCAACACATATTGGCTTGTCAGAACTTGAACGCTTTACGTAGACCAGCCCTCTATATGAGTATGTGGACTGTAAAATATTTTGCTTTTTTAAGCGGACTGCCTCACGCAGTATTTTAAAGTTACTATTAGTTAAGATTTCATTTATGTAAAAATAACTTTTTTTTGGTGTTTGGGCTATCAGTAAAAGAGAAACTGAGAACTGATAGGTATACATAGGTTAAATTTGTTTTTTTTTTTATATATACTCAACGATCTTAGAAAAAATTTTTTATCGTACGGCGTAGTTAGTTTAACTATTACACCGCGTTACACACATTCTGTCCTATGAACCAAATATACTTTTTCGGAAAGGGGAGAAAAAATAAAAATACACGTGTATCGGCGATTTTCATGCACACGTCACAATTTTTTTTTAATATAAAGCTCGAAGGGTCCGTCTGTCTGCCTGCGTAAATGACTTTGTATAAGTTTTTAACCCTTTTTCCGTGATCCAATTGAGCTGAATTTTTGAATGCAGGCTCGTGGAAATGTCTGTATCACGTAAAATTTAAGAAAAAAATTTTATCAATTCTCCAATTTTCCTGAATTTTTGTTTTTTTAAATTGGCTATCGGGTTTTTTGTAACGGTTTCAGTTCCTTAAAACCCCGTTTTTTTATTGATATATTAACATTGAAAATTGTTACATTAAAAATTTTAATGCTTTTAAAGAAACTTCGGCCTTTTATTCTTGCGTTTGTAAGCATTTGTGTCAGCATCGCAACAAATAGACCAACAGTATTCGCTAAGCATATGCGTAATGCCTTGTCCTCTAAAGCGCATTTCAATAGCTGCAATTTCCTGATGGAACCTTTTGCCATGCTCATCGCTACAAGCTCCTAAATAATCAGGAAAAAAATCTATATGATTGTGAAGGAAATGGATCTTTAGCGACGTTAATATGCCCATTTCGCCATAAGCCGAAATAATTTCTGCGACATTATTTTTGTAATTGGCAGCTCTTTTGTTGCCAAGAAACTGCTCAATAACGGCAACTGTGCCTTTCCATGCACGTTGTGCGAAAGCATTGAATTTTGATGAAAATTCATATATTGCAACTATTTTTTTTTTATCTGCGGACCATTAAAAACACCTTTAATCATACAGATCATTAAAAATAATAAATTTACTGAATGACTTCTTAAAAAATGCCTGCATGCGTCTTTGCGCCGCTTATTTTTGGAAAAATGTTGCGCAAACTTGCAATCGCCTCACCCTCACAATCCAGTTTTTCAACAATTTTTGATACGAGACCGAGCTTAAGGACAAGACATTACACATGTTCTTGGCAAATACTGTTGGTCTATTTGTCGCGATGCTGACACAAATGCTTACAAACGCAAGAATAAAAGGTCGAAGTTTCTTTGAAAGCATTAAAATTTTTAATGTAACAATTTTCAATGTTAATATATTAAAATTAATAAAAAAAAATCGGGTTTTTAAGGAAACCCTTAAACAAACCCCGATAACCAATTTTTTTTTTAAATTCAGGAAAATTGGAGAATTGATAAATTTTTTTTAATTTTACGTGATACAGCCATTTCCACGAGTCTGCCTGCAAAAATTTAGCTCGATTGGATCACGAAAAGAGGGTAAAAAACATATCCAAAGTAGAGGTGAGTGATCCCGTGATTTTTAGGGAATATCGTTAATAGTGAATGCGATTTTAAAATCACCGGTTATTTAAACAGTGACGGTGATCACTGTTTAGCATTTTTCACTTCTTGTAAAAGAGTTATTTTAATCTCTGTTAAATTTTTATACATAATGTTATTTTAAGCAGTGATCATGCGATTTCAGTTATTTTTAACGAACTCCTGAACAACGCATTGGAAAATTAATATAAATGATAAATAAGAATTTAAAATATTTATGAATAAGAAATATCAATTTTCAAAAATATCCCATATTTATATTAATATTTGTAATTTACTTTAAACAAAATTTTGATACAAAATTTAAACTTATACCTTTTGAGATAAGTTTTTAAGCTCCCTTGGAGCATTGAGGCAAAGCTTTAATTAGAAAAGCAGCTTACAATTCTTGTTAAATAGATTCCAAACACAAAAATATATAAAAATAGTTGAAATCCATTGTAACAAAAATAAAAACTATAAAAACAACAAATAACACAAATTAAGCTGTATATGTATGTACATAACACAACTAAGTATAATATAACATTTGTGCGTTTTCTCGTTTAAACGCGTTCGTCGGTCATTTAGTACTTGTCCAGCTTTTGAAAATATTCTTTCGCATGGAACTGATGATCCTAATGCACAATAATTTTCTTGAGCTATTTGAGAAAGATTTGGGTATTTATATTTTATTGTACTCCACCAATCAAAAATATTTTTATTTCTTGATAGTTGAAAGTGAAGTTCAAAAAGCCTGATAGTAATAACTAAAATTTCATTTCAGCTAACGATTTATATACATATATCGCTTATTCACTCAAATGTCGTAATTCTAGAAATGCATTTTTGGCGTTAACGATTAAGAATTGTTTGTTATGCTATACTTTATGTCGTATACATATAAGTTTCATATTTAAAATGTTTCTACTTATAACGTGTTAAAAAAATTTAATAATTCTTTTCTATGTAACGCAAGCAAACTAAAAACTTCATATGCATTTTTTCGAAATAATTTTTTTATTATGGCGTTGTTTGCGCAAATGAGCGAATTTTTTATTGTTGTACCCTTACAAAGATTTTCGCTTCTCGTGTAAAGTTATATTTTTGTTAGCTGTGCTGTTTTTCATTTTAGCTAACGATATGTATTAAAATAAATGTGTGTATAAATCTGTTTTTGAGTATTAATGCTTTAGCCGGCTCATAGCCGAATTTAGTCCGCCGTCGCGGACAAACAGTGCTCGGCGCAGATCTCTGACGACACCTTTCTGGTAAAGTTTTTAACACAACTTTCACAAACACACATATAAAAACATAAGCGCTTTACTTCTTTTATAGAACAAAATGTAAACATGAAGCACAAAAATGTTACTTTACATTTTGCAAAGTTTAACATAATAAGAGTAACATTGCAGGTAAGAGTTACTGCACAATATTTCAAAATGTTACTTTGAGTAACATAATAAATTAAAAGTAACACTATAGGAGAAACAGTAACTTCACGGTTTATGTCACTGTCGTTACATGTCAAAATGTTATTTGAGTAACACATTAAATTAAAAGTAACAGTAGCAGTTACTTCACAGTTTATGTCACTGTCGTTACCAGTGATTTGCAAGTAACAGGTATAAAATCACAGGTACGGAAATATCGCTCATTTCTAATCCAAAGTCTTTTGCACAGGCAGACAGACGGTCACTACTAGCTGTATATACATATAAAAAAATTCTGACGTGTACATGAAAATCGCCGATACACGTGTATTTTTATTTTTCTCCCCTTTCCGAAAAATTATATTTGGTTCATAGTCTGTAAAAGTCTGTAATGTTTCACAAAGTTCGAAAATACTCTAGCACTTTCTAACGAAGACTAGATGGCAGTTACATTTAAATTAATTCATTATGCCCTAAACACAACTAGTACGAACGCCGAATTTTTCGTTGCGAATATTCGTCTTAAAATATAAAACACATTTGTGTATATGAAAATGCACACAAACAGTGCGTCGACTAAAATTCGTCATGCGTAACAAACTCTGCGATAGGTTTATTTCTATTTCTTACGCAGACGAACGACGAATAATTTGGCACAGAGTGACCATATTTCTTTTATTTTGTTATTACATAATGTTTTTTTATACTTTAAGAATAATTTTCACTTTTTATTTGTTGCATTAAATACAATTAGTGTATTTTAAGTGTTGTATTTATATATTTTTTAAATAGTTTTTTTTAATTATTATTTTTTTCAAATAGTGCTTCTTTTTTAAGAAATATGGTCTCTCTATCACAGCTATTTTATTCGTTTTAAATGTGTTTCACTTAACGAATTTACGCAACGAATTTTAACGGACGAATTCGTCGTGTAGTGCGAAATTCGTCGTTCGTCCCATTTGTGTTTAGAGCATTATGCTTTTAGCCACAATTTCGAAATAACTTCTTAGCGCAGACAGCAACCGCCAATCCCGCCCCACAACTTATAAAATTACCATGTTACATACCCAGTCAACATTTAACTCCGTAACCCTACCGGCCGAACAGGCATAGATTCCCTTTTTCCACCATTGGCGAGGCGCTCGAGATGAACCACTTTCATCTTTGATCTTGGGCTTCTGTATTTTTGAATTCTATACACGATATCATTTATTCTTTTTATCACCTTATACGGTTTATCCCAATGGGTTTGCAATTCAGGAGATAATTCCTTTCCGTTGTGGGTTATATAGTAGAACTAGCTGACCCTCATTAAAGCCTTCGGAATTCGCTGCTAGATCGTATCTGGCTTTTATTTTGTCACTAGTCATTTTTATCCGGCCATGTGCGAATTTATGAACTTGGTTCAGATCTTTTGGTTCCCTAGAAGAGTCGCCTTCGTGTTCATCTATTGTTGTGGGCTTAATACCTTATTCTAAATCTCCTGGCAGCTTCAGCTCGGCTCCAAACATAATTTTTGCAGATGTTCTGAAGGTAGAGTCATGAACGGCTGACCTGTATGCCAACAAAAATTTAGGTATGTGCTTATCCCAGTCTCTTTGGTGTGCACTGCCCACTTTTCTTAAGTGTTATTCTAACTTGCGGTTAAATCTATCGACCATGCCGTCAGACTGTGGATGAAGTGGCGTAGTCTTCGTTTTTCGGATACCGTACAGCTCGCACATTTCCTGGAATATCGACAATTCAAAATTTCTACCCTGATCAGAATATAATTCTAGAGGAACACCGTAGCGGCACACCTAGTTGTTTACAAACGTGTTAACGAAAGTTTTAGCCTCTTGGTTTGGTATAGCATATACCTCTGGCCATTTACTAAAGTAGTCGATTACCACTAAGACGTAACGGTTTTCTGCCTCACTGATAGGAAAAGGTCCTGCTATATCCATCGCTATTAGCTCAAAGGGAGCACCTGAATTATACTGCTGCAGTGGTCCCCTACTTCTTCTTACTGGGCCTTTGGCTGCGATACATCGTCCACAGTTTGCTTTCCAATCAGCAACATATTGTTGACATCCAACCCAATAGAAACGGTGTGTAATCTTCTCTACGGTTTTTGTTATACCAAGGTGACCACCGCTAGGACCATCAATACCTCTTCGGGTTTAGAGGATGGCACCACAATTGAAATTCGTTTTCGATTTACCATCCGCACTTTCCAATTGGCGATAAAGGCATCCGTTAATTAACTGCAGACTATTCCACAGCACCCAATATGATTTCATCAGTGGACTTTCCACTGATATTTGGTTACGGGTTGGCCTTTTGTCTTCCTCCTTTGCCGACATAATTTTCGCCAGTACGGGATCGCCCCTTTGCGCCTCTGACCAGTCGTCACTTGTCTCTATGCGTGTAAGTCGAACATCAACGACGTCTGCATTTTCTTCCGATCAGCCCAGTCTTCAGGGAAGCGCATCCGCATTTCCATGCTTAGTACCCTTTCCATCTGTTTGTTCTACCACACGCAACCGGTTGTCCACACAATCTCCCTCTAAACGTGGTGTTATTTTCTCATGTACAGCAAATAGCTTCCTTACTGATGCCTTATCTTTGTAACCAACATCAAGAGGTATTTTAGTATCCCGCCAAATCAATGTCTTTTGCCCCATATGCAGATTAATTCCATGATTGATTATAAAATCTGCACCAATGATTACTTCGCCTACAATCTAGGCGACAATGAATACATGGTTTACACTTTTGTTGGCAATAGTTACTTTTACATTTATTTTACCATAGACAGTAACAGGGTCTCCACTAGCCGTTCGTAGACTTACGCCATATAACGGTCCAAATGTTTTCTTGACTAAATCGGGTCTGATAATAGTCTGCGATGCTCCTGTGTCTATAGTAAAAATATTCCTTCGACCATTGATATACCCCTAGGCAGTAATGTTGCTATTTTTCTGCTGCCTTACTGATATGGCGTTTGTGGGAACCTCGGGAGCTAGCTCCTGCCCCGTAGTGCCAGCTCGTGCTATTTTATTTGTTGATTTCAAGCTTACGCGTTTGCTGTTTCCAGGTGGCGAAACAGATCTAGCCCGTTTTCTCGGTGCCTTACAATTTCGCTGAATATGCCCGATCTTACCGCAGTTATGGCATTTGACTCTGGCTACACCTCGTTTTTCTTCCAACGTCTGTATAACTGCATTTTTTATCTCATCCACTATATCTCCGTCTTCTTTTGCGGTAATTAAAAGATTTCCCACCTTATGTATTTGCAGCTTAGAGAGTAATTTTGCAGGCTCCTGTTCCAACGCGTTTGATACGGTTTCTGCAAACGTTGACCTTAATGTGCCAAACACCGCTCGTTTGATTTCAGGATCACGTATTCCACCCACAATCGTTTCTATCTTTAATTGATTGAAAAATGGGTGGTGCTCGCCTGGATATGCCAACTGCACCAAACGCTTAATCTCTGTTGCAAAATCTTGCAATGATTCGTTGGCTTTCTGTACTCTACCTCTCAGTTCCATTCGGTATATATCTCGTTTATGTTCACCGCCATACTTGCGTTGTAGTGCAACCATTATCTCCTCGTAGTTTTCTCTGCAGCCAATAGGTATGCTTTGCAGAACTTGTGCTGCATTACCTTTTAAGGCCAAAATCAACTCCAAGGCCTTTTCTTTATTACTCCACATATTTCTTTTGGCAACTGTCTCGAACTGGAACTTGAAAACATCAAATGGTGCACTACCGTCAAAAGTAGGGGCCTTCGTTCTGTTCGACATTTCTGAAATTTTTGTTTCCAGATTTTTGAATTTTTCGTGAACATCTTTGACTTGTAGTTGCAATTTGCTATTGGAGTCGCTTGCTTGTGCAACCATTCTATCTTCAAAGTGAGATAGTTTTTTATCGACTTTAGTAACTTCCTTTACTATGCCCTCTACTCTGTTGTTCACAGCTTCAGAAATTTCTTGAAGTTTTAACTCCATAGCTCTAGACGTTTCCTAAAATTCCTGGAAATTCATTCTTGAAGTTTCCTGAACTTTCCGAAACTCATTTCTATTTTCTCATTATTAATTCTAAAAGTTTCTTGAACTCCCTGGAAATTCATTCTAGACCTTTCCTGAGCTTCTTGGAATTTCCTTTTTATTTTTTCATTATTAACTTTAGAAGTTTCCTGAGCTTCTTGGAATTTCTTTTCTATTTTTTCATTATTAACTCTAGAAGTGTCCTGAACTTCTTGGAACTTCATTTCCATTTTTTCCATCATAGCAGCGAGCATTGTGCCTATATCGACATTGTTTGTTGTTGTACAGATAACAACCTCCAGTTCGTCCTTTTCGTCAAACTCATAAGCATCAATGTCGATATTACGCCGCTAAAATTCTTCAATTAGCCTTTTTTTGCAACTCTGCCTTATTACCTGCTGTAGGTAATGTCAGCTTGCTCAACTCTCTCTTGTGCTGCTCAACATTAAGCTCCTCCAATTTTATGTCTGCTTATTAAAATGCAATCCTGCTTCTGACACCAATATTTACGTTTATACTTTTTATAAACGTTGGTTTATTTACTTTAAATAAACCGTGGGATCTTTTTATTGCAATTGTAATAATAAACAACACTTGAAATTTTATTTCAACAGTACAAAAATTTTATTTACTTAAACACACTGTCGTATACTTATTTACAATCTTCTTTATAACACTTAATGTTATTCACCTTTATTATTTATCAATTAACACGTATTCCACTCCGCGTTAAACTAAAACTGAGTGTTGCTCGACTATTTATAGTGGATGGTAATAGTCTTTAATGATTCACAAAGTTCAAAAACACTAGCACTTTCTAGCGAATACTAGGTGGCAGTTAAATTTAAATAAATTCATTACGCTTTTAGCCTCAATTTCGAAATAACTTCTTAGCGCAGGCAACAACCGTCAATAACGCCCCACAACTTATAAAATTATCATGTTACATACCGGTCAACATTTAACTCCGTAACAATATAATATTTTAACCTCCTGAGAGTATGCACTACTTGGTAAGACAAAATCCTTGCAGATGCTATGATGTTAAAGTTGAGCTTTATGTTCCACCTTAGTTGATAACAGCTTTCAAGAGAGACTATACGTCACACATAGGGGTATTTTGCCAACCTAGCCGAATATTAAGCTAAAAATGAAATTTGAGAAATGTAAAAATTTAAGTGCGCAGCTCGACATATAACAAACTTCTGTATCCGATAGTGAATTTTCAAATCTGTTGCTTTTAATTTGTCGTTTTGAGGCACTGTCAAAGTCAGGAAAGTTAAGTAAATTTGCCTGCAATTTATTAACTTTTGATCGTTTTTGGACGTTTACAATATATTTTTCTGTAGCTAAACTAACAAAAATTTTACATTGATTTTTTCTTTCTGCGAAAGATTATATAAGCAGCTACCTCAATTTTTTTTTTTTTTTATTTTTTATTAAAAGTCTTATTTAAAAAAATTTCTTCGAAATAAAAAAAGAGGTTTTTTTTGTTCACTTTTTGATTAAAAACAAGTAAGAGCGCTATATTCGGCTGTGCCGAATCTTATATACCCTTCACATTGACCTTTCGCAATCCCAAACTTTTTTTTATTTTTAACCATTTTTTTACTTATGAAATATTTCTAATTTTTAAATAGGGGTCGGTGTCATTTTTTAACGCTCCACGGGTGACGGGGAAGTTGTAGGGGTTTTTATCCTAATGTTTACAAATTTTGTATGGCAACCCACTTAGAGAGTGGAGATACGGGGTAAGTATATTCAAGGAATATGTTTTGGAGGGAAAACTAAAGGGGGTCGGTCGTACACTTTATTGCTCTAAGGCTAACTCTGAAGAAGTTGTGGGCCTTTTTACATCATTTTAGTAAATTTTGTATGGCAACCAGCTAGGGCGTGGAGATAGAGGGAAAGTATATTTTAGGAATATGTTTGGGAGGGAAAACTAATGGGGGTCGGTCGTACACTTTATTGCTATAAGGCTAACTCTGAAGAAGTTGTGGGCATTTTTACATCATTTTTATAAATTTTGTATGGCAACCCCCTTAGGGCGTGGAGAAAGTGGGTAAGTATATTCTAGGAATATGTTTGGGAGGGAAAACTAATGGGGGTCGGTCGTACTCTTTGTTGCTCTAAGGCTAACTCTAAAGAGTTGTGGGCCTTTTTACATAATTATTGTAAATTTTTTATGGCAACCCCCTTAGGGCGTAGAGATAGAGGGTAAGTATATTCAAGGAATATGTTTGGAAGGAAAAACTAATGGGGGTCGGTCGTACACTTTATTGCTCTAAGGCTAACTCTGAAGAAGTTGTGGGCGTTTTTAAATCATTTTTGTAAATTTTCTATGGCAACCCCCTTAGGGCGTGGAGATAGGGGGTAAGTATATTCTAGGAATATGTTTGGGAGGGAAAACTAAAGGGGGTCGGTCGTACACTTTATTGCTCTAAGGCTAACTCTGAAGAAGTTGTAGGCCTTCTTACATCATTTTTGTAAATTTTGTATGGCAACCCCCTTAGGGCGTGGAGATAGAGGGTAAGTATATTTTAGTAATATGTTTAGGAGGGGAAACTAATGGGGGTCGGTCGCACACTTAATTGCTCTAAGGCCAACTCTGAAGAAGTTGTGGGCATTTTTACATCATTTTTGTAAATTTTGTATGGCAACCCCCTTAGGGCGTAGAGAGAGAGGGGGTAAGTATGTTCTTGGAATATGTTTGGGAGAAGAAACTAATAGGGGTCGATCGTACACTTTATTGCTCTAAGGCCAACTATGAAGAAGTTGTGGGCATTTTTACATCATTTTTGTAAATTTTGTATGGCAACCCCCTTAGGGCGTGAAGATAGGGGGTAAGTATGTTTTAGGAATATGTTAAGGAGAAGAAACTAATAGGGGTCGGTCGTACACTTTATTGCTCTAAGGCTAACTCTGAAGAAGTTGTGGGCCTTTTTACATCATTTTTGTAAATTTTGTATGGCAACCCCCTTAGGGCGTGGAGATAGATGGTAAGTATATTCTAGGAATATGTTTGGGAGGAAAAACTAATGGGGGTCGGTCTTACACTTTATTGCTCTAAGGCTAACTCTGAAGAAGTTGTGGGCATTTGTATATCATTTTTGTAAGTTTTGTATGGCAACCCCCTTAGGGCGCGGAGATAGGGGGTAAGTATGTTCTAGGAATATGTTTGGGAGAATAAATTAATGGGGGTCGGTCGTACACTTTATTACTCTAAGGCCAATTTTAAAGAAGTTGTGGGCATTTTCATATCATTTTTGTAAACTTTGTATGGCAACCCCCTCAGGGCGTGGAGATAGGGGGTAAGTATGTTGTAGAAATATGTTTGTTAGCAGAAATTAATGGGGGTCGGTCGTACACTTTATTGCTCTAAGGCTAACTCTAAAGAAGTTGTGGGCATTTTTACATCATTTTTGTAAATTTTGTATGGCAACCCCCTTAGGGCATGGAGATAGCGGGTAAGTATATATAAGGAATATGTTTGGGAGGGAAAATTAATGGGGGTCGGTCGTACACTTTATTGCTCTAAGGCCAACTCTGAAGAAGTTGTGGGCATTTTCATATCATTTTTGTAAATTTTGAATGGCAACCCCATTAGGGCGTGGAGATAGGTGGTAAGTATATTCTAGGAACATGTTTGGGAGGGAAAACTAATGGGGGTCGGTCGTACCCTTTATTGCTCTAAGGCCAACTTTAAAGAAGTTGTGGGCATTTTTAGATCATTTTGGTAAATTTTGTATGGCAACCCCCTTAGGGCGTGGAGATAGGGGGTAAGTGTACTCTAGGAATACGTTTGGGAGGAAAAACTAATGGGGGTCTGTGATACATTTTTTTCCTCTACGGGCGACTCCGGGGAAGTTGTAGCGGTTTTTACCTTATTTTTTAAAATTTTGTATGGCAACCATGTCAGGGGCTGGAGATAGAGAGTAAGTATGTTCCAAAAAATGTTTGGAGGGAAAAAATAATTTGGGTCGGTGTTACATTTTACCTTTGTAGGAGAACCCTGGAAGCCGTAGGAGCGATTTTAAAAATGTTTAAATTAAGCTTTGTATGGCAACGCTGTTATATGTATGTATGAACACTTATACTAATAAAATTTTTGTTTTGGGTGTGTTTCAATAATATCGACATGACTGATTCTGTTTTTTGCTTTTTTTGTTGTTTTTTTTTGTTGTTATACCCTTCACATAAGTGATAAGGGTATATATAAGTTTGTCATTCCGTTTGTAATTTCTTGTATTATCCATTTGGGACCCCATAAAGTATATATATTCTGGATCCTTATAGATAGGGAAGCCGATTTAGCGATGTCCGTCTGTCCGGACCGTCTGTCCGTGTTATGGTTGAAATTAACTTTCTGAAGCCCCCCGATATTGCATAGACCCGAATGTGGTAACAAACTGTCACAGATAGTCGCGGAAAAATCGGTATTGAAATTCAGCAAAATCGCCCGATAAATGACCGAGATATAAGCAAAAAACTAAGACTACCTCGTTTTTTTGAGTCTACAACAACAAAGAACATACTTTTTGTGTAATAATAAAAAAACAACAAAACAAGAAAAAAACAGAATCAGTCATGTTGATATTATTGAAGCACACCCAAAACAAAAATTTTATTAGTATTAGTGTTCATACATATAACAGCGTTGCCATACAAAGCTTAATTTAAACATTTTTAAAATCGCTCCTACGGCTTCCAGGGTTCTCCTACAAAGGTAAAAAAGACCAACCCGAATTATTTTATCCATCCAAACATTTTTGTGGAACATACTTACTCTCTATCTCCAGCCCCTGACATGGTTGTTATACAAAATTTTAAAAAATAAGGTAAATACCGCTACAACTTCCCCGGAGTCGCCCGTAGAGGAAAAAAATGTATCACAGACCCCCAAAAATTTTTCCTCCCAAACGTATTCCTAGAGTATACTTACCCCCTATCTCCACGCCCTAAGGGAGTTGCCATACAAAATTTACAAAAATTATGTAAAAATGCCCACAACTTCTTCAAAGTTGGCCTTAGAGCAATAAAGTGTACGACCGACCCCCATTAGTTTTCCCTCCTTAACATGTTCCTAGAATATACTTACCCCCTATCTCCACGACCTAATGGGGTTGCCGTACAAAATTTACAAAAATGATGTAAAAATGACCACAACTTCTTCAAAGTTGGCCTTAGAGCAATAAAGTGTACGAACAACCCCCATTTTTTTTCCCTCCCAAACATATTCCTAGAATATACTTACCCCCTATCTCCACGCCCTAAGGGGGTTGCCATACAAAATTTACAAAAATGATGTAAAAATGCCCACAACTTCTTCAGAGTCGGTCTTAGAGCAATAAAGTGTACGACCGACCCCCATTAGTTTCTTCTCCCAAACATATTCCTAGAGCATACTTACTCTCTATTTCCAGCCTCTAACATGGTTGCTTACAAAATTTAAAAAAATAAGGAAAAAAAAGCTTTAACTTACCCGAAGTCACCCCTAGAGGAAAAAAATGTATCACAGACCCCCATTAGTTTTTCCTCCCAAACGTATTCCTAGACTAAACTTGCCCCCTATCTCCACGCCCTAACGGGGTTTCCATACAAAATTTACAAAAATGATGTTAAAATGCCCACAACTTCTTCGAAGTTGGCCTTAGAGCAATAAAGTACACAACCGACCCCCATTAGTTTCTTCTCCCAAACATATTCCTAGAACATACTTACCCCCTATCTCCACGCCCTAAAGGGGTTGCCATACAAGATTTACAAAAATGATATGAAAATGCCCACAACTTCTTCAGAGCCAGCCTTAGAGCAATTAAGTGTGCGACCGACCCTCATTAGTTTCTTCTCCCAAACATATTCCTAGAACATACTTACCTCCTTTTTTCACGCCCTTTGGGGGTTGCCTTACAAAATTTACATAAATTATGTAAAAATGCCCACAACTTCTTCAGAGTCGGCCTTAGAGCAATAACGTGTACGACCGACCCCCATTAGTTTCTTCTTCCAAACATATTCTTAGAGCATACTTACCCTCTATTTCCAGCCCCTAACATGGTTGCCATACAAAATTTAAAAAAATAAGGTAAAAAACGCTACAACTTACCCGGAGTCACCCCTTGAGGGGAAAAATGTATCACAGATGCTATTAGTTTTTCCTCCCAAACGTATTCCTAGACTAAACTTACCCCCTATCTCCACGCCCAAAGGGGGTTGCCATACAAAATTTACAAAAATTATATGAAAGCGCCCACAACTTCTTCAGAGTTGGCCTTAGAGCAATAAAGTGTACGACCGACCCCTATTAGTTTCTTCTCCCAAACATATTCCTAGAACATACTTACCCCCTATCACCACGCCCTAAGGGGGTTGCCATACAAAATTTACAAAAATGATGTAAAAATGCCTACAACTTCTTCAGAGTTGGCCTTAGATCAATAAAGTGTACGACCGACCCCCATTTGTTTCTTCTCCCAAACATATTCCTAAAACATACTTACCCCCTATCTCCACGCCCTAAGGGGGTTGCCATACAAAATTTACAAAAATGATGTAAAAATGCCTACAACTTCTTCAGAGTTGGCCTTAGAGCAATAAAGTGTACTACCGACCCCTATTAGTTTCTTCTCCCAAACATATTCCTAGGACATACTCCACGTTCTAAGGGGGTTGCCATACAAAATTTACAAAAATGATATAAAAATGCCCACAACTTCTTCAGAGTTGGTACTAGAGCAATAAAATGTACGACCGACCCCTGTTAGTTTCTTCTCCTAAATATATTCCTAAGACATACTTACCCCTATCTCCACGCCCTAAGGGGGTTGCCATACAAAATTTACAAAAATGATGTAAAAATGCCTACAACTTCTTCAGAGTTGGCCTTAGATCAATAAAGTGTACGACCGACCCCCATTTGTTTCTTCTCCCAAGCATATTCCTAGAACATACTTACCCCCTATCTCCACGCCCTAAGGGGGTTGCCATACAAAATTTACAAAAATGCTTACAACTTCTTCAGAGTTGACCTTAGAGCAATAAAGTGTACTACCGACCCCTATTAGTTTCTTCTCCCAAACATATTCCTAGAACATACTTACCCCCTATCTCCACGCTCTAAGGGGGTTGCCATACAAAATTTACCAAAATGATATAAAAATGCCCACAACTTCTTCAGAGTTGGTATTAGAGCAATAAAATATACGACCGACCCCTATTAGTTTCTTCTCCCAAACTTATTCCTAGAACATACTTACCCCCTGTCTCCACGCCCTAAGGGGTTGCCATACAAAATTTACAAAAAATGATATAGAAATTCCCACAACTTCCTTAGAGATGGCCTGAGAGCCATAAAGTGTACGACCGGCCCCCATTAGTTTGCCCTCCCAAACATATTCCTACAATATACTTACCCCCTATCTCCACGCCCTAAGGGGGTTTTCATACAAAATTTGCTAAAATGAGTTGAAAATGCCCACAACTTATTCAGAATTTGCCTTAGAGCAATAAAGTGTACGACCGACCCCCATTAGTTTCCCCTCCAAAACGTATTCCTAAAATATACTTACCCCCTATCTCCACCCTCTAAAGGGGTTGCCATACAAAATTTGTAAAAATTAGGATAAAAAGCCCTACAATTGCCCCGTCACCCGTGGAGCGTTAAAAAAGGAATCCGACCCCTATTTAAAAATTAGAAATTTTTGATAAGTTAAAAAATGGATAAAAATAAAAAAAAGTTTGGGATTTCGAAAGGTCAATGTGAATGGTACATAATATTCGGCACAGCCGAATATAGCGCTCCTACTTGTTTTCTTCTGTTGGTTTTAAATAAAAAATCGTATGACAATTAAAACACAAAACAGAGGAATTGGTGTAAAAAAGAAAGTATACAATTTCTTGGAAAGAGAAAAAGAAACAAAAGAATGAAAAACAAAACAAAAAGAATATATTGTGTAAAAGAAATAAACATTGCAATACGATTTTTATTTAGAACGAGGCACAGAAAAAGGAAAAGAATTAATTAATGTTAGAAAACAAAAGAGAAGAATTTTAAAGAAATGAAAATATTTCATACAGAGCCATTTCAAATGTTATTGGAAAAAGTCGTTCCACTATACAGACAATCATAAAAAATTACAAAGCACATAAATTAACTGAAAATCGACCTCGTTCTGGCAGACCAATTAAGCTCTCTGATCGCGAAAAACGAGGTATGGTTCGAATTGTCGCCGTGGATCCAAAAAGTAGCGCAGTTGATATAGCAAAATATCTCGAAAATTCAAAACAAATTGATATTCATCACGAAACTGTTCATAATGTTTTAAGATCAAACGATTTCCATAGCCAAATCCCAAGGATAAAGTCATTTATAAATCAACTCAATATGACTAAAAGACTTAAGTTTGCTAATCTACACAGGAATTATGATTTCAATTACTACAAAAACGTAATTTTTAGTGATGAGTCTAAATACAATATATTTGGATACGATGGCAAGCCGAGGGTTTGGCGGAAACCTAACAAAGCAATGGATATGCAGAATTTATTGCCAACAATGAAGTATGGAGGAGGATCTGTTATAATATGGGGTTGTATGGCAGCTGGGGGGGGGGGGGGGGTAATTTAGTGTTCATTGATACCACAATGGATCGTCATGTTTATTTGAACATTTTGAAAGCTAATTTGAAGGCTTCTGTAGCTAAAATAGGCCTTCCAAACAATTGAATCTTCCAGCAGGACAACGACCCGAAGCACACCTCTTACCTTGTAAAGGAGTGGTTGCTTTACAATGTCCCAAAACAGTTTCATTCCCCTCCTCAGTCACCGGATATAAGCTCAATTAAAAATTTTTGTGACGAACTCGACCATCGAGTGCGAAAAAATAAAATATCTAGCAAAGAAGGGCTTAAAAGCACCTTACTTGAGGAATGGAACAAAATTTCAGAAGATGTCACAGAAAAGTTAGTTTTTTCCATGCCCAGATGGATTAAAGCGGTATTAGATGCTAAAGAAGGTCCAACAAAATATGAATTTTTTATATTTATTTAAAAATGTGTAAAAACTTAAAGTATCCCAGCAAAAAATAATCGAGATTTTGTAAGCAGTAAATACTTTTTCTAGTATACTAATGCGCTTCGCAGCAAGCACTTATCTATTCCCTTAATAAATGCAATAGTGTTTGGCAGTACCTTGTAAAACTTTTACTGTTTTACACACTCGCTTACTCAAGTGCATACTAAGAAGCACTACTGTAAGGCAGTGAGTAAAAAAACATTAGTTTTTCGTTAAGTTACGAACATAATAACACGGCAAAACATTTATTACGATGACGAAATAAATTTAAACAACTAAAGAAGCACCAAAATTATATGAAATAACCGGATATTCATAGCAACGAAATTAGCACTTAACATGAAATGCAACTAAGTGGGACATCGCGAACAAATATCATGCCATACGTAAGCAGGTTCGAAAGCTTTGCTGTCTTGATATTCCCTTACAACCCTACCTACGGCGAAGCAGCAGTTTTTGCTGGGATGTTTAGCTGTATGTACACTTTTTTGAGTTTAGCTTTGTCATTGAAGACAATTTTTCGTTCATATTTATGGTTTAAGCAGATTACGTTTATAAATTTTTAATAATTTATATTATTTTTATTGAAACAAATATAATTTAACTAATTTCACGTATCCAAATAGCTTTTTTATTGAAAAACTCTGTATTCCGAAGTGTATGTAGACTTTATTGGGCAACTGTACATACATATGCATACCTATGCATGGCCTTTAAATGTGGAGGCCCCTCAACAAGAACTGTTGTTGGGGGAAGAAAGTTTTCAATTAAGAAAATCAATAAAATCCAAGTCAGTTAATAGCTTTAACTTAAATTATAGAGATTTTATAAAATTTAACGTATTAAATACACATACATATACCGTCCACTTTTCTGGTAGATTCTCAAGCAGACATTTCTTTGATAAACACTTCATGTTTAAAATTTAATAATGTAATAAGCACCAAAGACAAAATCAGCATTACGGGCATAACAACATCAGCTTTATCAACAATAGAGACAATTTCAACACGGGTATTAATATCAAATATTTCTATTCCACAAGTCTTTCATGTGGTAAACGACAATTTCAATGTTCCCTCCAGTGGTATACTAGGAAAGGATTTTCTAAAAGACAACAAATGTAGAATTGATTACGAGAAAATGATACTCTCAGTTGCAATTCGAAATAGAAGATTCACAATACCAATCCAACAGGGAACAAACAGTAATTCTTTCATGATACCTCCAAGGTGCGAAGTTTTTAGGATTTTTGAATTAAATAACGTAATAGAACTAATGTTCATTGACTCACAAGAGATTGAGAAAGGTTTGTTTATAGGAAAAGGTAGACTTAAAGAAGTTTGTTTTACGAGTGGTAAACACGACGAATGAGGTGAAATGCATTAGAAACAACGGCATTAAAACAGAAAGTCTGAAAGATTATGACATTTACACTATAAACAACAGCTCAATAGATAGTGAACGTATTTTGAAACTAAAAACTATACTGGAAGGAAGGATTCCAAAGGAGTTAAGAGCAAATCTTCCGCCAATCTGCGAGCAGTTTGCAGATATATTTGCACTGCAGAATGACAAAATGACAGTAACTAACTGTTACGAACAGAAGTTAAAATTAGCTGATTTAACACCAGTGTATATAAAAAACTATAGGCTTGCAAACACTCAAAAGCAGGAAATAAATAAACAGGTAAAAACTTAACTGGATAATGACCTCATTGAAGCTAGCAAATCAGATTATAATAGTCCTTTAATATTGGTCCCCAAAAAGAGTGCAGATAATAAAAAGTCGTATAGAATGTGCGTTGACTATCGGGGAGTGAACAAAAAATTAGTTGCCAATAAGTTTCCACTGCCACGAATAGACGACATCTTAGACAACCTCGGACGTGCTAAATATTTTTCAGTGATTGATCTTTTTTCGGGGTTTCATCAAATCCCATTACATCCGGATTCGATAGACATTACCTCATTCAGCAATAGTGGTTCGTATCGCTGGAAAGTGTTACCGTTTGGCCTTAATATCGCTCCGAATTTATTCGCAAGAATGATGTCGATTGCATTTTCGGGTCTTTCACCAAATAAAGCATTTTCATATATCGACGATGTTATTATAACTGGCTGCAGTTAAGAACATCATATTATGAATTTGAAGTATTAAGGAAACACAACTTAAAAATAAACCACTACAAGTGCAATTTTTTTCAGCATGAAGTTACGTTTCTGGATCACAGATGTACATCCGAGGGTATCTTACCGGATGAGTCAAAAGTCAGCGTGATTAAAAATTATACAGTGCCGAAAGATAAAGACGCAATAATGAGCTTCGTTGCTTTCGCCAATTATTACAGAAAATTTATTCCAAACTTTGCTTCATTAGCAGCACCTCTTAATTATCTGACCAGAAAAAATATAAATTTCGAATAGACTGAAAACTGTCAACGTTCGTTTGATCAACTGAAATCCGCTTTATTGTCTCCAAGAATTTAGCAGTATCCGGATTTCCAAAAACCATTTATTATAGCGGTTGACGCATCAGAAATTGGCAGCGGGGCAATTCTAAGCCAGAACATTAATGGTAACGCTGTAGCAACCTCATTTGCCTTAAAATCTTTTAATCAGGCGGATCAGAAAAAGGCAACGATTGAGCTTGAACTTTTAGCTATTTTTTTCGCAATTAACCATTTCCGACCATACATTTACGGTACTTCCTTCACAGTAAGGTCAGATCATAGACTTCTGGTTTATTTATTATACCCTTCACATAAGTGATAAGGGTATATATAAGTTTGTCGTTCCATTTGTAATTTCTTTATTATCTCTTTGGGACCCCATAAAGTATATATATTCCGGATCCTTATAGATAGGGAAGCCGATTAAGCGATGTCCGTCTGTCCGTGTTATGGTTGAAATCAACTTTCTGAAGATGTCGCATAGACCCTAATGTGGCATCAAACTGTCAGAGATAGTCGCGAAAAAATCGGTATTGAAATTCAGCAAAATCGCCCGATAAATGGCCGAGATATAAGCAAAAAACCAAGACTACCTCGTTTTTTTTAGTCTACAACAACAACATGTAATAACAAGTAAGAGCGCTATATTCGGCTGTGCCGAATCTTATATACCCTTCACATTGACCTTTCGCAATCCCAAACTTTTTTTATTTTTAACCATTTTTTTACTTATGAAATATTTCTAATTTTTAAATAGGGGTCGGTGTCCTTTTTTAACGCTCCACGGGTGACGGGGAAAATGTAGGGGTTTTTATCCTAATTTTTACAAATTTTATATGGCAACCCACTTAGTGGGTGGAGATACGGGGTAAGTATATTCTAGGAATATGTTTTGGAGGGAAAACTAATGGGGGTCGGTCGTACACTTTATTGCTCTAAGACAAATTCTGAAGAAGTTGTGGGCATTTTTATATCATTTTTGTAAATTTTGTATGGCAACCCAATTAGGGCGTGGGGTAAGTATATTCTAGGAACATGTTTGGGAGGGCAAACAAATGGGGGTCGGTCGTACACTTTATTGCTCTAAGGCCATCTCTGAGGAAGTTGTGGGCATTTCCATATCATTTCTTGTAAATTTTGTATGGCAGCCCCCTTAGGGCGTGGAGATAGAGGGTAAGTATATTCTAGGAATATGTTTGGGAGGCCAAACTAATGTGGGTCGGTCGTACACTCTATTGCGCTAAGGCCAACTCTAAAGAAGTTGTGGGCATTTTTACATAATTTTTGTAAATTTTGTATGGCAACGCCCTTAGGGCGTGGAGATAGGGGATAAGTATGTTCTAGGAATATGTTTGAGAGGGCAAACTAATGGGGGTCTGTCGTACCCTTTATTGCTCTAAGGCCAATTTTGAAGAAGTTGTGAGCATTTTATAATTTTTGTACATTTTGTATGGCAACCCCCTTAGGGCGTGGAGATAGGTGGTAAGTATGTTCTAGGAATATATTTGGGAGAAGAAACTAATAGCGGTCTGTCGTACACTTTATTGCTCTAAGGTCAACTCTGAAGGAGTTGTGGCCATTTTTATATCCTTTTTGTAAATTTTGTATGGCAACCCCCTTAGGGCGTGGAGATAGGGGGTAAGTATGTTCCAGGAATATGTTAAGGAGGGCAAACTAATGGGAGTCGGTCGTACACTTTATTGCTCTAAGGCCAACTCTGAAGAGGTTGTGAACATTTTATCATTTTTGTAAATTTTGTATGGCAACCTCCTTAGGGCGTGGAGATAGATGGTAAGTATGTTCTAGGAATATGTTTGGGAGAAGACACTAATAGGGGTCTGTCGTGCACTTTATTGCTCTAAGGCCAACTCTGAAGGAGTTGTGGGTATTTTCACATCCTTTTTGTAAATTTTGTATGGCAACACCCTTAGGGCGTGGAGATAGTGGGTAAGTAAATTTAAGGAATATGTTTGGGAGGGCAAACTAATGGGGGTCGGTCGTACCCTTTATTGCTCTAAGGCCAACTCTGAAGAAGTTGTGAGCATTTTATCATTTTTGTAAATTTTGTATGGCAACTCCCTTAGGGCGTGGAGATACGTGGTAAGTATGTTCTAGGAATATGTTTGGGAGAAGAAACAAATAGGGGTCGATCGTACACTTTATTGCTCTAAGGCCAACTCTGAAGGAGTTGTGGGCATTTTCATATCTTTTTTGTAAATTTTGTATGGCAACCCCCTTAGGGCGTGGAGATAGTGGGTAAGTAAATTTTAGGAATATGTTTGGGAGGGCAAACTAATGGGGGTCGGTCGTACACTTTATTGCTCTAAGGCCAACTCTGAAGAAGTTTTGAGCATTTTATCATTTTTGTAAATTTTGTATGGCAACCCCCTTAGGGCATGGAGATAGGTGGTAAGTATGTTAAAGAAATATGTTTGGGAGAAGAAACTAATAGGGGTCGGTCGTACACTTTATTGCTCTAAGGCCAACTCTGAAGGAGTTGTGGGCATTTTCATATCCTTTTTGTAAATTTTGTATGGCAACTCCCTTAGGGCGTGGAGATAGGAGGTAAGTATGTTCTAGGAATATGTTTGGGAGGGCAAACTAATGGGGGTCGGTCGTACACTTTATTGCTCTAAGGCCAACTCTGAAGAAGTTGTAAGCATTTTATCATTTTTGTAAATTTTGTATGGCAACCCCCTAAGGGCGTGGAGATAGGTGGTAAGTATGCTCTAGGAATATGTTTGGGAGAAGAAACTAATAGGGGTCGGTTGTACATTTTATTGCTCTAAGGCCAACTCTGAAGGAGTTGTGGGCATTTTCATATCCTTTTTGTAAATTTTGTATGGCAACACCCTTAGGGCGTGGAGATAGGGGGTAAGTATGTTCTAGGAATATGTTTGGGAGGGCAAACTAATGGGGGTCGGTCGTACACTTTATTGCTCTAAGGCCAACTCTGAAGAAGTTGTGGGCATTTTTACATCATTTTTGTAAATTTTGTATGGCAACCCCGTTAGGGCGTGGAGATAGGGGGTAAGTATGTTCTAGGAATATGTTTGGGAGAGCAAACTAATGGGGGTCGGTCGTACACTTTATTGCTCTAAGGCCAACTCTGAAGAAGTTGTGGGCATTTTTACATAATTTTTGTAAATTTTGTATGGCAACCCCCTTAGGGCGTGGTGATAGGGGGTAAGTATGTTCTAGGAATATGTTTGGGAGGACAAACTAATGGGGGTCGGTTGTACACTTAATTGCTCTAAGGCCAACTCTGAAGAAGTTGTAGGCATTTTCATATCATTTTTGTAAATTTTGTGTGGCAACCCCCTCAGGGCGTGGAGATAGGGGGTAAGTATATTCTAGGAATATGTTTGGGAGTAGAAATAAATCGGGGTCTGTGATAAATTTTTTTCCTCTACGGACGAGTCCGCGGAAGCTATAGCGGTTTTTACCTTATTTTTTAAAATTTTGTATGGCAACCATGTCAGGGGCTGGAGATAGAGGGTAACTATGTTCCACAAAAATGTTTGGATGGAAAAAATAATTCGGGTCGGTCTTTCATTTTACCTTTGTAGGAGAACCCTGGAAGCCGTAGGAGCGATTTAAA
This sequence comes from Melanophora roralis, assembly GCA_963583895.1. Lineage (NCBI taxonomy): Eukaryota > Metazoa > Arthropoda > Insecta > Diptera > Rhinophoridae > Melanophora > Melanophora roralis. The sequence continues at coordinate 2,509,361 of OY757192.1, read as the reverse complement.
AAATGTTTATATTAAGCTTTGTATGGCAACGCTGTTATATGTATGAACACTAATACTAACAAAATTTTTGTTTTGGGTGTGTTTCAATAATATAGATAAAATAGGATAAAAACCCCTACAACTTCCCCGTTGTCATCCGTGGAGCGTTAAAAAATGACACCGACCCCTATTTAAGAATATGAAATATTTTATGAGTAAAAAATTGATAAAAATAAAAAAAGTTTGGGATTTCGAAGGCCAAGGTGAAGGGTATATAAGATTCGGCACAGCCGAATATAGCATCTTACTTGTTATACCCTTCACATAAGTAATAAGGGTATATATAAGTTTGTCATTCCGTTTGTAATTCCTTTATTATCCATTTGGGACCCCATAAAGTATATATATTCTGGATCCTTATAGATAGGGAAGCCGATTTAGCGATGTCCGTCTGTCCGTCTGACCGTCTGTCCGTGTTAGGGTTGAAATCAACTTTCTGAAGCCCCCCGATATCGCTTAGACCCGAATGTGGTCTCAAACTGTCACAGATAGTCGCGAGAAAATCGGTATTGAAATTCAGCAAAATCGCCCGATAAATGACCGAGATATAAGCAAAAAACCACGACTACCTCGGTTTTTTGAGTCTACAACAACAACAAAGAACATACTTTTACATGTAATAATAAAAAAACAACAAAAAAGAAAAAAACAGAATCAGGCATGTTGATATTATTGAAACACACCCAAACCAAAAATTTTATTAGTATAAGTATTCATACATATAACAGCCTTGCCATACAAAGCTTAATTTAAACATTTTTAAAATCGCTCCTACGGCTTCCAGGGTTATCCTACAAAGGTAAAATGTAAGACCGACCCAAATTATTTTTTCCATCCAAACATTTTCGTGGAACATACTTACTCTCTATCTCCAGCCCCTGACATGGTTGCCATACAAAATTTTAAAAAATAAGGTAAAAACCGCTACAGCTTCCCCGGAGTCGCCCGTAGAGGAAAAAAATGTATCACAGACCCCCATTAGTTTTTCCTCCCCAACGTATTCCTAGAGCATACTTACCCCCTATCTCCACGCTCTAATGGGGTTGCCATACAAAATTTACAAAAATGATAAAATGCTCACAACTTCTTCAGAGTTGGCCTTAGAGCAATAAAGTGTACCACCGACCCCTATTTGTTTGCCCTCTTAAACATATTCCTAGAACATACTTACCCCTTATCTCCACGTTCTAATGGGGTTGCCATACAAAATTTACAAAAATGATAAAATGCCCACAACTTCTTCAGAGTTGGCCTTAGAGCAATAAAGTGTAAGACCAACCCCCATTAGTTTGCCCTCCCAAACATATTCCTAGAACATACTTATACCCTGTCTCCACGCCCTAAGGGGGTTGCCATACAAAATTTACAAAAATTATGTAAAAATGCCCACAACTTCTTTAGAGTTGGCCTTAGAGCAATAAAGTGTACGACCGACCCCTATTAGTTTGCTCTCCCAAACATATTCCTGGAACATACTTTCCCCCTATCTCCACGCCCTAATGGGGTTGCCATACAAAATTTACAAAAATGATAAAATGCCCACAACTTCTTCAGAGTTGGTCTTAGAGCAATAAAGTGTACGACTGACACCTATTAGTTTGCCCTCCCAAACATATTCCTAGAACATACTTACCCCCTATCTCCACGCCCTAATGGGGTTGCCATACAAAATTTACAAAAATGATAAAATGCCCACAACTTCTTCAGAGTTGGCCTTAGAGCAATAAAGTGTACGACCGACCCCCATTAGTTTTGCCTCCCAAACATATTCCTAGAACATACTTACCCCCTATCTCCACACCCTAAGGGGGTTGCTATACAAAATTTACAAAAATTATGTAAAAATGCCCACAACTTCTTTAGAGTTGCCCTTAGAGCAATAAAGTGTACGACCGACCCCCATTAGTTTGCCCTCCCAAACATATTCCTAGAACACACTTACCCCCTATCTCCACGCCCTAATGAGGTTGCCATACAAAATTTACAAAAATGATAAAATGCCCACAACTTCTTCAGAGTTGGCCTTAGAGCAATAAAGTATACGACCGACCCCCATTAGTTTGCCTTCATAAACATATTCCTAGAACATACTTACCCCCTATCTCCACGCCCTAATGGGGTTGCCATACAAAATTTACAAAAATGATAAAATGCCCACAACTTCTTCAGAGTTGGCCTTAGAGCAATAAAGTGTACCACCGACCCCTATTAGTTTCTTCTCACAAACATATTCCTAGAACATACTTACCAGCTATCTCCACGCCCTAAGGGGGTTGCCATACAAAATTTACAAAAATGATATGAAAATGCCCACAACTCCTTCAAAGTTGGCCTTAGAGCAATAAAGCATACGACCGACCCCTATTAGTTTGTCCTCCCAAAGATATTCCTAGAACATACTTACCCCCTATCTCCACGCCCTAAAGGGGTTGCAATACAAAATTTTAAATAATGATAAAATGCCCACAACTTCTTCAGAGTTGGCCTTAGAGCAATAAAGTGTACGACCGACCCCCATTAGTTTGCCCTCCCAAAGATATTCCTAGAACATACTTACCCCCTATCTCCACGCCCTAAGGGGGTTGCCATACAAAATTTACAAAAATGATAAAATGCCCACAACTTCTTCAGAGTTGGCCTTAAAGCAATAAAGTGTACAACCGACCCCCATTAGTTTGCCCTCCCAAAGATATTCCTAGAACATACTTACCCCCTATCTCCACGCCCTAAGGGGGTTGCCATACAAAATTTACAAAAATGGTAAAATGCCCACAACTTCTTCAGAGTTGGCCTTAGAGCAATAAAGTGTACGACCGACCCCCATTAGTTTGCCCTCCCAAACATATTTTTAGAATATACTTACCCTCTATCTCCACGCCCTAAGGGGGTTGCCATACAAAACTTGCAAAAATGATATGAAAATGCCCACAACTTCTTTAGAGTTGGCCTTGGAGCCTATTTAAAAATTAGAAATATTTCATAAGTAAAAAAATGGTTAAAAATAAAAAAAGTTTGGGGATTGCGAAAGTACAATGTGAAGGGTATATAAGATTCGGCACAGCCGAATATAGCGCTCTTACTTGTTTTTATATTATTACATGTAAAAGTATGTTCTTTGTTGTTGTTGTAGACTCAAAAAACCGAGGTAGTCTTGGTTTTTTGCTTATATCTCGGTCATTTATCGGGCGATTTTGCTGAATTTCAATACCGATTTTCTCGCGACTATCTGTGACAGTTTGATACCACATTCGGGTCTATGCGATATCGGGGGGCTTCAGAAAGTTGATTTCAACCATAACACGGATAGACGGACAGACGAACATCGCTAAGTCGGCTTCCCTATCTATAAGGATCCAGAATATATATACTTTATGGGGTCCCACATGGATAATAAAGGAATTACAAACGGAACTTATGTGAAGGGTGTAAAAATAAAACCAAAAGTTTTTAAAAGTGATGGCAGTCATTATCCTAAAAATCTTTTCTATCACAATAAAACTTGAAGTCTCTACTTTTAGACGTTGCGCGTTTTTGCGCCATTTTTGTTGGCGAATTTTTTTGAAAATTTCTCTTTTTTTTTAACCTTGTATGTTTACATATGAGTAAGAAACTTTTTTGTGGGTCATAAAACATTTTGATAATTAATTGTTTTTGTAACAGACATTATCTTATTTTATTTTGTTATTATTTTATAGCTTAAAAAGTTTATTTTGTTTTTGTTATTTTTTAATTAAAACGAAATATAAATATTTTATTGTCATTTGAATTTGTTTGCTTATGATTTTATATTTGTTTGGTTATTCACTGTAAATTCTTTTTCATGTAATTTTATGTTTTGTAGTGCAACCGATTATATTATTTTGTTGTTAGTTTATTTATTGTAATTGAGTTATTTTGTCAATATATATTTTTTTAATATTCTTTTGCTCTTTTGTTTATATAAGTTACTCTTTATTACTTTCAATTATATCGCGTTATAAAATATTTTTGTTCTTATTTATATATTTTAAAATAGCTCAATTCCAATGCTTTCCATTATTTGTTATTGATTTCCAATATGTTAAGTTACCTATAAAAGATGAAACATTTTTATTTTATCAATTATTACTACTGGGACTGTCACAGAATAAACATTATATCCAACTAATTCAAACCCCGGTGTTTTTTTTTAATTTTTGTAGAATTATAATTAAATTTGATGGCGAATAAGACGATTGCGTCAGTTCAAGCCACAAATTACTTATAATTTAAAGAAAAGAAATTAAAACACTATACGGAACTGAGGCCGGTTATGACGGTATCGTCTGAATTGACCCTGTTGCAAACCTCATCTCAGAGACTCATCCTCTACATTGGCGCCCAATTTAAAACAACCCTATTAAAAAAAAATTTTTTTTAATTCTAAAAAAGTGGTTTTAGCAAAACTATAGCTGTTAAGCGTAAGGTATTTACATATAATTTATTATTTGTGAGTTTATTTGTGGTTTAAAAGAGCATTATATACAAAAAAATTCGAGTTGTGAGAGAAAGAAAAAATGCGTAGAAGTCCCCGAAGTACTGTAGCAAATACACGTAGTATGTCGCAAAATCCGTTCAACCCAAGTGACACCCCTGTGGGTCCACGCTCATCCACAGTTTCACAAATGGATGAGAGCGCATTTAATTCTGCACAAAATTGGTTGCCTTTACAGTCACAAGGTTCAGTAAACGTTACCCTAACTCAAGGCCAATTTTTAGAGTTAATAGGAGGTCTTAATATAAGACCTGAAACCAAAAATACACTCTCGAACTGTAGTGCTCGTTTTAGTGGCGGACGAAACACCGTAAAGATGGACGATTTTATTGCCACAATTCTCGTTTATAAAGATGCAGAAAATGTATCAGATACTCTGGCATTGGTAAGCTTGCCATTGTTGCTAGAAGGCTATGCTTCTTCATGGTGGCAAGGTGTAAAAAGTGAAGCCACTAATTTTACGCAAGCCATAGAACTTCTTCGAAATGCATTTTCACCCCCTAAGCCAGATTGGCGTATATTTATATATTTAGTCAAGAAAAGCAAAAAGCATTCGAGTCAACTGACAATTTTATCTGCAGAAAACGTCGTTTATTCGCACAGTTATCAGAAAAATTAAGCGAAAACGCTATGCTGAATATTATATATTCACAACTTTTGATAGCAATAAGGGACAAAATCCCAAGAGAGTTATTAAGTAGCTTTCAAAATTTACTGCAAAAGGCTAGAGAAGTTGAAATGCTAATGAAAGAAAATGAAGATTTTAATACGAAAACCACAGTTTCTTTAGAAAAATCGTCTGTTCGTTGTTCGTTCTGAAGAAAAACCATACCGCAGACGTGTGTTTTAAAAAACTAGAAGCGGATAGCCGAGGTAAACCAAAAGTTCAAGAAAGTGTTGTTAACTGCTACGGGTGTGGATTAGCAGGTTATTATTGATCGAATTGTCCAAATTGTAACAATAAAAAAGTCATAAACAGCCCCGAAAAACTGGATTTTAATGCAGTTTATACAACCATAGTAGATCGAGATTTTCCTACAGTGAACATTAATATAAACGGTTTAAACGGAGAGGCATATTTTGATACGGGAGCTCGTACAAGTGTAGCCGGATATTAACTTTTTAAAAAACTTAAGGAAAAAGAGGTAGAATTTCCAAAAGAGGAAACAGTCTACTCAACCATAGTCCACATATTAATTAGCAAGCGTCTAAGACGCATTCGTTTTATCTGTTTACCAAAAGCTCGAGGAAACCGTACCCTTATTGGAATAGATTTCTTAGAGCAAGCTGGAATTGTGCTTGACCTGGCCCAAAGAAATTGACATTTTAAAGATGACCCAAAAACGCTTTTTAGTTTCAAAATGAATAAGCCAAATTTAGTCAAAACTGTCCCAATTACTCAACTTAATATCTCAGGAAATAATCCTGTAGATAATTTTTTTAAATTAGCTTGAAAACACAAATGCTGTTCGTGAAGATATTGAACGTACTCCAAAGAAAGAGTTGTCGTCAGATTATGTTTACTCACCGGCAGGCATAAATAAAATTTTTGAAGATAGTATTCCCGAAGGAACTAACACAGATGTTTATGACTGGGACTTATTCCCACCTTTGAAAAGAAGTAAGCCTGAAAGAAGTAGTAACACGAACCTAAAATCAATGATTGACTTTAATAGTTTTGATCTAAAGCTAAGAGATCTTGAAGGTGCGAACTTATCTAATGATGAAAAGGTTAATCTAAATAAGTTACTTGAAAAGTTTCAATGTATTTTTGAAGATAGTTCAGACCCAATTCCAAATATTGAACATTTTATAAATACTGGTGAACATCCACCCATTGCTTGTACCCCATACCGCATATCTCCAGTAATGAAGGAAAAGCTTGAAAAAGAGATAGATATTATATTGAAGAAAAACATTTTAAAAGAAGAAGAATCTCCATGGGCTTTCCCTGTGGTGCTAATACCGAAGAAAAACGGAGATGTAAGAGTTTGTGTTGACTATCGTCGCCTTAATGCTATCACCACGAGCGGTAAATACCCACTTCCTCGAATGGATGATTTATTGCGTGCAGCAAAAGCAACATCGTTTATGTCAACAATCGATTTAAAGACTGGTTATTGGCAAATAGAAGTAGCCGCAAAAGAAAAAATTAAAACCGCCTTACTACGCCACTTGGTATTTTCGCCTTCAATAGAATGCCGTTTGGTCTCAAAAATGCACCTTCAACGTTTTAACGTTTGGTAGACAAATTTCGATCCGGACTTCCACAAATAACCATTCTAGCATATCTTGATGATATAATTATTTGCTCTGACAGTTTCGAAAACCATCTTAAAGATCTAGAAAAAACATTCGAAAGAATTAGGTTGTTTAAGATACAGCTTAATAGAGAAAAATGTCACTTTTGTATGACCCAAGTTAAATATCTTGGTCACATTTTAACAACTGGTGGTATTAAACCCGACCCTGAAAAGACTGCAGCCACATCTAAAAGACCCTATCCCAAAAACTTAAAGCAGTTAATATCATTTTTGCAGACGTGTTCTTGGTACCGCCGTTTTATACTCAATTTTGCACATATTTCAAAACCATTATCGAATTTAAGAAAGAAAAACGCAAAATGGAAGTGGTCTGAAGAAGAAAGTTTAGCATTTGATAATCTGAAAACCCTTTTAATATCGTCTCCCATACTATAAAAAGTACAAGAAACTAAGCCATTTTTTCTAAAAACTGATGCCAGCAATTATGCGCTTGGCGCAGTTTTACTCCAGGGGGAGAAAGAAGAAGAACATCCGGTTGAATATGCCAGTAGACTTTTACTTCAAGCGGAGCGAAACTACTCAACCACAGAAAGAGAGGCACTAGCTGTAGTTTGGGCAGTAAAAAAGTTTCGTGGTTACATAGAAGGCTCGGAAATTTCAGTTTTAACTGACCACCAACCTTTAAAATGGCTTTTTAGCCTTAAATCACCCACGGGTCGCATAGCCCGTTGGGCTCTGCAACTACAACCCTACAACATAAAATTTGGGTACACACCAGGAAAAAAAAAATGTGGTGGCAGACACATTATCGAGACCACCGTGTACGAAACATACAAATATATCTTGTGAATGTTATTTCATAGAAATAGACTTCCCTCTTCAAGGTTCAGCAGAGGTAAGAAAAGCTCAGCTTGAAGACGGTTATATAAAAACAATTATAAACACATTTGAAACAAATGATGAAAATATCGATTTCTATGCAAATAAAGGCTATTTTTAATTGATGGTATACTCTATCGTTACTGTGCAGACCAAGATGCTGAAAATGGACAGTTAGTGGTACCAATATCAATGCGGAAAACAATTTTGAAGAGATTACATAATGATCCTATGTCAGGCCATTACGGGATTGAAAAAACTATTAAACGTATTTCTCCTCACTACTTTTGGCCTGGCATGAAAGCCGAAATAGCTAATTATATAAAACATTGTATTGAATGCCAAAAATATAAAATAACAAATCGTAAACCAGCTGGATTGTACCGCAAGTACAAGTAATCAAAGATTTGAAGTAATGGCAATAGACCTTGTCGGCCCCTTGCCACGTACAAATCAAGGACATGAATGGATACTAGTAGTCAAAGATATTTGTACCAGATGGGTTGAGTTGTTTCCTTTGAGACAAGCAACAGGTGAAAATTGCGCAGTCGTTATACTAAACGAATTCATATTACGCTATGGAGTACCAAGGCTCATTCATACCGATAATGGATGCCAGTTCATATCAGCTGTTATGCAACAGCTTACATACTGTTTAGGTATTAACCAAACATTTACGCCAGTATATCACCCGCAGGCAAATCCAGTCGAAAGAAAAAATCGAGATTTAAAAACTCAATTGGCTATATGCGTAGAAAAAGAACACACGTCATGAAATCTTAAGTTACCTATGATACGTTTTGCAATGCACACAGCGGAATGCGAGAGGACAGGCTACTCTGCGGCATATTTAACGTTTGGACGTGAGTTACGAAGTCCTTTAGAAGCACACCATGATCTCAAATCAATAATTATATCAGAAAATTTTATACCACAAATAACACCACATTAAATGAATCTTGTAGATACTGTACAGAATGCTCGAGAAGTAGAAGAAAAGCTGCAAGGGAAGAACAAAAGCTATACAAACTTAAAGAAAAGACACCCAGAAGACTTTCAAGTTGGAGATAAAGTTCTTGTTGCAACGCATATTTTAAGCAAAAGCGACAAAAACTTAACATCAAAGTTTGTACCCCGTCGAGATGGACCTTACATTATAACCAACAAGAAAGGGTCATGTTTCACTATTGCCACAGAAGATAATCCTGAAGTACCACCTGGAACTCAACACGTGTCAGATTTAACACTATATAATGGACCTGACAGTGCTTCTATATACCCTATAAGAAACCGAGGTCGCCCAAAGTTCAAAGAAGCTACGCTGAAGTCAATAAGAACCACACAAGAGAAACAACCTGAGATGAAAGAAACCATTAATGAATCACAAAGCGATAGAGATCCCAACAAGAGAACTCTCCGGCCAAGGCATCCCAAGGTGTACAAGTAAAGTTCAGCGACATCATCGGGACGATTTCAGACGTTGAGGGGGAGGCTGTAACAATCATTATCTTATTTTATTTTGTTAATATTTTATAGCTTAAAAAGTTTATTTTGTTTTTGTTATTTTTTCATTTAAATCGAAATATAAATATTTTATTGTCATTTGAAATTCTTTTTCATGTAATTTTATGTTTTGTAGTGCAACCGATTATATTATTTTGTTGTTAGTTTATTTATTGTAATTGAGTTATTTTGTCAATATATATTTTTTTAATATTCTTTTGCTCCTTTGTTTATATAAGTTACTCTTTATTACTTGCAATTATATCCCTTTATAAAATATTTTTGTTCTTATTTATATATTTTAAAATAACTCAATTCCAATGCTTTTCATTATTTGTTATTGATTTCCAATATGTTAAGTTACCTATAAAAGATGAAACATTTTTATTTTATCAATTATTACTACTGGGACCATCACAGAATAAACATTATATCCAACTAATTCAAACCCCGGTGTTTTTTTTAATTTTTGTAGAATTATAATTAAATTTGATGGCGAATAAGACGATTGCGTCAGTTCAAGCCACAAATTACTTATAATTTAAAGAAAAGAAATTAAAACACTATACGGAACTGACGCCGGTTATGACGGTATCGTCTAAATTGACCCTGTTCCAAACCTCATCTCAGAGACTCATCCTCAACATTTTTAAATGTTTTTTATTTAAATTATTGCTGCTTATTTGAAATTAAGTTTTAACAGGTTAAATTAGGTTTTACCCTGACATTGCACGTATAAAAAGTAATGTGCGAGGCAGTAGTTTTTACCCGACCCTAAAGTGGTAATGTCTACCTGTGCGACAGATTTCGTAATGACGCTTTTTTAGGCAACAAAATAAATGTACCTGCCTTTAAAACCTTTAAAAATTGTTAAAAAAAATTATTTTTTAAAGAAAAAGAAATCTGTGCTTTAAAATATAAGTTCCACAATTAAGGTTGTCACGAAATTGTTTTCATTACCCTTTTGAAACTACGAGAGTGAAACGGAAAAAGTTTAAACAAGATTAGAGTTAATACAAATAGAACGGAAATGTAAAGATAAATCTGTTGAGGAGAAATTGCGATTTTTAGATAGAAAATTGTTTGAACTTTCAAATTGTCAAGGACATGGCGACATGTCAGCGGTTAAACCGTGTTCATACAGTTTCAGAAAATTTTTTAATACGCAATGCACAAGGTTTTAATATATGGATCAATTGCCTATTGGGCTGTTATCAGAAAACAATTTCGGATTTACAGGCCGAATTTTGCAAGAAAGTTTTCAAGAGTTCAGTGTAACGTAGATATTATTAATAAACTTTTGTTCAGTTCTGACCCACTGATGACTAGCATAAGATCAACTAAAAAAAGAAGTCATTGCCCTTTGCGAAAGAAGCAGTTTCTTTAATACTTTCCACTGTACGTGATTTTGAAGAGGACTTAGATTTAGAAGAGGCCTTTGAAGAAACAGACGAAGAAGAACAGTACCACTCCTGTTTTTAGTGCAAAAGGATATTTTTTTAATTAAATTAGTTTTTGTTTTCATACTTTAAATTAATTGCTATTGCTATAAATAAGTTATTGTTATACGTAAATTACTTATTTTTAGATCAATTTAATACATTAAATCACAAAAAAGGGACCAACAAGCTTAAAAAAAATTTTTTTGTAAAAATTAGCAAAATATATAAAAAAAATTTTTTTGTATAGGGCCGTTAAAAATTTTATTTTTATAGTATTTGGGCATAAGTTATCCATTATTGTTATTATATCCAAATGTAGGTTTTTTTTAGCTTTCGCTTACGTTTAAAGTTGCTGTTGCCTAACAATAGTATTGAAAACTTAAAAAAAAATAAATTTTTCAGAGATGGTAAGAGTTCTTCTAAGGGGAACTTTTTCCTCCTTGGTCCGATTTTTATTATCTTTAATCCATAAATGCCTATGGCTACAATACATGTTTCTGCCAAGTTTCATCAATCTAGGAGCACTCAGTAATTTTTAAGAAGCTTTATTGTAAAAAATAAAAAGTAATGTCCGGCTAGAATGGCAAAATACCCCTATGTGCGCCAGCTGTTTTTATAATAGGATAACCGGCAATATTTAATAACACAGCTTTCAAAAAAACTCTTGTCACATGCTTACAAAATATGTACATATATATTATATTTAATATTTTTAACATATAAAATGACAATGGAATCACACAGTTTTGCCTCCATTCCCATTTATTTGAGGGAAAAAAACTCGAATGATTTCGTCAAGTTTTTAGTCGGTTTGATTGGGAAAAAAAACTTTTATGTATAAACATTAAACGCGGTAACACATTTAAGACGAAAATTCAGGTTCATCACGAAAACGCTTACCGTACCACGGTTTCGGAATTTGAAAAACAAAACAAAAACTTTTACACCTACCAACTAACGAACCCCTAAGACCTGAAGGTTGTTATTAAGGGTATTGATTCAAATGTGGACCTGGAAGAGAGAAAGGCGAGATTGTGCAGCAAAGGCTTCAAAGCCAAATCTGAGTCGAACTTTTGAAACAGAGAAAAGTATCCCCAACCATTATTCCGAGTGCAGCCTGAGCCTGGTGATGTAAATATTAACAAAAAAGAAACTCACCACTATATGACCTAAAATATATTATGCATCGTAGCGCCACATAAGCGATCTGGGCCCGTACACTGCTTAAATTGCCAAGAATATTGTCGCACCAAAGCTTATTGCAAATTGCCTTCTGTTTGTGTGGAGACCTGAATGCTACTATTTTTGATTTAGTAAGGCGCCCATTAAAGCCAAAAGTAGTTCTTGTCCCTCCCCAGCAGTCAAATATAGCCACTACTTCTATGCATTCACTAACACAGCCAACAACGAGTCAAGTTTCTTATTCTAAAGCATTAAAGTCTAACCAGCCCAACACAAGTAAACATAACCCGTCAACAACACAACAAAATGTGCCAACAAATTTAACTAGGGGCCCCAATTTTAGCCTCCTTGAAGCCGCAATAGACAATAAGGTTAAACAATTTGCGTAGATGAAGGCGCAAATGGCTGACGTGATGCAAAAAATGCAGTCTGCTCTTCTGCAGGCCATGCTTTAAAAACCAAAAGCTTGATGTAATGTTAATGTTCGAAACGCATATGACATCTAAAAGCAGTTTCAAAATTAGAGGCTATACTTTTTACGATTACAAGGATCCCAGAGATAGGTCATGTGGTGGCTCAGCTATATTTATTAAATCAAGAATCAAACACCAATGGAAGGGTGGTCTTCCCAAATGTTATATACAAGCAACAAACGTCTAAGTTAATGAATTTTTAATAACCTTGTTATGTCATCGGTTTATGCTTCATCCGGAGAATCTGGGATCAGTACAACAGTTTTTACAAATCTTTAGGTCCCCGTTTCGTAGCTGCTGGAGACTATAACGCTAAGCACACCTACTGAGGCTCCTGCCTAATTAGTCCTAGAGGTCGTGTCTTGTATGTATCTGTGTCTGAAACGCGACTTTTCGTTATTCTAACTGGACAACCTACTGGCCAACAGATCACAATAAAATTCCAGACGTATTAAATTTTGGCGTTGCAAAATGGTATATCCCCGAGGCTTATGGAGGGCCAAGCATGCTTGGATTTATCTTCTGACCACTCACCCACAATAATCACTATTTGCAGTCCTCTCCAAAAAGCAACTAGTGGTTTTTTCTTAACTGAGAAAGAAGATTGATTAAAATATAAAAAATATATCAGAAAACCAGCCACTAAAAACACCCAGAGACGTCGATGATTGTCTTAAAGCCGTTGAACATGCTTCTTCTACTTATCGTCAGGCCAAGTAAAACAAAATTTTTTTTGCCGATGTGGAAAAGATTTTATCTAAAAAAAAGGAGAACACGAAGAGAATCGCAAAAGCATACATCCCCTCAACCTAAAACTAAGCTGAAAGAATTCACAAACCAATTAAAAAACTTGCCGGAGGTGCACAGAATTGCATCAGTTAAGGATTATTTGGAAGGCCTAGACGCGGCTCCTCAAACAAATTATTCTCTATGGCGAGCAGCCAGATGTCTCAAAAGACCTGTAATCGCAAAACCACCACTGCGCAATCTGAGAGGATCCTGGGCTATAAATGACATAGAAAAATGCGATCAGTTGCAAGTCACTTAAGGAACGTGTTCCAACAAGTGCACTGACGTGAGGGAATTATTGCCTGTTGTTGCTAGACGTCCTGTGAAAATCCGTTTCCGATTTTCAGATGTTGTGGAGGCTATCGTAAACCTAAATGATAAAAATGCTCCTGGTGTTGATAACATTTTTTTTTTCTCATATTTTTATTATTGAATCTTCGCTAATGCGAACTAACAATAAGTATTCAAATCTTAAAACTAAGTAATTTATATTAGTACAGTCAGTACCAGACCAAAATTTAAGTTCTCATAACAAAGTAAATTAATTTAAACAGTTTCATCTAAGTTCAATAGTGTCCCTTCTTTTCAGACGAGTTTGTCCACTATGTTGCAAGATGTTTCGAGCGAGCGGATTTGGATGCGTTTCCAGCTTGTTTGAATACTTGTCCACATAGTTCAGGATTTTGCATTTAACTAGTGGAACTTGTAGATACTTGTGGATGTTGCTGTTTTTAATATACCCAGGAGCACCAGTTATCATTATTAGGATTTTGTTTTGACGACGTTGTATTTTTTCTATGTTAGAGGCGGAAGCAGTGCCCCATAATTGTATTCCGTAGCACCAAATTGGTTTCAAAATCGAATTGTAGAGTAGAAGTTTACAATCAAGACGAAGCACAGAGTTTCTGCCAATTAGCCAATGAAGTTGTGTAGCTTTAAGTTTCATTTGCGTCAACTTCGCATCTATATGCGTCTTCCATGTAAGGCGACGGTCCAGGTGAATGCCAAGGTATTTCGTCTCAAATCGTTGAGGCACCATATGGTTGTTAATAAGGATTGGAGAGCACGTTTCTTTGCGTAAAGTAAACGTTACGTGGGTACATTTTTGCTCATTAATTTTTATTCCTCTTAATTTTTCCCATTTCTCTACTTGGGTTACGTGTTCTTGCAATTGGCACGAAGCCTCTTTAGGGTCTCTTTGAATACTGACAAAAGTGGTATCATCAGCAAATGTAGACGTGTGCGTAAAACTGTTTGCTGGCATATCTGCCGTGTAAAGCAAGTACAAAATTGGAGCTAGGATACTCCCTTGTGGTACACCAGCCCCTATAGGTTGGTAACAACTTATTTGGTTTCCCTCTTTGATTTTAAATTGTCGACCGGATATGTACTTTTCTAGTAGGTTAAAAATATTGGCTGGAAGGTTTAGCTTTAGTTTGTTTAACAGGCTTTCGTGCCATACCTTATCAAAAGCTTGAGAGACATCTATAAAAAGCGCGGAGCAGTACTTTTTTTCCTCGAAAGTTTTTCTTATAACCTGCACCAGTCTGTGAGTTTGTTCTATTGTGCTATGCTGACTTCTAAAGCCAAATTGGTGATCTGGAATGCAGTTGCTTTCATTAAGGACTAGGGTAAGCTTGTTTTTAAGCAGCTTTTCAAACAGTTTTGACAAAGTTGGTAACAAACTTATAGGCCTATATGACTCCGCCTTTGAAGGATCTTTACCAGGCATAGGAATCATCTTTACTAAGGCAACTTTCCATATTGGTGGGAAATGTTCAAGCCGTATTTGGCTGATCGCCAAAGAGAATAATTTGTTTGAGGAGCCGCGTCTAGACCTTCCAAATAATCCTTAATTGATGCAATTCTGTGTACCTCCAGCAAATTTTTTAAGCGATTTGTACACTCTTTTAGCTTCGTTTTAAGTTGGGGCGATCTATGCTGTTGCCATTCTCTTCGCGCTCTCCTTTTTTCAGATAAAAGCTCTTGAACATCGACAGAAAAAATTTCGTTGTATTTGACCTGACGGTATGTTGAAGAAGCATGTTCAACGGCTTCTTTAATGTTTTTATTTAGGATACTCAGGCAATCATCAAAATCTTGGGGAGGTTATAGTGATATGTCTTCCGAGCAGTGAGTGCTAATATATATTTTATATTTTAACCAATTTAATCTTTTAGATAACAAAAAATCACTAGATGCTATTTGGGGAGGACTGCAAATAGTGATAATTGTGGATGAGTGATCAAAATATAAATCCAGAGAGGCTTGCGCCTCAATAAGCTCCGGGGATATACCTTTTGCTACGCCAAAATCTATTACGTCTGAAATTTTATTGTGGTCGGTTGGCCAATAGGTTGGTTGTCCGGTAGAAATGACATAAAGACCCATTTCAGATACGGAATCATACAAGATACGACCTCTGGGACTAATTAAACGGGAACCCCAGTAGGTGTGTTTAGCGTTATAGTCTCCAGCAGCTATGAAGCGGGGACCTAAAGATTTGTAAAACTGTTGTACTGATCCTTCGTTATGGAAAATCTGGGTGGAGAATAAACCGACAAAATAACTAGGTAAGGGAAAAATTCATCAATGCAGACGTTTGTAGCTTGAATATAGCATTCGGAGATGCCACCTAACCATTGGTGTTTAATTCTTGATTTGATTAGTATAGACGAGCCTCCACATGATCTATCCCTGGGATCCTTAGAATCGTAAAATGAATAGCCACTTATTTTAAAAGCGCTTCTAGATGTCATATGAGTCTCCGAAATCATCATTACATCAATGTTTTGGTGCGTTAAACAATATTCAAGTTCGTTTTTGTGTTGGTGGATGCCGTTTGCCTTCCAGAAACAAACCCTCAGGCAGTTCATGGCCTTTTAAGCATAGCCTGCAAAAGAGCAGACTGCATTTTTTGCATTTCTTGCATCATGCCAGCCATTTGTGCCATGATCTGCGTAAATTGCTTAACCATATTGTAAATTACGGCTTCTAGGCGGCTAAAATTTGAACCAGTTGGTTCGTTTGTTGGCTCCTCTTGATAAGTTGTTGGCTGGACAGGCTTGCGTGCTTTGGGCTGGTTAAAGCTTAATACGTTAGCGTAAGAAACTTCACTTGTAGTTGTCTGTGCTAATGGGGGCATATTTGTAGTAGGTATATTTAATGGCTGGGGAGGGGCAGGAGCTACTTTTGGATTGGATGAGCGTTTAACTAAGTCAAAAACAGGGCAACCTCTATAGTTGGCGGTGTGGTTTCCACCGGAATTACTGCATTTCTTCAGCCTTGGATCTTCTTTTGGCTTGTCACAGTTGGTCGTATCGTGCAGATCCCCGCATAAAACACAAACAAAAGGCAATTTACAATATGCTTTGGTGTGGCCATATTCCTGGCAGTTCAAGCACTCTACGGGCCCAGATCGCTTATGTGGCACCTCCACTATAACTCTACGGTGCATAATATATCTTAGATCATATATCGGATGTGTTTCATTTTTTTTTAATTTAATGTCACTGGGCTCAAGCTCCACCCGGAATAATGGTTTAAGGTTTTTTTCCCTGTTCCTTAGGTTTGATACATATTTGACTCTAAAGCCCTTCATGCACAAATTGGTTTTAATTTCCTCCGGGTAAACATTAGAGTCAATACCTTTTATAACTATCTGGACGCCCTTAGCGTTCTTAAGTTGGTAAGTATAGAAACTTTTCTTAAGTTTTTCGAGCTCCGAAATAGTGGTGCCGGAAGCGTTTTCGTCATTCACCTGAATTTTTGTCTCGTATATGTTACCACGTTTAATGTTAGTAACGTAAAAGTTGTTTTCCCCAATCAAACCTACTAAAAACTTTACAAGATCATTCGAATTCCTTTCCCTCAAATAAGTCGGAGGTTGCTTAAAGGACTTTTTTTCAGTAACGGGGGCATAATTATCTTCTTGAAAAATGGCAAAACGATTTTGCGGTGGGGTTGGCCTTTCATCGTCTTTCAACATTTTTGTAGGTTGAGATGTTTCTGCCGATTTCGGACTTCTCCCCCTTTTAAGAACTGTTACGTACCTATCCATCCCTACCTGGATCTAAGTAGCACACGCAGAAATTGGGCCTTAAGCGCCTTTAGCAGCTGTAGGTGCGACACCAGAACTTGATAAAGAAGACCGCGATGAAGATGGCACCTCGGTATTTTTTTATAATTTTTAAACAGAGATTGGGCTAAATTTGCCCTTGTTCAAGACACTTATTTAAATTTAGTGCACTTGCACTTAAATTGTTTGTATTTATTTTTGGTTTCTCACTCAAATAGTTTTTATTGTATTTAGGGTCTCTAATGTTTTCATTGCTAACGGTTGTTGAGCTTAACACAATGTAAGCATTTCGGCTATAAGGCCCTCTGTTACGACGATTACTGTTACTCATTAACCGTTTAGTTTTTTTTTTGTTTTGTTTAGTTTGTTTTTATTTTCGATTCTTACTTATGTCTTGTAGGTATGTATATTAACAATTTATTTTTGTAACTTATTACAAATATCACCTATTACAAATATACCCTCGCGTAGACACGTCCGTACACTACGAGATTAAGAGAGAAACTGATAAAATAAGCAACAAAATGGTTTAGGAGCTACCTTTTATCGCTAAAAGAATTATTCTTTTTATTTTTAATGCCATAATTCGGCTTGAACATTTCCCGCCAATATGGAAAGTTGCCTTAGTAAAGATGATTCCTAAGCCTGGTAAAGATCCTTCGAAGGTGGAGTCTTATAGGCCTATAAGTTTGTTACCAACTTTGTCAAAATTGTTCGAAAAGCTCTTTAAAAACAAGCTGACTCCGATCATGAATGGAAACAACTGCATTCCAAATCACCAATTTGGCTTTGGAATTCAACATAGTACAATGGAACAAACTCACAGACTAGTGCAGGTTATAAGAAAAACCTTTGAGGAAAAGAAGTACTGCTCCGCGCTTTTCATCGATGTTTCTCATGCTTTCGATGAAGTATGGCATGAAGGCTTGTTAAACAAACTAAATTTAAACCCTTCAATCAATATTTTAAACCTATTAGAAAAGTACATAACCGGCAGACAATTTATGATCAAAGAGGGAAACCACTTAAGTTGCTTTTAACCAATACGGGATGGTGTGCCTCAAGGGAGTGTATTACGTTCGATTGTGTACGTGATTTACACAGCAGATATGCCAACCAACAGTTTAACCCACGTCAACATTTGCCGCTTTTCTTGGCCTTCATGAAGACCCTCAAGAGGCTTCGAACCAACTGCAGCAACACGTAACCCAAGTAAAGAAATGGGCAAAGTTTTGGGGAGTAAAAATTAACGAACAAAAATGTACCCACGTAACTTTTACTTGACGCAAAGAAACGTGCTCTCCAATCCTTATTTACAACCATATAGTGTCTCAACGATTTGATACGAACTACCTTGGCACTCACCTGGACCGTCGCCTTACATGGAAGCCACATATAGATGCGAAGTTGATGCAAATGAAACTCAAAACAGCCCAAATCCACTCGCTAATTGGTAGAAACTCTGTGCTACGTCTTAATTGTAAGCTTCTACTCTACTCTCGATATTAAAACCAATTTGGTGCTACGGTATAAAATTATGGGGAACTGCTTCCGCCTCTAACATCGAAAGAATTCAACGCCTTAAAAATAAAATCCTAAGAATGATAACAGATGCTCCTTGGTATGTTAAAAACAGCAACATCCACAAGGATCTACAAGTTCTATGTGGACAAGTAATTAAATAAACTGGAAACACATCCTAATACGCTCGCTCGAAACATCTTGCAACATAGTGGACATACTTGTTTGAAAAGATGGGATACTATTGCGCTTAGATGAGACCATTGAAATGAATTAAATTAATTAGTTGAACTTAAATTTTTAATCTGTCATTGGCTGCACTAATGTAAATTACTTTGTTTTAAGATTTAACTACTTGTTGTTAGTTCGCATAAGCGAAGATTCAATAAAAAAATATGAAAAAAACAAAAAAAGAAACAATATTTTGCAAGATAATGCATATGAAAAATTGAATAAAAGGGGTCCAGTTGTATTGGCCTTACCACTCTCGCTGCTTCTAATAAATGAATTTATTTTTAAGCCTAGATATACATAGATTGTAGTCCAATTTTCTTTCTTATAGTTTTGAAATCGATAACTCTTACAATTTTCAAGAAATTGTATATCAAAACATCTTAAATGTATGTTTGTATTAGTAAAGTTAAAATACCTTTAGCTCAGCTTGCTGCTTTTAATGTCTGTATGCAAAGTTTTTTTATAATAGTGGCAATAGTTTTGAGAAAATTAAGAGTAAACGCATAAATTTTGTTCCCTAAACATAGCCGATTTCAGATTTTGGCTTATATCTCAGTCCGTAGCTTACCGATTTCTCTTATTTATTCTGGTTACGGATTTTTTTTTTTGTTTTCATATTTTTATTATTGAATCTTCGCCTTTGGCGAACTAACAATAAATATTCGAATCTTAAAACTATTTAATTTTTACTATACCAGCCAGTGCTAGCCTAAAATTCAAGTTCTCATAATAAAATTAATTAATTCAGTAGTTTCATCTTAGTGCAATAGTATCCCTTCTTTTCAGACGAGTGTGTCCACTATGTTGCAAAATGTTTCGAGCGAGCGGATTTGGATGTATTTTCAGCTTGTTTAAATACTTGTCCACATAATTAAAAATTTCGCATTTAACTAGTGGAACTTGCAGATCTTTGTGGATGTTGCTGTTTTTAACATACCAAGGAGCACCAGTAATCATTCTTAGGATTTTATTTTGACGACGTTGTATTTTTTCTATGTTTGAGGTGGAAGCAGTGCCCCATAATTGTATACCGTAGCACCAAATTGGTTTTAAAATCGAGTTGTAGAGTAGAAGTTTACAATCCAGACGTAGCACAGAGTTTCTACCCATTAGTCAGTGGATTTGAGCAGCTTTAAGCTTCATTTGAGTCAGCTTCGAATCTATATGAGGCTTCCATGTGAGGCGGCGATCCAGGTGAATGCCAAGATACTTCGTCTCAATTCGTTGAGGCACCGTATGATTGTTAATAAGAATTGGGGGGGCACGTTTCTTTGCGTAACGTAAAAGTAACGTGGGTGCATTTTTGTTCATTTCTTTCAATAGCCCATAACATTGCCCATTTTTCAACTTGGGATACGTGATATTGAAGTTGTTTTGTGGCCTCTTTAGGGTCTTTATGAATTTTGAGAAAGGCGGTATCATCAGCAAATGTCGACGTTGGTTAAGAAGAAGAACTTATTTGGTTTCCCTCTTTAATCATAAATTGTCGGCCGGTTATGTATTTTTCTAATAGGTTAACAATATTAGATGGAAGGTTGATCTTTAATTTGTTTAACAGGAGAGACAGGCTTTTCTTATAACCTGTACCAATCTGTGGGTTTGTTCGATGGTATTATGTTGATTTCTAAATCCAAATTGGTGATCTGAGATGAAGTTATTTTCATTCAGGATCGGAGTCAGCTTGTTTTTAAGCAATATCTCAAACAATTTGGACATATTTGGTATAAGACTTTTAGGCCTGTAAGACTCCACCATCGAAGGATCTTTTCCCGGCTTAAGAATCAACTTTACCAAGGCAACTTTCCATACTGGCGGGAAATGTTCGAGCCGTAATTCGGCGTTAATAATAAAAAGAATTATTTTTTTTTGCTGTGCAAAGCAGCTCTAAAAGCATTTTGTTGCTGATTTCGTCAAAGCCAGGAGCTTTTTTAGCATTTAAATTATTGATAGCCTCTACGACATCTGACAACTGAAAACGTATTTCCATAGGACATCTAGCAACAACAAGCGGTAATTTACTCATGTCAGTGTATGTATTTGGAGTGAAGACATTTGTTAAATGACTTGCGAGCAGATCACATTTTTCTTCATCACTTCTTGCCCAGGATCCTCTCAGATTACGTAGTGGTGGTTTCGCGATAACGGGTCTTTTAAGATATTTTGCTGATCGCCATAGTGAATAATTCGTCTGAGGAGTCGAGTCTAGACCTTCGAGGTGTTCCTTAAGAGATGCCAATCGGTGAACTTCTAGCAAACTTTTCAATTGGTTTGTACATTCAACTTGGCTTTAAGTTGGGGTGATCTGTGCTTTTGCCATTCTCTTCGGGCTCTTCTTTTTTCAGATAAAAGCTGTTGCACGTCGACTGAAAAAATTTTGTTGTATTTTGTCTGACGATAGTAAGAAGAAGCATGATCAACGGCTTTTTTGATGTTCTCATTAAGGCTGCTCAGACAATCATCGATGTCTTTGGGTGTTTTTAGCGGTTGGTTTTCCGAGCAGTGGGTGCTGACAAATTTTTTGTATTTTATCCAATTAACCCTTTTAAATTAAAAAATATCACTAGATGGTATGTGATGAGGACTAAAAATAGTGATTATAGTGGGAGAGTAGTCTGAAGATAAATCCAACGAGGCTTGAGCTTCGGTAAGTTCCGGGGATATACCTTTTGTTACGCCAAAATCGATAGCGTGTGGAATTTTATTGTGATCAGTTGGCCAGTATGTCAGTTGTCCAGATGAAATAACGTTAAGTCCCATTTCAGATACGGAATCAAACAAAACACGACCCCTGGGACTTATGAGGCGAGAGCCCCAGTACGTATGCTTAGCGTTATAGTCCCCAGCAGCTATGAAGCGGGGACCTAAAGATTTGTAAAAACTGTTGAACTGATCCTTTGTTATGGAGAACCTGAGTGGACAATACACTGACGAAATAACTAAGCCATGGAAAAATTCATCAACGCAAACGTTTGTTGCTTGTATATAACATTCAGAGAGACCACCCATCCATTGATGTTTGATTCTCGATTTGATTATTATAGCCGAGCCACCACATGATCTATCTCTGGAATCCTTCGAATCGTAAAAAAAAATAGCCTCTAATTTTGAAATTACTTCTTGATGTCATATGCGTCTCAGAAATCAACATGACACCAATTTTTTGGTTTATTAAAAAATATTCAAATTCGTTTTTGTGTTGGCGGATGTCGTTAGCGTTCCAAAAAAACCCTGAGGCACCTCATGGTCTTTTAAGCATGGCCTACAGAAGAGCAGACTGCATTTTTTGCATTTCCTGCATCATGCCAGCCGTTTGCGCCATGAACTGCGTAAATTGTTTAACCATATTGTCAATTACAGCTTCTAGGCGGCTAAAACTGAACCCGGTTGATTCATTTGTTGGCTTCTTTTGTTGGGTTGTTGGCTGAGTAGGCTTACGTGCATTGGGCTGGTAAGACTTTAATGCGTTGGCATAGGAAACTTGACTTGTAATTGGCTGTGCTAATGGAGGCATGTTTTTAGTTACATATTATATATTTAAAGGCTGGGGAGAGGCGGGAACCACTTTCGGCTTAGATAAGCGTTTAACTGAATCAAAAATGGGACAACCTCTACAGTTGGCCGTGTGGTTTCCTCCGCAATTGCTGCATTTCTTTACCCGAGGATCATCTTTTGGCTTTTCGCACTTGGTCGTAGCATGCAGGTCACCACACACAACACAAACGAAAGGCAACTTGCAATAAGCCTGGATGTGACCATATTCCTGGCAGTTTAAGCTCTGTACGGGCCCAGATCGCTAATGTGGCGCTTCAACTTCATAAATAGGGTTAGTCTCATTCTTTTTTAAATTTACATTACTAGGCTCAAGCTCCACTCGGAATATTGGTTGGGGATACCTTTCTCTGTTTCTAATGTTTGATACAAACTTGGCTTTAAAGCCTTTGCTGAACAAACTGGTCTTAATCTCCTCTGGGTCAATACCTTTAATAACAACCTGGAGACCTTTTGCGTTCTTAAGTTGGTAGGTGAAGAAGCTTTTCTTATGTTTTTTAAGTTCGGAAACCTTAGTACGGTAAGCGTTTTCGTGATTCACTTGAATTTTAGTTTCATAAATGCTACTACGCTTTATGTTCGAAACGTAAAAGTTGTTTTCGCCTATTAATTCAACTAAAAACTTTATGAGATCGTTTAAGTTTTTCTCTCTCAAATATATTGGGGGAGGCTTAAATGACTTCCTTTCGGGTAATGGGGCATCATTTTCCTCCTGCAAAATGGCAAAACGGTTTTGCGATGAGGTCGGCTTTTCCTCATCTTTCAAAATTTTTGCTGGGTTGGTAACCTCTTCCGATTTGGGGCTTCTTCCCCTCTTAAGAACTGTTATATAACGGTCCATTCCTACCTGGACCTTTGGAGCTTGTGAAGAAAATGGACTGTGACCGTCTTTAGCAACTGAAGGTTCAATTTCTATATTCAATAAGGAAGACCGCGATGAGGATGGTACCTCGGTATTTTTTTTATAATTTTTAAAAAGAGATTGGGCTAAATTTGTCTCTTGTTCAAAACACTTATTTAAATTTGGTGCACTTGCACTTGAATTGTTTGTATTTATTTTTCGTTTCTCACTCAAATAATTTTTATTGTATTCAGGGTCTCTAAAGTTTTCATTGCTCACGCTTGTGGAGCTTTACCCTGGAGTACAAATCTTAGTCATTTCGACTAACACTAATCTTCTTTTCGTGCGTAGCTTCTTTGTTGTCATACCGATCGCTCTCATTTTTTTCGTAATTTCCGTCGATGGTGTTCTCTTGCTGTGAGCAGATTAATTTCAACAGTAGGTATTGTAATTTTTGAGTTATAAGGGTCATGTTAGTCAATTGGACTAACAATTAGTAACAAAGTAACTTTTTGATATATATAAAAACATTTCAGTTCTAGAATCAAAATTGTTATTTTTTTAAATTTTTTATTACAGACAACAAAATGAGTTTAAAAAAAGGGTTGAGTAATGATTTAATTACAAAGTTTTTTGAAGACTATGACGAGACTGAAGAAGATAAAAAATTTGAGTGTGCTTACTGAAACAGTGTATGCAACATACAAGCAAATATTTTGAAAATGAATTTTTTTTACGTGATTATTATTTACACTGTTATATTTTATTTACAATTAAACTATTTATTTTAGTTATCGTACTCTTGAACTGGTTTATTAATTTTAAAATAATTTTGACATTAATTTTTTTGATTTCTTTGTTGGTTTGTTTTAAAAATGTATTTTTATTTGCCATGGATTCTAAGCGTCTGACAAATTGTGATAAAATTAAAAAAAAAAACTAGTATTTATATATATTAGTACTCCAGGGTTAACACGATATAAGCATTTCTGCTATTAGGCCGACTGTCACGACGATTACTGTAACTCATTTACCGTTTGCTTTTTTTTTTATTAAGTTTGCTTTGGTTTTTTTTTATTTATGTATACAATATGTATGTATGTATATAATAAAAATTGTTTGGCACCTATTACAAATATTCGCTCTTATTAACACTCGCGTAGCACGTCCGCACACAACGAGTTTAAGATCACGAATATTTTACGGATATTTTCGATAATTTGTCACAAAAACGTAGCTCATAGACTTTTTTTGTTTTTTCCCCATAGTTTTTATTATTGAATCTTCGCCTTTGGCGAACTAACAATAACTATTCAAATCCTAAAGCTAAGTAAATAATATTAGTCCAGCCAGTGCCAGACTTTAATTTAAGTTCTTATAATAGAATTAATAAGCTTCATATAAGCGCAATAGTATTCCTCCTTTTCAGACGTGTCTACTGTGTCCACTATGTTGCAAAATATTCCGAGCGAGCAGATTTTGATGTATTTCCAGTTTATTTAAATACTTGTCCACATAGTTTAGGTTTTCGCATTTAACTAGTGGAACTTGTAGATCCTTGGGGATGTTGCTGTTTTCAACATACCAAGGAGCACCAGTTATCATTCCTAGGATTTTGTTTTGATGGCGTTAAATTTTTTCTATGTTAGATGCGGAAGCAGTGCCCCATAAATGTATACCGTAGCATTAAATTGGTTTCAAAATCATCTTTTAGAGTAACAGTTTACAATCAAGATGAAGTACAGAGTTTCTGCCGATTAGACAATGGATTTGTGTAGCTTTAAGTTTCATTTGCGCCAACTTCACACCTATATGTGTCATCCATCCATGTAAGGCGACGATCCAGGTGAATGCCAAGATATTTCGCTTCAAATCGCTGGGGCACTATATGGTTCTTAATACGGGTTGAGGAGCATGTTTCTTTGCGTAAAATAAACGTTAGGTGGGTACATTTTTGCTCATTAATTTTTATTCCCCACAACTTTGCCTATTCTCTACTTGGGTTAGGTGTGGTTGCAGTTGACTCGAAGCCTTTTTAGGATCTTTATGAATACCGAGAAAAGCAGTATCATCAGCAAATGTTGACGTGTGGGTTAAACTATTGTTTGGCATATCTGCTGTGTAAATCACGTACACAATCGAACCTAATATACTCCCTTGAGGTACACTAGCCCCTATTGGTTGAAAGCGACTTAAGTGGTTTCCCTCTTTTATCATAAATTGTCTGCCGGTTATGTTCTTTTCTAATAGGTTAAAAATATTGATTGGAAGGTTCAACTTTAGTTTGTTTAACAGGCCCTTCTGCCATAATTTATCGAAAGCTTGAGAGACATCTATAAAAAGCGCGGAGCAGTACTTCTTTTCCTCAAAGGTTTTTCTTATAACCTGCACCAGTCTGTGAATTTGTTTGATTGTACTATGTTGACTTCTAAAGCAAAATTGGTGGTTTGAAATGCAGTGTTTCCATTCGTGATCGGAGTCAGCTTGTTTTTAATGAACTCTTCGAACGATTTTAACAAAGTTGGTAACAAACTTATATACCTATAAGACTCCACCTTCGAAGGATCTCTACCAGGCTTAGGAATTATCTTTACTAAGGCAACTTTCCATATTGGCGGGAAATGTTCAAGCCGAATAATGGCATTAAAAATAAAAAGAATAATTCTTTAAGCGATAAAAGGAAGCTCTAAAAGCATTTTGTTGCTTATTTTATCAACACCAGGAGCCTTTTTTATCATTTAGAATAACGATAGCCTCTATGACATCTGAAAATCGGCAACGTATTTCCATAGGACGCCTGACAACAACAGGTGGTAATTCCCTCACGTCGGTGCACGTGTTAGGAGCTAACACGTTCCTTAAGTGACTTGCAAAGGGATCGCATTTTTCTTTGTCATTTATAGCCCAGGATCCTCTCAGATCACGCAGTAGAGGTTTTGCGATAACTGGTCTTTTTAGCCGTCTAGCAGCTTGCCACACAGAATAAATGGTCTGGGAAGACGCGTCAAGGCCTTCTAAATATTTATTCGGTGATGCCATTCTGTGCACCTTCAACAAGTTTTTTAATTGGTTTGTGCATTCTTTGAGCTTGTTTTAAGTTCAGGCAATCTATGCTTTTGACATTCTCTCAAGGTTTTCTTTTTTTCAGATAAAAGCTATTCAACATCTGCAGAAAAAAATTTTGTTGAACTTGGCCTGACGATAAGTAGAAGAAGCATGTTCAACTGCTTTTATCATGTTTTCATTAAGGCTGATCAGACAATCATCGATGTCTCTGGATGTTTTTAGTGGTTAGTTTTCCGAGCAGTGGGTGCTGATATATTTTTTATATTTCAGCCAATCTACTTTTTTAGTTAAGTAAAAATTACTAGTATGATGGGGACTGCAAATAGTGATTATTGCTGGTGAGTTTTACGATTTCAATACTAATTGTTATTTCGCATAAGCGAAGATTCCATAATAAGAAGCATGCCAAAATTTTTAAATTGGCTACTCCCTTGACTGTATCAAAGTGGCAAAACATTATCTTTTAGATGTGAGGACTTTATTTTTTTATTTCTCAACGGTTTTAAAACATTTTTGACCCCCACTAATAGAGAATTTTTATTTTTTAAAAACTAAGATGAAGTAGAAAGTGTCCATCACGTTTTAAAATTAAAAAAACTTTATTTAATTAAAAAATACAAAAGGCTTCCTTGATAGAAATCGGTAGATAAATTTAGGTTATATTTAAAGTAAAGTAAAGTAAAGTTGCATAAATTTACCAAAAATTTACCTTCTAAAGGACTTCCCCATACATTTCATTATAATTTGGACTTTGTTCCAGAAAATTTTTTTCAGTTAAAACAAAGTCATTGTTCCCTTGCATATTCCCAAAAAATTTTCAAATTTAAAGTAGACTTTTAATACCGATTCTCTATGAAAATTTGGTTTTAAACACGTTCGTAAGAAACAAACATTTTGTTTATTTTAAATTAAAAATTTTTTTCAATATGCTCCTTATATATGTATGTACATATATATATATTTATAAGGTTAGTGTTGACGCTATAACAGTGGTCACTCTTGCAATGTATGATATTAGGAACAATATTGTAAAGTTATATGCTACAGGGCTTAGCACCGAAGTACGAGTTATTTTCAATTAATTATCTTCTTTTTTTTAATTTAAGATTATTAACCTTTTTGTTGCTGTTATAATGGATAATTTTGATTACTTGACACGCGATTGGTCTATTTTGGGTCCACATCATCTAGATGAGTTCATACGGCTGTGGAGTGAATACGACCCTGATGCAAAGGGGCGCATTAAGCACTTGGATGTGGTAACTCTATTGAGAAAAATTTCCCCACCTCTAGGATTTGGAAAATTGTGCCCTCATAGAATGGCTTGTAAAAGATTGGTTTCCATGAATATGCCTTTAAACTCAGATGGAACAGTGTTGTTTAATGCAACACTTTTTGCCGTAGTGCGCACCTCATTAAGCATAAAGACAGATGGAAATATTGATGATGCCAACTCTGAATTACGTGCCACCATTAAACAAATTTGGAAACGTACAAATCCTAAACTTCTCGATCAAGTAGTTCCACCGCCTGGAAATGATGATGAGGTTACAGTAGGAAAATTTTATGCTACTTACCTCATTCAAGACTACTTTAGACGATTCAAAAAACGTAAGGAGCAAGAAGGCAAAGAGGGCCAAATGGAAAGTAATACGGTTACTTTGCAAGCTGGGTTAAGAACACTGCACGAGGTGTCGCCTGCATTAAAAAGGGCAATATCAGGCAACTTAGATGAGTTGGCTGAGGAACCAGAACCCATGCATAGAGTAAGTTTTATAAAATTGCCCTTAGCTATTTTAAAATATATCGACTTTTAACGATTTTTGCAGTTTTACTTATTTATTTCTTAAGGCTAATATAAAGCCCTTGAAAAGATTGCCACAAGAAATAAAATCAAAATTATAAATAAAACAAGAAAAACTTAATTTGAATTTTTTGAACTCCTTTGCATTTTGAGCCTAAAAAAATTTAAAACTAAGGGTAATTGGCCCTGACTGGGGTTAGAGGTCAACTAAGTTGCACAAAAGTGGAAATATAAAATAAACGACTATCAAAATAACCAAGCAATGCACTTTTTCAATTTAAGGTTTTACCCAAAAAAAACTTTACTAACACATAAGTAGAAAAGTAAGTGGAATTATCGTCTAGCACTTCTTATAATTCGACCGTAAAAAGGACTTATTTTTTTGCGATGTCTTTAAACGAATCCGCTGTTATTTTGGTAGTCATACCCAAAAAATAAGTACTTTTAAATTTGATGATTTAATGTAAAAAATAACTAGTCGCAAATAGTTTTAAAATAAGTAGAAGACTGTTTTTAATTTTATTTTTTTCTTATATACCTAATATTTTTAATTTAAAAATTTAATTCTTTGTACTTACCGTAGGAGATTCGGACCAGGGATCTTCCGCACTCAAGAACCAGCGCGTTACCTCTATACCACCAAGACACTTTGTTTTCAAATGTAAAATAGCATATTAAAACAACAAGTTTTGTTTTGCTTGATTTGTTGAAGTTATCCGAATAAACTTGATTTATAATATGATTTTTGAAATCATAAGGTGCTTTTAATAAGTCATTACAAATTTAAAAACAAATAGAAGAAAAGTGGCAAATAAGGCTACAAAATAATGAATTAAGGAAGTAATTATAAAAAAGTTCTTGTAAAGTTTTTGCTGGGCATGTCAAGAAATTTTAAGCTAAGGAAGTTGCCACCTTTCTTGTTCTTTTCTGCATTATATTAACTTTTTATCCAGATTCAAGCCGGAACAAAAAAAGGTTAACAAAAGCTTTATTTTCACGCTTATGGTATTGTTTGGGTATTTTTTTAAGATTATGACTAGTTATATAAAATTAAGAAGCTTTTACTTAGATTGCGTACAAACTTCAGTCTTTTTGTCTTAAAAAAAATTCGAAGAGAATGGTTAAAGCACTTAATTTAAATAAGAAAATATTAACACTAAACTTAGTAAATCCCTAGTAAAAGTGAAATCTCTGCGTACGCGTTTCAATCAGCAAGCAGAATTTGTAACCAAACCCGGCATACAGTGGACCATTTTACGAGAAGGCGGCCAAAACTATTTTTTTTATTGTAACCGATTGAAAAATTTTAAAGCTTATTTGAAAGCTAAAACTTTATTTAAACTATATCACAGAGTCATTCAAAACGTGCATTTTCAATATTTTGATGAAATGAGAAATTTTGTAGTCAATTTTTGATTTTAAAACATACATAGTTATAGATTTTTAGTTTTCAAAGATTTTCAAACAAATAAATGTTGTGTAGTTACCTCATTTGTAAGATATTAGTGCTAGAAAAATAGTATTTATGGCTTTTATAAATTAATTTTATTTAAGGTCCACATTTTCCTAAACTCTTTTACTTAATAGAGCATAACTTTTGGACGTCAAAAGGGAATAAAACTAGTAAAAGCGCTGTGTTCGGTTGTGCCGAATCAATCTTATACGATATACTCTTCACATTAGTCATTTTGTATACCCAGTCACCTGATCTAGGCAAATTGTTTTCAAACCGCAAATAATATTATTATTTGTAGTGGGCTTAAAGTCCATATCTATCATAATTTTCGGAATATAAACAATTGAACAATTCTATCGACTTCCCTTTCTATAAGGATCCAGAAAATGTATACCTTATGGGGTCGCAGATTGATGTTAAAGAAATTACAAACGGAATTTCAAACTGATAATAAGGCATTACAAATCATTTATTCAATTATGTGTTATAAATTTTGATTTGGAGGTTCAACTTTAGTTTGTTTAACAGTCGTTCATGCCGTACTTTATCGAAAGCTTGAAAGACATCTATAAAAATTGCGGAGCAGTATTTTTTTTTCTCAAAGCCCTTTCTTAAAACCATTATTCGGAGTAGAGTTTTAGCATAGTGATGTCAAATTAAAGAAAAATAAGACACATCCCATATATGATATAAAATATATTATGCATCGCAGTTGCTCTCTTAATCTCGTAGTGTACGGACGTGTCTACGCGAGTGTATATTTGTAATAGGTGATATTTGTAATAAGTTACAAAAAAAAAAATTGTTAATATACATACCTACATACAAGACATAAGGGAGAATCGAAAATAAAAACAAACTAAACAAAACAAAAAAACCATACGGTTAATGAGTAACAGTAATCGTAGTGACAGTGGGCCTAATAGCCGAAATGCTTACATTGTGTTAAGCTCAGAAAGCGTTAGCAATGAAAACATAAGAGACCCTGAATATAATAGAAACTATTTAAGTGCAAAACCGAAAACAAATACAAATAATTTAAGTGCAAGTGTGCCTAACTTAAATAAATGTACTGAACAAGGGACAAATTTAACCCAATCTCTGTTTAAAAATTATAAAAAAAATACCGAGGTGTTATCTTTATCGCGGTCTTCTTTATCAAATTCTGGTGTCGCACCTACAACTGCAAAAGGCGCTCCAGGCCCAATTTCTGCGTGTGCTCCTAAGATCCAGGTAGGAATGGACAGGTACGTAACAGTTCTTAAAAGGGGGAGAAGTCCGAAGTCGGCAGAAGTAAGTCAACCTGCAAAAATTCTAAAAGACGATGAAAGGCCAACCACATCGCAAAATCGCTTTGCCATTCTGCAAACAGATGATAATGATGGCCCCGTTACGGAAAAAAATTATAAGCCTCCTCCAACTTATTTGAGAGAAAAAAACTCGAACGACCTCATTAAATTTTTAGTTGCATTAATAGGCGAAAAGAACTTTTATGTGTCGAACATAAAACGTTGTAACATATATGAGACCAAAATTCAAGTAAATCACGAGAACGCTTACCGCGCCACGGTGTCGGAATTTGAGAAGTTAAAAAAGAACTTTTACACTTACCAGTTAAAAAACGCAAAAGGCCTCCAGGTAGTCATAAAAGGAATTGACTCAAATGTTGACCCGGAGGAGATAAAGATAAAGATTTGAGCATACCTCTTCATATGCCAAGAAACTTCTAGGTAATTTCTAGATAATTTTCTTAAAATTCGAGTACTTCTCTTAATTCATAAAATAGTTCATACTCAAAAACCTTTCTATCTGTTTGCCAAACTACGATTTGCCAGATCGCTTAGGGGTAAAATCGTCATTATCCCTAAATACAGGCACCTTGTGTCTGAATGTCAGTTTTATATCAATGGTACTCGCCTTTGGAATTCACTACTATCAAACCAACAAATTAATAGCAACACAAACAGTTTTAAAAATTTTTTGTTTAATCATTTTGTTTAAAATTTTTTGTTTAATCATTTTGCTTAAATTTAACTTTTAATATTTAAGCGTTACTTTGTTGTATGTATCTTTAATTGTGAAATTTGTTCGATTATTTTCACTTTTAATTCTATGTAATTAGATTAGTTATTGCATAATTTGTATTCCTATACTTTAAATATAAGATATAATCTTGTTGTATAGGAACTAACGAGAAATAAATAAATAAATAAATAAAAAAAAAAACACTGCCAACTACAGAGGTTGTCCTGTCTTTGATTTAGTTAAGCGCTCATCTAAGCCGAAGGTAGTTCCTGCCCCTCCCAAGCCGTTAAATATACCAACAACAAACATTCTCCAGTTAGCACAGCCAACTACAAGTCAAATTTCTTACGCAACGGCACTAAAGTCAAACCAGTCCAATGCACAAAGGCCAAACCAACCAACCACACAACAACAAGTGCCAACAAGTGAACCAACTGGTCCCGATTTTAGCCGCCTGGAAGCCGTAATTGACAATATGGTCAAACAATTTACGCATATAATGGCGCAAATGGCTAGCATGATGCAGGAGATGCAGAAAATGCAGTCTGCTCTTCTGCAGGCCATGCTTAAAAGACCATGAACTGCCTCAGGGTTTGTTTCTGGAACGCAAACGGCATCCGCCAACACAAAAACGAGCTCGAATATTTTTTAACACACCAAAAAATCGATGTCATGTTGATTTCCGAAACTCATGTGACATCTAGAAGCACTTTTAAAATTAGTGGATACAATTTTTATGATTCAAAAGATCCCAGGGATAGATCCTGCGGTGGCTCTGCTATTTTAATCAAATCAAGAATTAAGCACCAATGGTTGGGTGGCCTATCTGAATGTTATATGCAAGCAACAAACGTCTGCATTGATGAATTTTTCAATTACCTACTTATGTCGTCAGTTTATTGTCCACCGAGATTCTCCATAACGAAGGATCAGTAAAACAGTTTTTACAAATCTTTAAGTCCCCGCTTCATAGCTGCTGGAGACTATAACGCCAAGCACACGTACGGGGGCTCCCGACTAATTAGTCCCAGAGGTCGTGTCTTGTATGATGCCGTGTCTGAAATGGGACTTTATGTTATTTCAACTGGACAACCAACCTACTGGCCAACAGACCACAATAAAATTCCAGACGTAATTGATTTTGGCGTAGCAAAAGGTATATCCTCGGAGCTCATTGAGGCTCAAGCCTCCTTGTATTTATCTTCTGACCACTCACCCACAATAATCACTATTTGCAGTCCTCACCAAATAGCAACTAGTGAGTTTTTCTCATCTAAAAGGAAATATAAAAAATATATTAGTACCCACTGCGCGGAGAACCAACCGCTAAAAACTCCCGGAGACATAGATGATTGTTTGAGCGTCCTAAATGAAAACATTAATAAAGCCGTTGAACATGCATCTTCTGCCTACCGCCAGGCTAGGTACAACAAAATTTTCTCTGAAGATGTGGAAAAGCTGGTATCTGAAAAAAGAAGAGCCAGCATGGAATGGCAAAAACATAGATCGCCCCAACTTAAAACTAAACTGAAAGAATGTACAACCCAACTAAAAAGCTTGTTGGAGGCTCACAGAATGGCATCACTGAAAGAGTACCTGGAAGGTCTAGACGCGACTCCTCAGACAAATTATTCCTTATGGCGATCAGCCAGACGTCTTAAAAGACCTGTTATCGCAAAACCACCACTGCGCAATCTGAGAGGATCCTGGGCTAGAAATGATGAAGAAAAATGCGATCTGTTCGCAAATCACTTCAAAAACGTATTCACTCCCAATACATGCACTGACGTGAGGGAATTACCGCCTGTTGTTGCTAGACGTCCTTTAGAAAACGTTTCCGATTTGCAGATGTTGTAGAGGCTATCGCTAATCTTAATGGTAAAAAAGCTCCTGGCGTTGACAAAATAAGCAACAAAATGCTAATAGAGCTGCCTCTTACTGCTAAAAGAATCATTCTTTTTATTTTTAATGCGATAATTCGGCTTGAACATTTTCCGCCTATATGGAAAGTGGCCTTAGTAAAGATGATTCCTAAGCCTGGCAAAGATCCCTCGAAGGTAGAATCTTATAGGCTCATAAGTTTGTTACCCACAATGTCAAAATTGTTCGAAAAACTATTAAAAAACAAGCTAAATCCGATACTGAATGACAACAACTGCATTCCAAATCACCAATTCGGCTTTAGAAGTCAACATAGTACCATCGAACAAACTCACAGGTTGGTACAGGTTATAAGAAAAGCCTTTGAGGAAAAGAAGTACTGCTCCGGGCTTTTTATCGATGTCTCACAAGCTTTCGACAAAGTATGGCATGAAGGCCTTCTAAACAAACTAAAGCTCAGTCTTCCAGCTAATATTTTCAACCTTTTAGAAAAATACATAACAGGCCGACAATTTATGATCAAAGAAGGAAACCAAATAAGTTGTTCCCAACCAATAGAGGCTGGTGTCCCTCAAGGAAGTATACTAGGTCCAATTTTGTACTTGCTTTACACGGCAGATATGCCAACCAATAGTTTCACACACAGGTCGACATTTGCTGACGACACTGCTTTTCTTAGTATTCACAAAGACCCTAAAAAGGCTTCGAACCAGCTGCAACAACACGTAACCCAAGTTGAGAAATGGGCAAAGTTATGGGGAATAAAGATAAATGAACAAAAATGTACCCACGTAACTTTTACTTTACGCAAAGAAACATGCCCTCCAATCACTATCAACAACCATAATGTGCTTCAACGATCTGAGACAAAATATCTTGGTAATCACCTAGATCGCCGCCTTACATGGAATCCTCATATAGATGCTAAGCTGATGCAAATGAAACTTAAAGCTGCTCAAATCCACTGGCTAATTGGTAGAAACTCTGTGCTACGTCTTGATTGTAAGCTTCTACTCTACAACTCGATTTTAAAACCAATTTGGTGCTACGGTATACAATTATGGGGTACTGCTTCCGCCTCTAACATCGAAAAAATCCAACGCCGTCAAAACAAAATTCTAAGAATGATAACTGGTGCTCCTTGGTATATCAAAAACAGCAACATCCACAAGGATCTAGAAGTTCCACTTGTAAAATGCGAAATCTTGAAATATGTGGACAAGTATTTAAATAAGCTGGAATCACATCCAAATCCGCTCGCTCGAAGCATCCTGCAACATAGTGGGCACACCCGCCTAAAAAGAAGGAATACAATTGCTCTTTGATGAAACCTTTGAAATTAGTTAATTTTATTGTGAGAACTTAAATTTTAGTCTGGTACTGACTGGACTAGTATTAACTACTTAGTTTTAAGATTTGAATACTTATTGTTAGTTCGCTTAAGCGAAGA
The DNA here is from genome assembly GCA_963583895.1 of Melanophora roralis. NCBI lineage: Eukaryota > Metazoa > Arthropoda > Insecta > Diptera > Rhinophoridae > Melanophora > Melanophora roralis. The sequence continues at coordinate 2,474,372 of OY757192.1, read as the reverse complement.
TTCAATAATAAAATATATGAAAAAAAAAATGCATCGCAGAGTTACAGTGGAAGTTGCACATAAGCGATCTGCCCCCGTACAGTGTTTGAACTGCCAAGAATTTGGCCACACTAAAGCTTTTGCCTTTTGTTGGTGTTGTGTGTGGGAATTTGCATATTACAACCAAGTGCGGCAAACCAAAAGATGATCCTATGGTTAATAAATGCAGAAATTGTGGTAGAAATTACACTGCCAACTAAAAAGGTTGCCCTGTTTTTCAATTAGTTAAGGCATTCATCTAAGCTGAAAATAGTTTCTGACCCTCCCCAGTCGTTAAATATACCACCTACAAATATTCCTCCATTAGCACAGCCAACTACAAGTCAAGTTTCTTCCGTCAACGCATTAAAGCCTTAAAGCCTAACGCACGTAAGCCTAACCAGCCAACAACACAACAAGTGCTGCCAACAAACGAACCAGCCGGGCTTAATTTTAACCGCTTGCAAGCCGTAATTGGGAATATGGTTAAGAAATTTTCGCAGATCATGGTGCAAATGGCTGGCATGATGCAGGAAATGCAAAAAATGTAGTCTGCTCTTCTGCAGGCCATGCTTTAAAGGCCATGAACTGCCTCAGAGTTTGTTTCTGGAACGCAAACGGCATCCGCTGACACAAAAATGAGCTCGAATATTTTTTAACACACCAAAACATTGATGTAATATTGATTTTCGAGACTCATATGACATATATAAGCACTTTTAAAGTGGCTTTACTTTTCACGACGCGAAAGATCCTAGGGATAGATCATGTGGTGGCTCTGCTATATTTATCAAATGAAGAATTAAACACCAATGGTTGGGTGGCCTCTCGGAATGTTATAGCTACGCAAACGTCTGCATTTTTTCACAACCTAGTTATTTCATTAGTTTATTTTCCACCCAAATTTCTTATAACGAAGGATCAGTATAACAGTTTTTACAGATATTTAGATCTCCGCTTTAAATCTGCTGGAGACTATAACGGTAAGCATTCGTACTAGGGCTCCCGCCAAATTGGTCCCTGAGGGCGTGTCTTGTATTTTTATTTAACTATTTTAAAAATGAACTGTAAACCACCTTGTTATAACCTTTTGCACGCGTTATTGCCATCTTGGAATACACTGCAGTGATCGTTTAGTTGGAATGACTACGCGAATTCAGGTGGTTCTCTAAAGATACCCGTTCCAGTTCCAGTGTCCGTCTTAGACCCGTCGATGTACATGGCCGTTCCCTTAAGTGACATGTGGCCTTATTTTTTAAAATTTTGTATCGCAACTATGTTAGGGGCTGGAGATAGAGAATAAGTATGTTCCACAAGAATGTTTGGATGGAAAAAATAATATGGGTCGGTCCTACATTTTACCTTTGTAGGAGAACCCTGGAAGCCGTAGGAGCGTTTTTAAAAATGTTTATATTAAGCTTTGTATGGCAACGCTGTTATATGTATGAACACTTATACTAATAAAATTTTTGTTTTGGGTGTGTTTCAATAATATCAACATGAATGATTCTGTTTTTTTCTTTTTTTATTATTACATGTAAAAGTATGTCCTTTGTTGTTGTTGTAGACTCAAAAAAACGAGGTAGTCTTGGTTTGTTGCTTATATCTCGGTCATTTGTCGAGCGATTTTGCTGAATTTCAATACCGATTTTCTCGCGACTATCTGTGACAGTTTGATACCACATTCGGGTCTATGCGATTTTGGGGGGCTTCAGAAAGTTGATTTAAACCATAACACGGTCAGGCGAACATCGCTAAATCGGCTTCCCTATCTATAAGGATCCAGAATATATATACTTTATGGGGTCCCAAATGGATAATAAAGGAATTACAAACGGAATGACCAACTTATGTAAATATACCCTTATCACTTATGTGAAGGGTATAATTAAGAACGCCTAACATAAACATATTATTAAACAATCAAAATCTCTCGAAACCTTTAATTGACTGTGCCACTCGGTGGTCATCTACTTTTGATATGTTATCATCTCTCCTAGATGACAAAATAAAAGAATTTTGCGAAAGCTAAGCTAAGGCTAACAATGATTTTTTTATATGCCCGAAAATGGGGAAATATATAAAGGACGTTGTGGAAGCATTGCGACCAGCAAATATAGCCACAAAAATCCTTCAAAAAGAGCAACTTAAATTTGGAGACAATTGAACTTCAGAAAGTTACAAACAATTTTTAATTCAATTTACTTAAGGAAATAAAAAAGAAGGAGAAAATTATTTTTGAGAATGAAGCCCTTCTAGGTGCGCTTTTCTTGGATACACGTTTAAATATTGTTCTTAAAGGTTTGAACGGGCAATTGATCCTATTGTAAAAGTACACTTAAAAAATTATTACAGTAACTGTTAGTATTTTAGGAAGTATTCCGTAAAGTTGTTTTTAAATGAAAAACTAGTTAAAATTTAATATAAAATTTAAACAAAAATACTGATTTTCCGTTTCAGTTAATTCTGTCAGTTATTATACCCTTCACATAAGTGATAAGGATATATATAAGTTTGTCATTCCGTTTGTAATTTCTTTATTATCCTCTTGGGACCCCATAAAGTATATATATTCTGGATCCTTATAGATAGGGAAGCCAATTTAGCGTTGTCCGTTTGTCCGTGTTATGGTTGAAATCAACTTTCTGAAGCTCCCCATATCGCATAGAACCGTAAGTGGTATCAAACTGTCAGAGATAGTCGCAATAAAATCGGTATTGAAATTCAGCAAAATCGCCCGATAAATGACCAAGATATAAGCAAAAAACCAAGACTATCTCCTTTTTTTCAGTCTACAACAACAACATAGAACATACTTATGTATGTAATAATAAAAAAAAACAACAAAAAAATAACGAAAAAAAAAAACAGAATCTGCCATGTTGGTATTATTGAACCACAGCCAAAACGAAAATTTTATTAGTATTAGTATTCATACATATAACAGGGTTGCATTAAAAACTTAATTTAAACATTTTTAAAATCGCTACTACGGCTTCCAGGGTTCTCCTACAAAGGTAAAATGTAAGACCGACCCGAATTATTATATCCATCCAAACATTTTTGTAGAACATACTTACCCTCTATCTCCAGCCCCTAACATGGTTGCCATACAAAATTTAAAAAAATTAAGTAAGAAGGTTGCCTTACAAAATTTAAAAAAATGATATGAAAATGCCCTCAACTTCTTCAGAGTTGGCCTTAGAGCAATGAAGTGTACGACCGACTCCTATTAGTTTCTTCTCCTAAACATATTCCTAGAGCATACTTACCCCCTATCTCCACGCCCTAAGGGGGTTGCCATACAAAATTTACATAAATGATGCAAACATATTCCTAGAATATACTTACCCCCTATCTCGACGCCCTAAGGGGGTTGCCATACAAAATTTACAAAAATGATGTAAAAATGCCCACAACTTCTTCAAAGTTGCCCTTAGAGCAATAAAGTATACGACCGAACCCTATTAGTTTCTTCTCCCAAACATATTCCTAGAACATACTTACCCTCAATCTCCACGCCCTAAGGGGGTTGCCATACAAAATTTACAAAAATGCTATGAAAATGCCCACAACTGCCTCAGAGTTGGCCGTAGAGCAATAAAGTGTACGACAGAGAGCCCCATTAGTTTGCCCACCCAAACATATTCTTAGAATATACTTACCCCCTATCACAACGCCCTAAGGGGTTTGCCATACAAAATTTACAAAAAGTATGTAAAAATGCCCACAACTTCTTCAGAGTTGGCCTTAGAGCAATAAAGTGTACGTCCGCCCCCCATTAGTTTTTCCTCCCAAACATATTCCTAGGATATACTTACCCTCTATCTCCACACCCTAAGGGGGCTGCCATACAAAATTTACAAAAATGATGTAAAAATGCCCACAACTTCTTTAGAGTTGGCCTTAGAGCAATAAAGTGTGTGACCGACCCCTATTAGTTTCTTCACCCAAACAGACTCCCAGAACATACTTACCCCCTATCTCCACGCCCTAAGGGGGTTGCCATACAAAATTTATACAAAATGATATGGAAATGCCCACAACATCCTAAGAGTTGGCCTTAGAGCAATAAAGTGTACGACCGACCCTCATTAGTTTGCCCTCCTAAAGATATTTCTAGAATATACTTATCTCCTATCTCCACGCGCTAAGGGGGTTGCCATACAAAATTCACAAAATGGATATGAAAATGCCCACAACTGCTTTAGAGTTGGCCGTAGAGCAATAAAGTTTACGACCGAGCCCCATTAGTTTACCCACCCAAACAGACTCCCAGAATATACTTACCCCCTATCTCAACGCCCTAAGGGGGTTGCAATACAAAACTTACAAAAATTATGTCAAAATGCCCACAACTTTTTCAGAGTTGGCCCTAGAGCAATTAAGTGTACGACCGCCCTCCATTAGTTTGCCCTCCCAAACATATTCCTAAAATATAATTACCCTCTATCTCCACGCCCTAAGGGGGCTGCCATACAAAATTTACAAAAATGATGTAAAAATCCCCACAACTTCTTCAGAGTTGGCCTTAGAGCTATAAAGTGTGTGACCGACCCCTATTAGTTTCTTCTCGTAAACATATTCCTAGAACATACTTATCCTCTATCTCCACGCCTTAAGGGGGTTGCCATACAAAATTTACAAAAATGTTATAAAATGCCCACAACTGCTTTAGAGTTGGCCGTAGAGCAATAAAGTTTACGACCGAGCCCCATTAGTTTGCCCTCCCAAACATATTCCTTAAATATACTTACGCCCTATCTCAACGCCCTAAGGGGGTTGCCATACAAAATTTACAAAAATTATGTAAAAATGCCCACAACTTCTTCAGAGTTGGCCCTAGAGCAATTAAGTGTACGACCGCCCCCCATTAGTTTGCCCTCCCAAACATATTCCTAAAATATACTTACCCTCTATCTCCACGCCCTAAGGGGGCTGCCATACAAAATTTACAAAAATGATGTAAAAATGCCCAGAACTTCTTCAGAGTTGGCCTTAGAGCAATAAAGTGTGTGACCGACCCCTATTAGTTTCTTCTCCTAAACATATTCCTAGAACATACTTACCCTCTATCTCCACGCCTTAAGGGGGTTGCCATACAAAATTTACAAAAATGTTATGAAAATGCCACAACTTCCTTAGAGTTGGCCTTAGAGCAATAAAGTGTACGACCGAGCCGAGCCCCATTAGTTTTCCCTCCCAAACATATTTCTAGAATATACTCACCCCTTACCACAACGCCCTGAGGGGGTTGCCATACAAAATTTACAAAAATTATGTAAAAATACCCAGAACTCCTTCAGAGTTGGCCTTAGAGCAGTAAAGTGTGTGACCGACCCCTATTAGTTTCTTCTCCTAAACATATTCCTAAAACATACTTACCCTCTATCTCCACGCCTTAAGGGGGTTGCCATACAAAATTAACAAAAATGTTATGAAAATGCCCACAATTGCTTTAGAGTTGGCCGTAGAGCAATAAAGTTTACGACCGAGCCCCATTAGTTTTCCCTCCCAAACATATTCCTAAAATATACTTACCCCCTATCTCAACGCCCTAAGGGGGTCGCCATACAAAATTTACAAAAATTATGTAAAAATGCCCACAACTTCTTCAGAGCTGGCCTTAGAGAAATTAAGTGTAGGACCGCCCCCCATTAGTTTGCCCTCCCAAACATATTCCTAGAATATACTTATCCTATATCTCCACGCCCTAAGGGGGCTGCCATACAAAATTTACAAAAATGATGTAAAAATGCCCACAACTTCTTCAGAGTTGGCCTTAGAGCAATAAAGTGTGTGACCGATCCCTATTAGTTTCTTTTCCCAAACAAATTTCTAAAACATACCTACCCCCTACCTTCACGCCCTAAGGGGGTTGCCATACAAAATTTACACAAAATGATATGGAAATGCCCACAACTTCCTCAGAGTTGGCCTTAGAGCAATAAAGTGTACGACCGACCCCCACTAGTTTGCCCTTCAAAAGATATTTCTAGAATATAATTACCTCCTACCTGCACGCCCTAAGGGGGTTGCCATTCGAAATTTACAAAAATGATATGAAAATGCCCACAACTGCTTCAGTGTTGGCCGTAGAGCAATAAAATGTACGACCAAGCCCCATTAGTTTGCCCTCCCAAACATATTCCTTAAATATACTTACCCCCTATCTCAACGCCCTAAGGGGGTTGCCATACAAAATTTACAAAAATTATGTAAAAATACCCAGAACTCCTTCAGAGTTGGCCTTAGAGCAGTAAAGTGTGTGACCGACCCCTATTAGTTTCTTCTCCTAAACATATTCCTAAAACATACTTACCCTCTATCTCCACGCCTTAAGGGGGTTGCCATACAAAATTTACAAAAATGTTATGAAAATGCCCACAACTGCTTTAGAGTTGGCCGTAGAGCAATAAAGTTTACGACCGAGCCCCATTAGTTTGCCCTCCCAAACATATTCCTTAAATATACTTACCCCCTATCTCAACGCCCTAAGGGGGTTGCCATACAAAATTTACAAAAATTATGTAAAAATGCCCACAACTTCTTCAGAGTTGGCCCTAGAGCAATTAAGTGTACGACCGCCCCCCATTAGTTTGCCCTCCCAAACATATTCCTAAAATATACTCACCCTCTATCTCCACGCCCTAAGGGGGCTGCCATACAAAATTTACAAAAATTATGTAAAAATGCCCACAACTTCTTCAGAGCTGGCCTTAGAGAAATTAAGTGTAGGACCGCCCCCCATTAGTTTGCCCTCCCAAACATATTCCTAGAATATACTTACCCCCTATCTCAACGCCCTAAGGGGGTTGCCATACAAAATTTACAAAATTATATGAAAATGCCCACAACTTCTTCAAAGTGGGCCTTAGAGCAATAAAGTGGACTACCGACCCCTATTAGTTTCTTCTCCCAAACATATTCATAGAACATACTTACCCCCTATCTCCACGCCACAAGGGCCTGCCAGACAAAATTTACAAAAAATGATATGGAAATGCCCACAACTTCCTCAGAGTTGGCCTTAGAGCAATAAAGTGTACGGCCGACCCCCATTAGTTTGCCCTCCCAAACATACTCCTAGAATATACTTACCCCCTATCTCAACCCTCCAAGTGGGTTGCCATACAAAATTTGTAAAAATTAGGAAAAAAAACCCCTACAACTTCCCCGTCACCTGTGGAGCGTTAAAAAATGACACCGACCTCTATTTAAAAATTAGAAATATTTGATAAGTAAAAAAATTGATAAAAATAAAAAAAGTTTGGGATTTCGAAAGGTCATTGTGAAGGGTATATAAGATTCGGCACAGCCGAATATAGCGCTCTTACTTGTTTTAAGTAATATTTAATTTTGTTAATTTTTTTCTGATACATTGTGTTTTGCTGTAAATGACAAAAAATCCAGTTAATTTTAGACGAATATGTTAGTTATTTTTTTGATGTCTGAATTTGAATGAAATATTTTAATGAATATTTAGTTGGATGGTTTTTAAATGGATATTCAGTTATTTTAAGTAGCATTTCCAGTTGATTTTACATAAATAATTTTTTGAGTTTAAGTGTCAGAATGAACACCATATCTCAAAACTTTAACATAGCTCCTGATGGCGGTGCAAACTGCAGCTTGAGTACATCATCTGACTGTGTAGAAGCAGTTCTCAAGAGTATGGCAAAAAATTCCTCTTTAACCCTAAACAATTGCAAATTACGTGAGTTGCTAAATGCTTATAGAAATTAAAAGCGTGTACAAAGGCACATAAATGTTCTTAATTGGTGGAAAAACAAGGTTAAACTAAGCCAGAACTATATGTTATAGCAAAAGTTGTATTAGCTGTACCAGGTATACAAGTTAATGTAGAAAGATTATATTCGGCCGTAAAATATATATTGAACCCTAGCCGCAATAGGTTTGTAAGAGATTTTATTGGTAGTTTACCAAACTTTTGTTCTAAGCCACTTGGCCAGAATTTAATATAATCACTCTGTTTTATTTTTAATTTGAATTCATTATTTAATTTACTTTATTATAAATTTATTTTAGTTTATTTTATTTATTCTTAATTTTAATTTTTAAGTATAAGCCGCTCCTTGCGGAGAACATATTAAAACTTCTACTTCAATCAAGTTATTTTACAATTCTTCTCTTGTTTCTGCCTCTTGCAGAAAAATCAAATTACTTGTGGATATTTAGGCAATGTTAAGATGTATACACTTACATACAGACGTACAAGCATAAACCATGATCTGATTTTGTACCTGCAGTTACACTTGTTGTTGGTACAAGAATGTGTATTTATTCTGCTGGTAAATGTACGTAAATATGTATGAAGGTATGTTGTATGCACTTGCATTCGAATATTTTCAAAAATGTTTTAAAATTTAACAGTTAGATCAATTTTAATAACTTTGTAAACAAATGACAGCATAAAGGAGAAATAAAGATAAATATAATGTGTGTACATACTTATTTGAATACAATTATTGGGGTTTGCAGTTGATGTAATTTTTAATAACCGTTTGGGGAAAAAAATCCCAAACATTCTCCCCGCGAAGAACAGTGGTTCTTAGGTAGTAGATAGTGGGTTATCTTCATTATAGATTTTATTGGATGGCAAAAAGCTAATTTTAGTCATAGGGCGCTTGATGTACTTGCCGTTGCAGTAAAGCGTAACTACTCGCACTAATCCATCTATACCGGGACGTAATTCTTCAACTTTGGCAAGTGGTGTACTTCGTTCGTGCAAAAGTAATACGATGTCTCCAACTTTGATATTTCTTTAAATTTTATTCCATTTTGGTCGCGCTTGGAGACGACAAAAATATTCCTTAGACCATCGTTCCCAGAAGTTTTGTTTGATTCTTTCTACTAGCTTGCAACGGCTAAGGCGGTCGATGTTTACATCAAGTAAATTGTCATCGGGTATGCAGGTTGAAGGTTCACCAATTAAAAAATGGGATGTAGTGAGAACATTGGCATCTGCAGGATTAGCAAATAATGGACACGAGAGCCTGGAATTGAGTGGCATAGTCTTCGTACACATACAGACAAGAAGACAGATAAAGACCTTAGAGATTGCTGCGGTTCGCAGAGATAAAGTTTTTATAGAAATAGGACCAGAATAGTCTAGCCCACTATGCTTAAAGGATTGAGTTAGTTGCAGTCGGACGGCTGGTAGGTTACCCATGAGTTATTGGCATTATTGTGCTTTGTACTTAAAACAAACGGTGCATTCACGTTGAAATCGTTTAGCTAGGTGGCGAGCTGAAACGACCCAGTATTTTTGAGCCACATAAGATTGCATATGCTGTGGGCTACCGTGAAGAGTTTTTGAATGTGCATTTAAAAATAAAAGAAAAAAAAGGGATTTTGTTTCCATAACAAAATTGGATACTTAGTGTCAGCGATGCCAATTTCGCTCATTTCGCGCTAGGCTTAGCGCTTTTTAACTACCCAAAAGGCGTATTTTTACTCCTCAGCGCGTTTTCAGAAAGTTGGCGCGTTTTACATTACATTTTTATAATAAACTTGGACTCAAAAATATAAATATTTCCTTTTTCTAAATTTTGCAAGCAAATTTTTTTACTACTTTTTATTACTTTTTAATCCAAAAATGAAAAATTATGTTTTTGACTAAAGGAACTATGTATATTAAAGAAGAAGAGTTTTTTTTTTATCGTTTTTATGGTTTATTTATACATATTTCATGTATACAATTTAAATTTTTTCTATACTTGCTGTAGCTGAGATTTAAGAAAGGAATTCTCCAAACTACAAGATCAGCGCGCTACCATCTAGACTACCAAGACATTTTGTTTTTTAGGGCAAAATTCATTCAAAAACGACAAGTTTTTTCTGCTTAGTTTTTAAGTAAATCAAGTAGACTTGATTTTTAGAAAAGCTATACACAAAGAAATAATCGAGGTTATATTGACTAAGCTTCGTAAGTTAATTTCTTTTTGTATGAACAGAAAAAACTAATGGTGTTTTCTTTTCTGAGCATAAATGTTGCCATTTTATTTTGTAACACTTTTTTAAAACTACCTAAACCTTTGAAAAGTGGTACATTTTCAGTGACTACAACAGAACAAACAATCACTATATTTTTAGATGAGACCTCGTTTTTTAATTCCATTTTATGATTTCTTTACAGAAATAAAATTTTTTTATTCAACGTCAAAAAACTGATAGCAAAAAAATAGATCTTCTTCTTTTTAAAAAGGCAGTGAGTAACCCTTTGATTATTTTAGGGGCAAAAATGTAGCATTTTTTCATTTTTTTAGGGCAACATTACCAGAAAAGAACTTACAACTCTGTAGCAATGCTGCCTTGCTTTTCAGAAAAGAACAGAAATGAGTGCATAGGGCAGAATAAAGGCAGCATTTCTGCCAGAAAAGAAAACGCCATAAGTTTTACAAACTAAGCCAAGTAGGTGATTTCAAAACGCATATTACAAAAATTCTAGGTTAGTGTTACTAAGCGAATTAGGTATCGTCTTCGAAATAATTTTTTACTTTTTGTCTACATATTTAGTTGTCAATTGTACAAAATGTTTTAGAAAATGAAGGTACGTAAAAAAATTTATATAAAACTATTAAATCTGAAGGGATCCTGGGCAAGAACTGATAAAGAAAAGTGCGATCTGCTCGCAAGAATGTGTTTACTCCTATACATGCACTGAAGTGAGTAAACTACCGCCGGTTGTTGCTAGATGTCCTTTGGAAATACGTTTCCAACTTTTAGATGTCGTTAACGCTATTAATAATCGAAATGCTAAAAAAGCGCATGGTTTTGACGGAATAAGCAACAAAATGCTTTTGGAGCCGCCTTGCATAGCAAAACGAATAACTCTTTTTATTTTTTACGCCATATTACGGCTGGAACATTTACCCTCAGTACGAAAAGTTGCCTTGGTAAAGATAATTCATAAGCCTGGAAAAGACTCTTCAGGGGTGGAGTCTTACAGGCCTATAAGTCTATTGCCAACTATGTCTAAATTGTTCGAGAAATTGCTTAAAAACAAGCTGACCTTGATCTTGAATGACAATCATTGTATTCCAAATCACCAATTTGGCTTTCGGAGCCAACATAGTACCATCGAACAAACCCACATATTGGTACAGGTTATAAGAAAAGTCTTCAATGAAAAAAAGAACTACACCGCCTTCTTCATTGATGTCTCTCAAGCCTTTGATAAAGTTTGGCATGAAGGCCTGTTGAGCAAGCTAAAGCTGAACCTACCGGTGAATATATTCAACCTTTTGGAGAGTTACATAACTGGCCGACAATTCATGATTTAAGAGGGAAACCACTTAAGTTGTTCTCAAATAATAGGGGCTGGTGTACCTCAAGGGAGTATATAAGGTCCAATTCTGTACTTGATTTATACAGCTGATATGCCAACCAACAGTTTTACGCACACGTCTACATTTGCTGACCGCTTTCCTCAGTGTTCATAAAGACCCTAGAGAGGCTTCGAGCCAACTGCAACATTACGTAACCCAGGTAGAAAAATAGGAAAAATTATGGGGTATTAAAATAAAAGAACAAAAATGCACCCACGTTACTTTTACTTTATGCAAGGAAACGTGCCCCCCAATTCTTATTAACAACCAAACGGTGCCTCAACGAATTGAGACAAAATATCTTGGCATTCACCTAGACCGTCGCCTCACGTGGAAGTCTCATATAGATGCGAAGTTGACACAAATGAAACTAAAAACAGCCCAAATTCACTGGCTAATTGGTAGAAATTCTGTGCTACGTCTTGATTGTAAACTTTGAAAACCAATTTGATGCTACGGGATACAATTATGGGGCACTGCTTCCGCCTCCAATATAGAAAAAATTCAACGCCGTCAAAACAAAATACTAAGAATGGTATGTTAAAAACAGCAACATCCACAAGGACTTACAAGTTCATCAAGTTAAATGTGAAGTCCTAAACTATGTGAACAGGCATTTAAACAAGTTGGAAACACACCCAAATCTGCTCGCTCGAAATATCATAAAGCGTGCACGAAACAGTCGTTTGAAGAGAAGGGATACTGTGGCACTTAGATAAAACCTTTATTAATGTTTTATACTTTAATTTTAAAACTTAAATTTATGTCCGGCACTGGCTGGATTAACTTAAATTATTTAGCTTTAAGATTTTAACACTTATTGTTAGTTCGCCAAAGGCGAAGATTCAATAATAAAAAATATTAATAAAAAAAAAAATAAAATAAAACAAAAAAATTTAGAATTGGATTTTTTTAGGAAATGCAGCAGCATTTCATAGAGATAATTTGAAAAGTAAGTAATTCAACACATTAATTGCGCCTCGAGGTTTTTAAAAACCAATTTTCTTATCAATAGAACTATTCCCTGCAGCCAGTTTAAGAAGCAATGCAGTAATATACTAAGCGCAAGCTTAGCTTCTCAAAACACAGACCTTGTTTTTCTGCTTTCTCAGAAAATTCAAGATTTCCTTTGGAACCCGGTCATGGCTTTCTTCTTAGGTATATTCCAGAGGTTGATTTTGTTGGACGGCATCCAAAAAGTAAAATGAAAAAATGTCATTTAACCATGGAAGTTCATTTTCAAGTTTTAAAAGGCTATTTCGCGGTTAATTCAGCTTTCGAAACAAGTTAACCTCTTGAACGTCTGCAGTTTGATGTTGTTGTAAAAACGTAATATATATGACGTCACACGTATTAATTTGGAGCTGCTATTTCTGGACGCAGAGACTGTAGGATTTTCTTTTGTAGGAACGTATTTCCAGCTACAAACATATGTAAGACGTTGAATTTCCGCTACTCGGTTTGCCACATAAACTTCTAAGTGCGTTGATTTGGTTTTTAACCAGGATAAAACGATGGTACTTTCGGTCCAGTAGACTGTTTTGTCAATATTAAAATCTACGCTGGATTTGATTTTGGCAATTAGGGATGCCATGAGGGCTGCTGCATTTAACTCAAGCCGAGGTATTGTTTCTCCCCTCAAGGGAACAACCTTTGTTTTTGCTTGTAGTAAGTTGACTTGTACCACACCAGATTCTGTTGTTACACGGGCGTAGACAACTGCTGCATAAGCTGCTTTTGAAGCGTCGCTAAAGGCATAAAGATCTATAGTTGTCTTATTAGGCCTATAGCCAACCCATCTTGGAAATTTTATTTCTTCAAGAGTTTTAAACTTTGTAAGAAAGTGCACCAATTCACGTAGGATTTGATCAGGTAGGGCATCATCACAATTTAATTTTAATTTCCATAGTTTTTGGAAGATTATTTTCGTTTTTACAGTGGTAGCGGACAACCAGCATTTCTTATACTCTTCAGCGAAGTATAGTTTCTTTTGGACACTCATTTCATGCTGTTTAAATCTTTTTAAAGCATTATAATCTGTGTGCAAAAATAAAGGTAGCTCGTGACAATGGAGTAAATTTTAAAATGGTAAATAAACAGTAGATCTTCCGTTTTTATCACGGGAGTGAGTTTCGCTAGATAGTTTTTCGCACAGCTCATCTTCTGTGGACATCTATTTTGTATCTAGTAATACCTCTTGTTCCCAAAAGAGACGACGTTGTTCATCTAGAGAACAAAGATTTGAAGAAATACTCCTAGTAGCCATAGAAATCTTGACTGACCCTGATAGCGTCCAACCCAGTCGAATTTCTTGCAAAAGCAGGCGGTTCTCAAACTTTTTCACACCTGGCAGTATTACATCACTGTAGACATCATTTCCCAGAAGAATGTCAATTTTACTTTTAGTAAGAAAATTGGGATCTGCAAGAAAATATTCTGAGAGATCTAGAATGACAGTAGAAGAAATTTGGTTTGGAATGTAGGAGGTGACTTTATGCACTACTAAAGCAGTAATGAGCAATTGAAATTGTTGGTCGTATCCTGAATGGATCGTAAATCGAACAGATTTTTTGACGGTGACTGCCTGGTCGCCTCCAATGCCAGAAATATTTACTCGAGCTCTAGTAATTGGTACTGGCAACAGTTTAGACAGCTCTTCAGAAATAAATGAGATTTGGGAACCCTGGTCAATCAGAGCTTTTACACAATAGGTCCTATTAAAAACTTTTATTAAAACGTTTGCAGTTGGCAGTAACGCAGGATTAAAAGATTTTATTCTTACACTTGAAATATTTGTACTTACAGTAGAAGACCTTGAGGGGGCGGAGAAGTCTGGCTTTCACTAGTATTACTTACTACAGATGAGGTAGTGGGAACAGCATTCTGTTTGGAAACTCATTATGTATAATAGTATGGTGTGGTTCATTGCAAATGTGGCACTTAGTAGTGAGTTTACAAGACGATGTAGATGTCCACGATTAAGACAGTTTCGGCAAAGACGATGCTGATTTACTTACAGCATTTTATCGGCTGAGGATAAAGTTGTAAGCTGAAAGCATTTGCAGAGGGGGTGACGTTTGTGACAGCAAGGGCAGTTATTGTCACTGATAGTTGAGGCATTATGAGCCCGTACAATTCGAGTAGGTTTTTTACGGTGTTCCTTACCATGTCGGCGAGTGATTGGGACCTCTTCTTCTAAACACTCAAGTGTGCGAAATGTAATTTCCAGAAATTTTAGCATTTTTGACATCGCCGGATTGGATGTGCTAGCTTTGAGTGATTGCTCCCATTTTTTACGCATTTGGGCTTCAAGCTTTTGTGTACTTAAATAAACTAGAATTGGATCCCACGTTAATATATCAATATCCAGAGATCTTAACTGGGAAAGACAAGTTCGCGTTGTATCTAGCAGCTTCTTTATAGTTTTAAAAGTGCCATCAGCGGTTGGCATATAAAATAATCGTTTTAAAATTTGCTCAACCAATTTTCTTTTGCTGTGGAATCGCTCTGGATTTTCGTTAACAAATCTCAGTGGGCTACCAGTACAAAAAGACTTCAAATAAAAATATTTTTGTACATTTGTGAGAGAATAATTTTGATGTACCAGTGTCTTAAACATATCTCTGTATGAAATCCACTCCAAATAGTCGCAAGAAAATGTTGGTAAATCAATTTTTGGAAGTCTTGCTCCAGCACACACTGATTCATTTCTGATACTGTTTGCGAAGGTACTTGCATGAACTGTCGGAGTCTGAGAGGCATCAAATTCGTACATTGAATCCAGAAGATTCGTTTTTAAAGAGATGAAGGCGTCATAGCGTTTGTAAAAAGTATCGCATCTTAAATACGGCACATCTTTTTCAGGTATCCAGTTTTCCCGAATCATCTCTATGATTTGGTCGTGGTTGGCCTTGAATATTTTAAAACTGCTTTCCAAATCGTCTAAAACAGTTTGATAAACTATCCTTCGGCTTATCCTGCAGGTTTTTACTTACACGTTCAAAATGTTTGAAGATCTTCTTTTGGTCTTCAATAGCTTGTAGAGGAGAAGCCATTTTTTTAGAACTTAGCTTAAAATTCGTTAGTAAAAAATTAGCTCCACACGGCACAGAACAATTGTAACTGTTTAATAGACTGTAGCACTGTGGGAGAAATGGTCAATCTAGCTTCGATTAATTAAATATTTCAAAATTTATTTTTGCGCCAAAATCGTTTTGCGTTATATAACTGATACATCAGATAGATGATTGGCATTTTTCATTTTGTTTTGCTCTCAATATTCGCATGTCTATTCCGCTTTAAACACAACATATGTTGCACCAGCTGCAGTCAAAAGCTTTCTTGCCATTTTTAAGCACTAGCTACAATATATAATTATATTTTTTCCAGTTAAAATAAAATTCTATTTAGTTTTTGTAGTTAAAGTAAAAGTTACATATGTATTAACTTAAAAAATTATGTTTGTGGTCTGTAATTGTGTTTCGTCTCTTAAATTCGTAGTTCTTTATAGTGCTAATAAGAAATATAATATTTGCTATTAAATTCACCCATTAAAGAGTAGAACTTCTGTGATTAGACTGGATTCGGTCTAACTTTTGCTTTTAAATTAACTATGGTGTCTTGTTATGTAAAGTGTCCAATTTGAGTTGCAACTTTTCGCATCTTTTTCAAAAATAATATTTTTTATTTACAATGTCAGTGTCAAAACGAACACTATTTTTGGTTTGGCTTTAGGAAGATGAAGCTTTAAAAAAATTTTCTGCTGTCGAAACCATGTTTTAAACAACATTATAGACATAAGTAAATATTATAATGGCCAACGCACTGCAATTTCCAAAAGGGTTAAAAATTTCATCTCAAAAATAGGTATGAAGTGGAGAGAAAGCCGCCGATCTCGAAATATTTTTAAGAAAAATTGTAAGATAGGGTTAGATGATGGGCGACCCGAAATAAGTTTTAATGACTGTCACGAAGACACAAAACAGAAAAAAGTCTTTGATATTGTCAAAAAAATCCCTTGTGACGAGCTCATGTCTGCGGCAAGCACTAGTTTATACAAGACTGGGAAGAGAAATGCATCCAAGGTCGTATCAATGTTGAATAGTGTTTAAATTTACCAAAAAAAATTAAAATCAGCTATTGAATCGGATGAGAAAAAAATCATTGAATATACAGCACAGAAAGCTTTGGCCCTTTATATTAATGGCGATATACAAAAAGTAACAATATTAAAAAAATTACTGTACTTTAGAAATGGGGTTGTGATGGAAGCAGTGGCCACTCAACTTATCGGCAAAATTTTGATAATGTTAATTCGTGCATAATCGACAAACTTATGTTTGTGATGTGCTTGGTGCCTTTACAAATGTTTCTTGAATCAAGAGTACTTTGGAAAAACATGAAGCTTTCCTTCACTCGTTACTGCAGGCCATTAAGAGTTCTTTGTCAAAAGGAAACAGCAGACGTGATCCATGAAGAAATAAACAATTTCAAAAGTCAAGTAACCAAAATACAGCCAACAAAACTTAAGACATATGAAGTTCATCATCAGTTTCATTTGACCATGATAGATGGGAAGGTATTTAGTGTTGTGGCAGAATCATCATCCCAAAAATGCGGAATTTGTAATGTATCACCAAAAAATATGAACGAACTAAAAATAGTAAAAAATTTGACGTGCAAGGAAAGTTTATATGAATGTGAGTTGTCAACTTTACATGCGCAGATTCGCTTTTTCTAGTGTATTCTGCATATCGCCTACAGAATTCCAATTCAAAAATGGCAGGTTCGTAGTTGTGATAAGTTGATTGTTGATGAAAAAAGAAATGGGATACAAACCAAACTGAAAGGAAATGGCTATACTTTGATATCCCAATGCCTGGATCAGGCAGCACTAATAACGGCAACACAGACAGAAAATTTTTTCAACAGCCAAAATTTGCTTGTCAAATACCTGGTGTTAACTATTCACTAATTTATAAACTCAGCGTCATATTACGTAAAATGGCTTCGGGATATAAAATTAATACGGATGTTTTCCAACTGTATGCATTCGAAACAGCAACTATTTTTGTCGATAATACCATGGTTTTACATGCCCTCTTCTGTCCATAAAATTTTAATGTATGGTGCAGATATCATCAAATATATTTCGCTTCCAATTGGCATGATGTCTGAAGAAGCTCTGGAGGCAGAAAATAAAGACCTCAAAAAATTTAGCCTTCATCACACTTGAAAAAATTTAATGAAATTTTTGGCACAGAGACTATTTATTTCTTTAGTTCCTTTCATTACCATGTTGTCGAAAACTTCAGTGCCCTCTTCAAAAAAGAATGAGAAAAATAGAATGTCATACGAAAGCATATCAGATACTAAATAAAGCACTTTTATAAAAAAAAACAAGTAAGAGCGCTATATTCGGCTGTGCCGAATCTTATATACCCTTCACATTGACCTTTCGCAATACCAAACTTTTTTTTCTTTGTAACCATTTTTTTACTTATGAAATATTTCTAATTTTTAAATTGGGGTCGGTGTCATTTTTTAACGCTCCACGGATGACGGGGAAGTTGTAGGGGTTTTTATCCTACCTTTTACAAATTTTGTATGGCAACCCCCTTAGGGCGTGGAGATAGGGGGTAAGTATGTTCTAGGAATATGTTTTGCAGGGGAAATTAATGGGGGTCGGTCGTACACTTTATTGCTCTAAGGCAAATTCTAAAGAACTGTGGGCATTTTCATATCATTTTTGTAAATTTGTATGGCAACCCCATTAGGGCGTGGAGATAGGGGGTAAGTATCTTCTAGGAACATGTTTGGGAGGGCAAACTAATGGGGGTCGGTCGTACACTTTGTTGCTCTAAGGCCAACTCTGAAGGAGTAATGGGCATTTTTACATCATTTTTGTAAATTTTGTATGGCAACCCCCTTAGCGCGTGGAGATAGGGGGTAAGCATGTTCTAGATATATGTTTGGGAGAAGAAACTGATAGGGCTCGGTCGTACACTTCATTGCTCTAAGGCCAACTCTGAAGAAGTTGTGGGCGTTTGCATCACATTTTTGTAAATTTTGTATGGCAACCCCCTTAGGGCGTGGAGATAGCGGGTAAGTATGTTCTAGGAATATGTTTGGGAGAAAAAATTAATGGGGGTCGGTCGTACACTTTATTGCTCTAAGGCCAACTCTGAAGAAGTTGCGGGCATTTTTACATAATTTTTGTAAATTTTGTATGGCAACCCCCTTAGGGCGTGGAGATAGGGGGTAAGTATGTTCTAGGAATATGTTTGGGAGAAGAAACTTATAGGGGTCGGTCGTACATTTTATTGCTCTAAGGCCAACTCTGAAGAAGTTGTGGGCATTTTCATACCATTTTTGTAAATTTTGTATGGCAACCCCTTAGGGCGTGGTGATAGGGGGTAAGTATATTTTAGGAATATGTTTGGGAGGGAAAACTAATGGGGGTCGGTCGTACACTTTATTGCTCTAAGGCCAACTCTAGAGAAGTTGTGGGCATTTTTACATAATTTTTGTAAATTTTGAATGGCAACCCCCTTAGGGCGTGGAGATAGGGGGTAAGTATGTTCTAGGAATATGTTTGGGAGGGCAAACTAATGGGGGTCGGTCGTATACTTTATTGCTCTAAGGCCAAACCAAACGAGTTGTGGGCATTTTCATATCCTTTTTGTAAATTTTGTATGGCAACCACCTTAGGGCGTGGAGAGAGAGGTTAAGTATATTCTAGGAATATGTTTGGGAGGGCAAACTGACGGGGGTCGGTCGTACAATATATTGCTCTAAGGCAAATTCTAAAGAAGTTGTGGGCATTTTATCATTTTTGTAAATTTTGTATGGCAACCCCCTTAGGGCGTGGATATAGGGGGTAAGTATGTTCTAGGAATATGTTTATGAGGACAAACTAATGGGGGTCGGTCGTACACTTTATTTCTCTAAGGCCAACTCTGAAGAAGTTGTGGGCATTTTTACATCATTTTTGTAAATTTTGTATGGCAACCCCCTTAGGGCGTGGAGAGAGAGGTTAAGTATATTCTAGGAATATGTTTGGGAGGGCAAACTGACGGGGGTCGGTCGTACAATTTATTGCTCTAAGGCAAATTCTAAAGAAGTTGTGGGCATTTTCATAACATTTATGTAAATTTTGTATTGCAACCCCATTAGGGCGTGGAGATAGGGGGTAAGTATATTCTAGGAACATGTTTGGGAGGGCAAACTAATGGGGGTCGGTCGTACACTTTATTGCTCTAAGGCCAAATCTGAAGGAGTTGTGGGCATTTTCATATCCTTTTTGTAAATTTTGTATGGCAACCCCCTTAGGGCGTGGTGATAGGGGGTAAGTATATTTTAGGAATATGTTTGGGAGGGAAAACTAATGGGGGTCGGTCGTACACTTTATTGCTCTAAGGCCAACTTTGAAGAAGTTGTGGGCCTTTTTACATCATTTTTGTAAATTTTGTATGGCAACCCCCTTAGGGCGTGGAGATACGGGGTTGGTATGTTCTAGGAATATGTTTGGGAGAAGAAACTTATAGGGGTCGGTCGTACACTTTATTGCTCTAAGGCAAACTCTGAAGAAGTTGTGGGCATTTTCATACCATTTTTGTAAATTTTGTATGGCAACCCCCTTAGGGCGTGGTGATAGGGGGTAAGTATATTTTAGGAATATGTTTGGGAGGGAAAACTAATGGGGGTCGGTCGAACACTTTATTGCTCTAAGGGCAACTCTAAAGAAGTTGTGGGCATTTTTACATAATTTTTGTAAATTTTGTATGGCCATCCCCTTAGGGCGAAAATAGGGGTATCTTACCATTCTAGCCGGACATTACTTTTTATTTTTTTACAATAAAGCTTCTTAAAAATTACTGAGTGCTCCTAGATTGATGAAACTTAGCAGAAACATGTATTGTAGTCATAGGCATTTAACGATTAAAAAATAATAAAAATCGAACCAAGGGGGAAAAAGTTACCCTTAGAAGAACTAATACCACCTCTGAAAAATAACTTTCTTTTTAAGTTTTTAATACTATTGTTATGCAAATGCAACTTTAAACGTAAGCGAAAGCTAAAAAAATCTACATTTGGACAGTGTCGTCCTCTCCCCTTTCGTGGGCGGCGGCATAAAGTAAAATTTGCAAAAATAATGTATGTGGGGGATTTCATGTCAAGTGACCCAACTTTTAAAACCGATGTCTTTCGATTGGAAAGAAATTTGGACCAAAGTAAGTTCTTGCAGAGAGTAGCATAGACACAATTTTTTAACACGATCGGTCAAGAACTCTCTGAGCTAGAGGGGTTCAAAATTTGACGTTTTCGGCAAATAGGTGTTTTTTCTCATACATGTAGTTTGTTACTTTTTGCTTTTAACAAATTCGTCTCAAATACTTTCGATAGCTTTTTCTTCAATCTTCCAGAAAAAAATATTTTTAAAATTAAAAAAATTTTTTTTTTATTTTTTTTAAAAAAATAATTAGAAAAAATTATTTTTTTTCCAAATATGCCCATTTTTTTTTTTTTTTTTGTTGCTCAAAAGAAAGCTTAGGTCTTTTGCTTGAAGAACTTGGAGGTCGCTTAGTGGGATGCGAGTGGGATATCTATAAAAATAAATGTTTTATAACTCAAGGCAGAGGTTTTCCAATTTTTGCGTATATTCTGTTTGATTTTTTTGCTATTTATGTAAAATTTTCTCTTAAGCTAAAAAAAAAAATTATTTTATGCCAAAAAACAAAATAATTTAACCTTTCCGACGGTATGCAAGTACCAAATAAAGTCTCATACACTCGACACTGCATTACCAACAAAATTGTAGGCCTCTGGAATAAAATCACTTTTATATGGCAATGTCTGAACACATTTTGTTAATATTTTCAATGCATACCGTCGGAAAGGTTAAAATATTTTGTTTCTTAGTATAAAATAATTTTTTTTTTGCTTAAGAGATAATTTTACATAAATAGGAAAAAAAATTAAAGTAGAATATACGCGAAAATTGGAAAACCTCTGCCTTGAGTTACAAAACATTTATTTTTATAGATATCCCACTCGCATCCCACTAAGCGACCTCCAAGTTCTTCAAGCAAAAGACCTAAGCTTTCTTTTGAGCAAAAAAAAAAAAAAAAAAAATGGGCATATTTGGAAAAAAAATAATTTTTTCTAATTATTTTTTTAAAAAAAATAAAAAAAAAAATTTTTTTAATTTTAAAAATATTTTTTTCTGGAAGATTGAAGAAAAAGCTATCGAAAGTATTTGGGACGAATTTGTTAAAAGCAAAAGGTAACAAACTACATGTATGAGAAAAAACACCTATTTGCCGAAAACGTCAAATTTTGAACCCCTCTAGCTCAGAGAGTTCTTGACCGATCGTGTTAAAAAATTGTGTCTATGCTACTCTCTGCAAGAACTTACTTTGGTCCAAATTTCTTTCCAATCGAAAAAAAAAGTTGGGTCACTTGACATGAAATCCCCCATGTATATAATAAAAATAATGGAAAACTTACGCCCAAATACTATAAAAGTAAAATTTTTTAGCTTTTATGGGTAGGGGCAGAAATGCTCCCAAACCCAACCCCCCAAAACGGCCCTGTATAAAAAATTTTTTTTAAATATTTTGCTAATTTTTTTTAAATATTTTGCTAATTTTTACAAATAAGTTATTTTTAAGCTTGTTTGTCGCTTTTTTTGTAATTTAATGCTATAAATTTATCTGAAAATAAGTAATTTATATATATAACAATAACTTATTAACAGAAGTAACAATTAATTTAAAGTATGAAAACAAAAACTAATTTATGTATTTAGAAAAATATCCTTTTGCACTAAGAACAGGAGTGCTACTGTTGTTCTACGTCTGTTTTTTCAAAGACCTCTTCTAAATCTGAATCCTCTTTAAAATCAAGCACCCCTGTACATTAGCATTAAAGAAACTGCTTCTTTCGTAAAGAACAATGACTTCTTGTTTGGAGTTGGTCTTATGCTAGTCATCAGTCAGAACTGAGCAAAAGTCTATTAATAATATCTACGTTACACTGAACTCTTAAAAACTTTTTTGCAAAATTCTGCCTGTAAATCCGAAAATGTTTGTTTCGTGCCTCAGCCGCTTCTTCTGATAACAGCCCAATATGAACTTGATCCATGTATTAAAATCTTGTGCATGGTATATTAAAAAATTTTCCTCAACTGTATAAGCACTATTTCGCCGCTGACATGTCGCCATCTCCTTGAAATTTTGAAAGTTCAAACAATTTTCTATTTAAAAATCGCAATTTCTTCTCAACAGATTTATCTTTACATTCATGTACTATTTGTAATAACTCTAATCTTGTATAAACTTTTTCCATTTTACTCTCGTAGTTGCAAAAGGGTTCTGAAAACAATTTTGTGCAATAAGTACATGGAGCACAGATTTCTTTTTCTTTAAAAAATATTTTTTTTAACAATTTTTAAAGGTTTTGAAGGCAGGTACATTTATTTTGTTTCATAAAATAGCGTTATTTAGAAAGACGTCGCACAGGTATACATTACCAGTTTAGGGGCGGTAAAAACTAATGCCTCGCCCATACCTTTTTATACATGCAATGTCAGTGTAAAACCCAATTAAACCTGTTAAAAATTAATTTCAATTTACCTGTAATAATTTAAAAAAACATTAAAAACAATTTATTATCAAAACGTTTTATGACTCTCAAAAAAGTTTCTTATTCATATGTAAACACACAAACACAGAAAAGAAGTGAAATTTTCAAAAATTCGCCAAAAAATGGCGCAAAAACGCGCAACGTTTTCTTTTTTCGTCTAAAAGTAGAGATTTCAAATTTAAATCTAATGAAAAAGATTTTTAGGATAATGACTGCCATCACTTTCAAAAACCTTTTGATATTATTTTTTTTTATCAAAAAGTGAACAAAAAACCTTTTTTTTTAATTCCGAAGGAATTTTTTTAAAATAAAACTTAAAATAAAAAAAATAAAATAAGGTAGTTGCTTATATAATCTTTCGCAGAGAAAAAAAAAATCAATGTAAAATCTTTTCTTGTTTAGCTACAAATTTTAAAATGTTCGATACGCTATATTTCGGAAACTATAACAGATATCAAAATCAAATGTTCTACAAAAAATAATTGTACATCAAAAGTCATGTTTTAAAGAAAAAATTTTTTGGGTGCGGGGTGAACAAGGGGTAGCTCCCATACAAATTTACAATTTTTATAAAATTTTCGATAAGCTATATCTCGGAAACTATAACAGACATCGAAATCAAATGTTCTACAAAAACTAATTGTTTGTCAAGAGTTATGTTTTAAAGAAAACATTTTTGGGTGGGGGGTAAACAAAGGGTAGCTCCCAAACAAATTAACAATTTTTATTAAATTTTCGATACGCCATATTTCGGAAACTATAACAGATATCTAAATCAAATGTTCTACAAAAAGTAATTGTACATCAAAAGTTATGTTTCACAGAAAAAATTTTTTGGGTGGGGGTGAACAAGGGGTAGGTCCCATACAAATTAACAATTTTTATGAAATGTTCGATAAGCTATATTTTGGAAACTATAACAGCTATCGACATCAAATGTTCTACAAAAAGTAATTGGACAACAAAGCCTACGCTTTGAAGATAAATTTTTTTGGGTAGGGGGTGAAAAAGAGGTAGCTCCAATACAAATTAACAATTTTTATGAAATTTTTGATACGCTTTATTTTGGAAACTATAACAGCTATCGACATCAAATATTCTACAAAAAGTAATTGGACAACAAAGCCTACGCTTTGAAGAAAAATTTTTTTGGGTGGGGGGTGAAAAAGGGGTAGCTCCTATACAAATTAACAATTTTTATGAAATTTTCGATAAGCTTTATTTGGGAAACTATAACAGATATCAAAATCAAATGTTCTACAAAAAATAATTGTACATCAAAAGTTATGTTTTATAGAAAAAATTTTTTATGTGAGGGGTGAACAAGGGGTAGCTCCCATACAAATTTATAAGTTTTATGAAATTTTCGATAAGCTATATTTCGGAAACTATAACAGATATCGAAATCAAATGTTCTACAAGGAGTAATTGTGCATCAAGAGTTATGTTTTAAAGAAAATATTTTTAGGTGGGGGGTAAAAAAAGGGTAGCTCCCAAACAAACTAAAAATTTTTATGAAATTTTAAATACGCTTTACTTCGGAAACTATAACAGCTATCGACATCAAATGCTCTAAAAAAATAATTTGACGCCAAAACCTACGCTTTGAAGAAAAAATTTTTTGGGTAGGGGGTGAACAAAGGGGAGCTCCCATACAAATTAACAATTCTTATGAAATGTTTGATATGCTAAATTTAGGAAACTATAACAAAAATTGGCTTCAAATTTTCTGCAAAAAGTAACAGGATAAGACCTACATTCAAAAAAAGTTTTTTGGGCAGGGTAAGGTAAGCTCTAATACAAACTAAGAATTTTTATGAAATTTTCGATACGACACATCTGGGAAACTATAGCAACTATCGACTTCAAATATTCCACAAAAAGTAATAATCAAATAATTCATGCATTTTGGAAAAAAAGTTGGAGAGGAGCAGGGGGACTAGAACATCCCATAAAAATTAACAACTTTTATTATCCTTTTAATATAAATAATGTCAAAAACTTGTATTACTGTCGACCTCAAACGTTCCTCATCTATTTCTATTATTCATACGAACGTTAAAATTTTTCAAAGTTTTCTATTGACTTAAAAGCTCGCACAAGGTATTTTTATTATATTATTTGCAGTACAAAATAACTCGGCTGGGTATATTAAAAGACCAATGTGAAGGGTATATAAGATTCGGCAAAGCCGAATATAACGATCTTACTTGTTTGTTGTTTTTTTATTATAACATACATAAGTATGTTCTTTGTTGTTGTTGTAGACTGATAAAAAGGAGGTAGTCTTGGTTTTTTGCTTATATCTCGGTCATTTTTAAACAACTTTTTTCTTTTTAAACAACCAAACATTGTGTTCCTTATTATCTACATATGCATCTAAAAAAGTAAATGCTTTTAGGATATTCCAAACAGTAAACTTAAATGTATTTTTCAAGGCTATAAATTATTAATTTTTTTTTTTCAAAAAATTGATTTTGATGTAGAAGCTTAAAAAATGTTTTTGATATAATATTTTGTTAACATTTTACCTTAAAAAAGTACAAAGTATTTTCCAAGGTACACTAGTACAGGTAGTATCAAGATGAATTCAAAAATTCGCCCTCTGCATTTCCTTTTTGTATTTAAAAAAGTAAATGTCTAAAAATTTAAAACTTAATACAAAATTAATTAATTTGTTATTTACTTTCTAAGATATTTTTAGTCAGCTAGGCTCTTGATATAACCTGTATTAGAGTATCCTGGTATTTAAATATTTTTATAAATACTGATTTTTTATTTATTTTAAAAATATATTTTTATTATTCAAATGTTTGACGTTTGAAATTCTTTTTTATGTTCCTATTAGTTTTTAAAAATGTTTTTAAACAATGTACCTATTTCTACAACTCAGCAATTTATTTTTTTTATTAGCCTTATAAAAAGAGAACGTATAAATACAAACTTAACTATCTTTTTAAATTGAGTATAGATTTTTTTTATTTTTTGTAAATACCATTAAGTAAATATCTTTACCAATACTGATATAATCAAAATACCGATACCGATACCGAAATTAAAGAATTAATAGCGTTACCGATATAATCAAAATACCGATACCAAAATGACAAATTTTTTAATACCGTTACCGATACCGTTATCCGTTTCGGTTGCCAACCTTGATCTTAACTCTTTTAAAACTTCTTCTATACTGAGTTAATTTAATATCAAACCACACAAGAATTTTTCATTAAACATTAAACTATCAAGCTTATTTAAATGTTTCTCTATCTATTTGTCTAGAGGAGACTCCTCAGACAAATTATGCCCTATGGCGATCAGCCAGACGTCTTAAAAGACCTGTTATTGCAAAACCACCACTGCGCAATCTGAAAAGGATTCTGGGCTAGAAATGACGAGGAAAAATGCGATCTGTTCGCAAATCATTTTTAAAAACGTATTCACTCCCAATACTTGCACAGACGTGAGGGAATTACCACCAGTTGTTGCTAGACGTCCTTTAAAAATACGTTTCCAATTTACAGATTTTGTAGAGGCTATTGCTAATCCATATGATAATACAAGCCACAAAATTCTCTTAGAGCTACCTTTAACGGCAAAAAGAAAAATTCTTTTTATTTTTAACGCAATAATTCGGCTTGAACATTTTCCTTCTATATGGAAAATTGCCTTAGTAAAGATAATTTCTAAGCCTGGCAAAGATCCTTCAAAGGTAGAGTCTTATAGGCCTATAAGTCTGTTACCAACTATGTCTAAATTGTTCGAAAAATTGCTCAAAAACAAGCTGACTCCGATCCTGAATGAAAACAACTGCATTCCAGATTACCAATTTGGCTTTAGAAGTCAACATAGCGCAATCGAACAAACTCACAGACTGATGCAGGTTATAAGAAAAACCTTTGAAAAAAAGAAGTACTGCTCCGCGTTTTTCATTGATGTCTCTCAAGCTTTCGATAAAGTATGGCACGAAGGCCTGTTAAACAAACTAATAGCCTGTTTAACGATGTCGAACGAAAACCTATACGAAAGAAAGCTAGTCATTCACTTTCGAATGAATTTGGGTTTACCTATTTCGACAACTTTTGTTCGCCTTTACTGACAGGTTTGTTCTCAACAGAGAAAAATAAAA
The DNA here is from genome assembly GCA_963583895.1 of Melanophora roralis. NCBI lineage: Eukaryota > Metazoa > Arthropoda > Insecta > Diptera > Rhinophoridae > Melanophora > Melanophora roralis. The sequence continues at coordinate 2,447,228 of OY757192.1, read as the reverse complement.
ATAATAAAATGCTTACATACTTTGGCGCATATGCATAAACAGTTTTTAAATTTGCAATAGGTTTGTTAGGCTAAATTTTCGTTAAAATCAATACTTCGAATTCCTTTTTCAATTTAAAAATGTGTTTTTTTCCTTTAAAGTGTGGATCAAAATATATATATATTTTTTTTATATACATAAGTTTTGTAATAATGTCTGTTTACGTAGCAAATTTTTTTGCCTTTTAACGGTAGCCACTCACTTTCATAATAAGTAAATTTTAATACATAAAGCAGAGATGCTAACTCTCTTACATTATAAAGCACTAAGAGACAAAGAATAAAACCTTTTCAATAATGTGTTCCTTTTTTCATGTTAAAATTAACATATGTTAATATTAATGTCTTAGGTTTTTGGGATATTTAAAACCATGGCTTAGCTACATAAATGACGCAGTCAGCACTTAATTGTTTAAGAAATTTTTTACTTGTAAGAAGAAATGATTATTAATTGGACCTTTTTTTAAAATATCATAAGATTCAACAAAGATAAATCCCGCATTTCTTACTAAAGGTTATTTATTCCATAACAATATAAGTTCATTTTTCACATTTTTAAATAAATATTTTTAAGACAACCAATATCTTTTGAATTGGTATGTTCTTATAACCAACAAAATTTTTTTTTTATTTTTTTTATGTATCTATAACTAGAATTATAGATACATTTCTTACTAAAGGTTATTTATTCCATAACAATATAAGTTAATTTTTCACATTTTTAAATAAATATTTTTAAGACAACCAATATCTTTTGAATTGGTATGTTCTTATAACCAAAAAATTTTTTTTTTTATTTTTTTTATGTATCTATAACTAGAATTTTGGATCATTGTTTTTTTAAACATATTTGTTTACAAAATATACACATAGCTATGAAGACTTTTTGAAAGAATTTGCCATTCATTTAGCCTATCATTTTTATGGTTTTATTGCATTTATAAAATACTAGCTAAGCCCCGGTGTGCTTCGCTACCCCAATCATAGTAAAATTATTAAAATATGTAAACAAAAGAATTTACATATGTTTTAATTTATTGGTTGCCCCACATAAGTTGCAATTAATAATAATAAGTCAGCCCTACTACTTACTAAGCACATAAAAATTGGAAATTTACCAGGCTTACAGTTTTGGAGATATTCAGAAAGCTTTAATAAGCAAAAATTATTTATAAACTTCTATATATAATCTCAGCCCCTTATTAACATATTAACATTTTTTGGTAACCTGACGAATGCAATTTAAATTATGTTTCTACCTTCGTTGGTTTTAAAGTTACGAAAAGTACTAAAACATAATTTTAACCTTTTTTCCCCCTAAGAGTCCAATTATTCAAAAAAGACCCAAAAACGTACTCATATTTTTTAGGCCTGTCGCATCCAATTTGAATTATGTTTCTATCTTTATTGGTTGAAAAGCAACAAAAAACGCATAAAAAAAATCAAAATATATTTTTAACCCTTTTGGGTCCAAAATTAAAAAAGAACGGAAAACGTAACAATATTTTTTAAGACCTATCGAACGCAATTTGAATAATGTTTATATCTTTATTGGTTTAAAAGTAATAAAAAAATACCAAAAAGTACCAAAAGATTATTTTAGCCCCTTTTTCCCCCATTTCGGACCTGTCTGTTTGTTTCTTAAGGAAAACGCAAAACTTTTTAAATTTTGATTCTATCTAATATACATCAAGAGATAGTAGGCTACAGGTTTTTCCTTTTTTGTCCCCTTTTTATCCCTTTACGGGCCCAATTTCTAAAAATTCGTATGTATTTAAACAAACATGTATTTAGCTCTACGCGTTTGATCAGTATGGCTTTGGGTAATTTGGTTAGGCAATTCTTAATCAGACCTTCCCACACAAATGGGCGTAGTGTGAACGCGGCAGCAAAGATTTCCAAAAAAAACTTGCCAATTGTTTCTTCCAGACTTGAAGTAACTCGCTGTAAAAATTTCAAAAAAATCGATCCACTGGTGTGGACAGCTATAAATTACAAATTACATATGTACATACATACATACATACATACATACATACATACATACATACATACATACATACATACATACATACATACATACATACATACATACATACATACATACATACATACATACATACATACATACATACATACATACATACATACATACATACATACATACATGTAGGATTCTTACCTGTTGGTTTGCCGACCGTAAGTATGAAATAAAAGTTAAGCACAAACGGTTAAGTTACCTTCAGTTTTTATTTAATTCATTGTTGAAGGTTTATTTAAAATAGATTGTTTTATAATAATAGCTCTTAAATAAGGTGTTAAATAACTATAGTGCACACGACCTTACGCAACACCGGCTTAATTCAAACTCTGTCGTATTGTCACCGCTCGCGATTAACGAACCATCAAAACAAAACAGACAAGAAGGGTATTAGTGTTGTACACGGACAAGTACTTAGCGATTATCAGTTAGTCATCCTACATTCGATGACTTCGGCCCCGAAGTCGGGTTCCACGGTTTCATGTATTCAGCGACAGTTGGACATCTCCTAGCACCCTCACTTTCGCCTACCTTTTCCACCTCGTATCGATCATGGTTCAATTTTGCGACAACTTTGTACGGACCCAAGAACTTTGGACGTAGTTTCAGTCCCGTACCGTACTGAGTGCGTTTAATGGCAACTAGATCCCCTAGGTAATATTGTTTTGCAGCTACCCTTTTGCTGTCGTACGTTTTTTTGTTTTCCGTTTGAATTTTAAGTATGTTTTCCCTGGCATCCTGACGAACTTGATCACGTTCAGTTTGCAACTCTTCAATTGCCTGCTCTTCTAATATTTTTTGCAATTCAATGTCTTCTTTCGTTCTCATATTTAAACCTGTTAAAATTTTAAATGGTGTATTTTGCGTACTTTTTGAAGGAGTATTGTTCAGAATTTGTTGAGCTCGATCCACATATTGGTACCAGTTGCTCGGCTGCTCGGCGCACATTTTGGCTAACATGGGCACGACCACCCGATGAACTCTCTCGACTTGACCGTTTCCTCTCGGTACTCCGGTGGCAATTAGCAAGTGTTGAATATCCTCCTTTTTACAGTACTCCTCGAACTCCTTCGATGTAAATGCTGTGCCTCTATCGGTAATAACACGTACTGGATTTCCAAAAATGGCTGCTTGTTTCTTCAATTTGTCCACTACTTCTTTGCTGCTGGTACTTTTTGTTGGATAAAGCCAAACGAATTTCGAAAATCCATCGACAATTACGAAAATGTGATTATATAACTTTTTTGTGTTTTCCATTGGGCCGACGTGGTCCAAATGATATGTTAGAAGCGGTTTGTCCAATTTGTCGATAGGATTAAGTAGCCCTTCTTTTTTTCCTGCCTTAGAATCAGTTATAATGCACTCCACACAGCTTCTCACAATAGTATCTACTTTGGGATCTAATTTTGGAATAAAAAACTGTTTTTCGACTATGTCTTTGGTCTTTTTTGTTCCGAAATGCCCTTGACGATGAGCGATTTCAATTATTTCTTTTTCCATGCATTCTGGTATGGCGATGAGTTCTTTGGCTGCGTCTTTGTGTACAATATCATATTTTAGAAAGTAATCCTTATATTCACTTATTTCCAAAACTTTTCGAATAGCATTGATTCTATCGCCTCTTTTATGCGATGTCTCAAAGTATCTTGTATCATCAAGCATGATACACGGCTGAGGGCATCTACGTGTCTCATTTTTGTACCAGATCGGTGTTCGATAATGAAGTTGAAATCCTGGAGAAAAAGTGCCCAACGCGAAACTCGAACAGGAACATCTTTTTTACGCATTGTCATCGCAAACGCATTGCAACCGGTTACGATTTTAAAATTTAGACCCATGATGTATATCCTCCATTTTTTCAGCGCTTCGACGATAGCCAACACCTCCAACTCGTACGAATGGTATTTTTCTTCTGCTGGCGTCGTCTTTCGGCTCATGTACTCGACTGGGTGTAGCTGCATGTCCTCTAAATCCCTCTGAAAGAGCACGGCTCCATAGCCGCTCATACTTGCATCGGTATGAATCTCGGTCTCCGCTCTTGGATTGTACAGCCTTAGCACTGATTCATTCGTAAGCGCATTTTTCAATTGTTGCACCGCAAGAAGTTCCTTATCGCCCATCTTAAACTTAGTGTTTTTGCGAAGAAGATCCGACAGTGGCTTAGCGACCAATGCGTACTCTCGTATAAACCGTCGAAAGAATGACGTGAGTCCCAAAAATCTTTGCAATGCTTTAATATTAGTTGGAATGGGAAAGTTTTTTATCGCAGCAACTTTCTCGTCTGTCGGGTATATTGAGCAGTTTTCTATCCTATATCCCAGAAACTTAATCTCTTTTTTAAGAAATTGGCACTTGCTCCATTTTATTTCGAGCCCGTTTGATGACGCGACTTTTAAAAACCTTTTTAACTTAACAAGGCTCTCCTCTTCGTCCTTGGATGGGATGACGATATCGTCCATGTAAATAATTACAGTACCATCTCTTACTAACTCTTGGAGAACTGCCGAAATATAGCGGCAAAATACGGCAGGAGAATTAGAAATACCGAAGGGTACATAACAAAATTCATATTGGCCGTTATGTGTAACGAATGCGGTATACTTTTGTGACTCTTTTTCTATAGGGACGTGGAAGAAACCATTCTTTAAGTCGATTGTTGTAAACATTTTACCCTCCTGTAGTCTTTGAATGACGTCATCGACTACAGCCATTGGAAAGTTATCTCGGACGATTTTCTCATTTAGGCGCCGATAGTCGCAACATAGTCGGTCAGTACCGTCCTTTTTAGAAACCAGTACAACTGGTGACGAGTACTCAGATGAGCTTGGTTTCACTATACCTTGATCCAGCCATTCTCGGACTTGTCTGTCAATTTTCTGCTGTTCTACGTACGATGTCCTTCTAGGGCGGCTTGCAACTGGAATATCATCCTTAAGTATAATTTTCATTTCTATAGGAAACGTTGACGGCTTAATCGGCTTGTACGCATTAATTGCATTTTCGACTTCGACGCGTATCGCATTACTTAAATGGCTTAGTTCCAAACTATCGCAAAGGCTTGGGTACGTAGACATGGAGTGGATTATTTCATGGAACTCATTTTGCGCTGCTGTGATCCTAATTTCGTCTAACGTAGGCCTATGCCCATGGAAGGTTGCCAATGCCTCTTTGGAAGAATCCTCCCCATTTCGCAGTGAATCATCCCTACTAAGGTCCAACTCAAACCTACTGACTGGTTTGATTTGTGTAAAGGTTGCACCCTTTTCGTCAATCAATAAATTTGTTTGACTCTGAACGTCATTTCCAATAATGGCAGAAAATAAGATATCGCTCTCTTTTGCGACATAAAAAATAATATTAAGCTCAATGTTATCCAGTTTGACCAGACATGTAAGACAACCCATTGACGTTATTGTTCTTCCCCCAATACCTGAGAAAATTTTTACCCCCGATTCTAAAGTAGCATCGCCTAACATTAACAAAGTATCGTATCGGAGTAAACTTATATCGCTGCCAGTATCGATTAGAGCTGAGACAGTTTTTCCAAGCACCTCAACATCCTTAAAAATTCGCCTCGAAATTATCGGTACATCGTCCGACAGTGTATGCACAACACTTTTCTCTTCCTTAACCCCTTCAGCTTTAGGTTTTCCAACCCGTTTCACAGAACCGCACTCAAACGACTTATGACCCCACTCCTTACACTTAAAACATTTGATGTCCACCGATCGACAATCCCTCGAAAGGTGACCCAACTCTCAATACTTGAAACATTTTGCATTCTTCTCGGTTCTGGCTCTCGGAATCACTTCCTCGGACTTTGGTTCACTGCCTTTGAAATTTTATGATTTCGCGGGTGCACCCATTCTTTCGTACACAGCAAGTTTTTCTTTTAACTCCGAGATATTTCGCGCTTGGTATAAAACCGACTTATTTGCTCTCGAATCGGGTATACCCTCTATGCAATATTCAACAATACTGAGTTCGTCCATATGTACTGAACTGGCAATTTCCATTAGAGTGTATAAATATTGTCTGCAAGACTCGTTGGCCCTCTTTCTTCGACCCTTTAACATTTTATGGACCGCGATCGATGACAACTTGGTACCAAATTCTTTTCTTAAAAGTTTTTTAAGAGCACTCACATTTTTTTACGCCAGCTTGCCTTCTGACGAAAATTCGAGCTGCCCCCGTCAACAACTGCTTAGCATATATGTAACATTGCAACTCACTCCATTTCACCACGTGAGAGCAATCCTCGAATTCCTGAATCCACGATTCGACATCCGGAGAACCTTCCCCTGAAAATCGTGTAAGCGAATCTTCTATATCTCTTAGGGTAAAGCTAGAACGTTCTGTCAAGTTACGCCCCAAATCTGAAGTCGCATCTCCGAAATTGGAGCCTTTGTCAGCGTCAGTAGTGCCCGTATTGCAAAAATGACGGATAAGACGTTCTTGTAAGTCAGTTTTAGAACCGGTAGATAACAGTCCAGCTTCATCTGCGGCTGTTCTCAAGTCTTCAACTGTCAAAGCTAAAATCTCCCGCAACTCCATAATTGTGCACACAAGTTTCACAAACTTGAAATAATTTTAAAATTAAAGTACAAATTAAGGTTGTATTTTACTAATTATTGAAAAACAATATGCAGAAATACTTTGAGGTATTTTAGAATTTAATCTTGCGAGGTTCTACAAAAAAAAACTCAACTTACTTAGCTTTTATTATTATTATTTTTTTTAATTATCAAATAAGTATTGCAAAAGAAAAACTCTGATCAATTTTAATTTAGTTCATGGAAAAATATCATATTATATTAATAAATATTAAATTCAAACCAAAACAAAGCAATATTAACTTCTACCAATTTTCTGTTCCACCTTAATGTCTTAATGTAAAACAAAACTGACGAAATAATAAAAAAAAATCAAAACAACAAAGTAAAACTTGAATATCAAAATTACAAGTGTCTTGCTCTTCACCAAGGCATATCGATACAAGGTAGCCGCAATAAAAAAATTAAGAGAGTCGTTCTCTTACTCTTAATTTTTTTTACATGGAGTTTGACACTAAACTCGAAAAATTTTTCAATTTTGGTGTCAAAATTCATATAAAAAAAATAAAGAGTAAGAGAACGACTCTCTTAATTTTTTTAATAAGACCACCTTATATGAATATGCCTTGCTCTTCACTTAGAATATTTAAATTTTGACAAATATTTTCTCTTAAATATTTTCTTCAATAAAAGGCTCTCCGCCGTTTCTATAAACTCAATATCACATACATACAATATAACCAACTACTACAACCACTTATCTTCTCTACAAAGCGTCGCAGCTTCTGACTCTTCTGTTGATAATAATAACGTCTGACCGCAGCCAACGTTTCTAGCTCTCTGCTTTCAAGCGGCGGCAAATAACTCTGTTGCACCAGCTGACACGTTACACTTTTGCACGCAGTTTCTCTTTACACAAACGTCCTCGGCATGGATCGTTTTCTCTTACTTCTTAAAAATTCACAGCAAATTACACTCACTTTTCTCTATCTTTTTAGCTCTCTTTTTATTTGAAACAAAAATACGAATGTTGATGCATACTGAATTTTGTAAAGTAGCTGTTTATTTCCCGTTAAGCTGAATTTTTTGTACACACAAAAATTTCTTTTATGAAATTGTTTTCGTGTTTCGTTTTAAATTCTTTTACATTTAAGAATTTTCTAGCATTTTTATTTTCAAGGCCACTAGCAAAAATGTATGTACCGCACAGTTTTTACTTTTGTTGTTTGTGTTTTAATGAACAAAATTTAGTTTTTTAGCACCGAATATGTTTCTTTAATTCAATGTTGCGTCAACTTCTTTTGTTGATTTAAGTTTAGGTTTTACACCTTGAGTAAGTTCAATTCACGAAATCCTCGATTCGAATGCTTTTTATTGAAATTTTCTTATATACACAAACAAACTCGTTATTTTCACTCTTCAATTTTTAATAAAATTGTTATTTTTATTTTTTAGCGAGTTTTAAACTCTTTAACTTAGCTATTACAATGCTATTTTTCCCCTTAGTTTCTTTCCCATTTGTAATTTTAAAAATTCACACACTTTTTTGCTTTTAACTTTTATTTTTTGGTTGTAATTTCGTGTAAGAATCCCGGTTGAGCCCCCAATTTTGTAGGATTCTTACCTGTTGGTTTGCCGACCGTAAGTATGAAATATAAGTTAGGCACAAACGGTTAAGTTACCTTCAGTTTTTATAAAATTCATTGTTGAAGGTTTATTTAAAATAGATTGTTTTATAATAATAGCTCTTAAATAAGGTGTTAAATAACTATAGTGCACACGACCTTACGCAACACCGGCTTAATTCAAACTCTGTCGTATTGTCACCGCTCGCGATTAACGAACCATCAAACCAAAACAGACAAGAAGGGTATTAGTGTTGTACACGGACAAGTACTTAGCGATTATCAGTTAGTCATCCTACATACATACATAAATACATACATACATACATACATACATACATACATACATACATACATACATACAAACAACCTTTCTTTATATAATACTAGCTGACCCGGTGAACTTCGTACCACCTAACAATTATTGAATATATGGATTTTTTTAAAAGCGTACAAAGTTTATTTAGTCAAATAGTTCTTTGGAATATATTTATAAAGAAAACAAAAATTCAAAAAGATTACAAAAATATGGCGTTTCAGGTAAAAGCTGTTGGGGAAGCTATGTATTTTCGTGCATGGGCTATGTTTAGGTTAATTCCCTTCAGTGCAGTACCTTGTGATATACGACATTTTTCGTTTTGTTATCAGGCGCAATTACAAATAAAGCAGATGGTTTGCCAACACGTGAACATGCAACGTATATTTGGCCATGAAAAAAAACATGTATTTTCTAAATTAAGACCACAAATACTCAAGGATTGTCCTTGTGATTTGTTAATCGTCATTGCGAATGCAAGACAAATAGGAAATTGAATTCGGTTAAATTCAAAAGGCCAATTGGTATCATCGAAATTCTCGGAATGAAAAACATGGACTATCAGTTTTGTTATTACCAAACGCGTTCCATTGCAAAGTTTTGGTTGGTTTAAATTTCGAAGCACTATAACTACCGAGCAAACCTTCAGTTCTAAGTTGTGCGGAGGTAAGCCAGGCACATCCAAGGAGTTTAAAACTTCAGTTGGACAGTTGGTGGCTTCATCTTTGTTTGTTACACAATTAATTGATTTAAAAGAATGCAGAGTAACAACGATTTGATTCTGAACTATTTACAAAGTTTAAATCATCAACATCTATATTTTTAGCTGCTAAAATTGCCCGTTCACTCAACCAGTCACAATTTTTCCAGTTAGCAATTATGTTGGGGAATAATTTCTGGATGAGCTGTTCTTTTGACGATACAAAATTACAAAAATTTTGAGGAAACGAAATCAATCCGTTTAGTTCGTTGACAGGAATATGGCCATTGATAATCAACAATTGGTTGGAGAAATATTGAGCTGATAAATCGTTGAGCAAGCTAACTCTCATGTTTTCTGTCAACTGCAGTATCTTTGCAAAACGCCACAGAATTGAGGATTTAACGCAAGCACTTATTTGGTCAGTAGCCGTCGATCTTGTAATGACTGGTAGTGTTTGTCGGAAATCACCAGGCAGTAAAATCATTGCCCCTCCAAAACATCTTGAGTCACTGCGCAGATCTTTTAGTGTTCTTTTAAGAGCTTCTATTGCGCGTTTGTGTGCCATTGTGCATTCGTCCCAGATAATGACATTACACGCTAATAAACTTTGGACATGGCGGAGATTTTCGCAATGTTACATGTCGGTTGCTCTATATTTTGAAGGTTTATTGACAATTTTAACGCTGAGTGACCTGTGCGGCACCCTTCGTACAATGTGGCCGCTATTCCAGGTGAAGCTACCGCTACAGCAATGTTGGATCTCGCACGAACAGTGGCTAAAATCAATGACATGACGAATGTCTTCCCAGTTCCACCGGGGGCATCAATCGCCTTCAATATTTTATCATAGACTTCCTTCTGTTGGAGGTTTAGGAGGGAAACATTGGTTTGAACTAATTGAATCAAGTTATGTCGATCGTATTCACATTTACGCTCCAATTCTCGATTTAGTAGCTCATTCATTTAATGTTCTGGTGCTGGCAGTCCTAACCTGACTAACAAACTGCCGCAAATAAGGTAACACATGTCTTCAATTAAGAGCAAGGCCCGGTTATGCATCTTTTTTTTTCTCCATATTATTATTATTGAATCTTTGCTAATGCGAACTAACAATATGTATTCAAATCTTAAAAATATGTAATTGATAATAGTCCAGTCAGTACCAGACCAAAATTTAAGTTCTCATAATAAGGTAAATAAGGTTATGCATCTTCGCATTGACTTCAAGATTTAGATTTCTCGAGCTGACACGATACTGATGTAAAATGTCTTCTGACACATTGTCATTGTATTTGTTCCACAGGTCACTTGGACTTGACGGGAAGCATATCAATAGCAAATAATGACAATAGCAAATAATGTTCGTATATGCCTCAGCGATTGTCGTATCCCAATGAGTATCGTTTTCAAGAAAATTGAGTTCTTGACATGCATCACAAAATTTTTGGCAGACTATACCATTAACAGTACGAAATACTGCAAATGATGTTGGACCACGAAGATTCACCAGCAACAACTGCAAATGAAAGCATTCATCATTCTTCGGATGAACTGAATAAATATGACTAAGAGCATCACTTGAACGCATATCCGAATGCCCAGTACCATAGTGCCTTTCTTTCGACGTTAAAATTTTTTTGAAGAAGCATTCCAAGTGTAATACCGTGGCATCCCCGCGTAAAGTAAAGTTTTTGCAAACAGATCGCTTTGACAAACAGCAAAGAAACTTGTCAATGTTGTCGCTGGAGGTATTTCAGCACCTTGAAAAATATTTGCCGCAGTGAAATATACTCGTTGGCCATTCTCCAGATGCACTGCTAAATGTGCAACAGTGGAATGACATTCGCGAATAGGGAATGAGAATATACGCTAAACCGCCTGATTGCAGTTCACATATCGCTCAACTTAATAACGCGTAATTTCATCGTTGCCATTGGAGGTTTGAATGCTAAAAACAGCCATATCGCTGCCTCTCGTGACATATTTGCAGATGTACTTTATCGACTTCACTAAATTAGAATATTCAACATTGCAATGTGTCTTAAATGATTTGAAAAGAAGTGGCACAGTCCAACAGTTGTCAATCACAAAATCGTTTCCTTTTACTTTCTTTGTAGAAGTTTGATCGTTGTCATTAGGCCATCAACGCCGATACAATGGATAACTGTCATTGCCAGTGATAGTTTCCGCCGTCAATTTTCGTGGATAATGTTTGGAACATTTGCCGTTGACCATGCACGGAGATTGGGGGTTGATGGTGCCACACGGTCCATGAAACATATTTGTAATTACAACATCATGTAGTTCTTGATCTGTTTCGGGATCAGGGAATTCGGCACTTATAATATCATCTATCTGGTCTGGTCTAACTTTTTCGACTAACCAAATTTATTGAATACATTCAGCATCGAGTATCTCCGAACACAAATTGCCTAACAATATATACCTATATAATCAGCAAACGAATTTTTTGCGTAAACAAACACAATTCATAAAACATTATCCTTAATAGCATGTCAATAACGTTATAAACATGTTTTGTTTGTTTCTATGATAATTACTGAAAATTGCTGATAAAGCGTGAATAGAAAAGCTGAGCCTATCGCATCTTTCATGAAGCTATTACCAAACAAAACTTCACAAACAGTTCAGTTTATATTGGCTTCATTATTTTGTAGCACTATCTGCCACTTGCAACTATTTTTTTTTTTATTTTTTTAAATGTTTGTTGTGCTTGCAAAACAATGTATAGAAAAAAATTCCGTTAATGACTTGCTATCTGACAGACAGATTCATCATTGCATAGCCTAAATGCTTAGGGCAAGACTTGAACTATGTATTGGTTAATTTTGTAGCTTCTGAGCTAAAAAATATAGAATTATAATTAAATTTACGCTCGACAGGTTTTAAAGTTATGAATGCACTTTTCGTACTTTTTTGAAATATTAGACCATTAGAGGCGAGACAGGGTAAAAACCATATTTTGAAACTGCTTATATCTATTTTGTACCTTCGGAACCGAAAAAGATAAAAAGGGGCTCAAATTATATTTTTAAATTGCGTTCGACAGGTCTCGAAAAAATATGAACATAAAATTTTGATCCTAAGGTGTAAAAAGGGATAAACATTTAATTGGTAATTTTTTTTAAGTTATTTTTGTTACTTTTAAACTAATAATTTAAATTGTGTTCAACTGGTTTAAGAAAGATATGAACACGTTTTTTGAAGTTTTTTTACAGTTATTGAGACTTATATAAGGAAGTATTTTTGTTGTATGGGAGGTGTCATGCCCATTATTCCATTTTCTTCTAAGTAAACTGACCTCAGTTATGTATATTAGCAAACATTAACATACATAGACAATTTTAAGACTCTAGCTATAACAATTATTGATGTACATGTAAAAAAAAATCTAATGGTATGGGAGGTGCTACACCAAAAAGCTTGCAGACCTTAGCTGCCACAGTTAATGAGATACACATATAAATATTTTCATGCTATTAGAGGTTCCACACCCATAATTCACTAACTGCCTATACTCATCTTAGTTATGCATATTAGCATAATAAATTTTCATACTAAATTTGGAGATTTTAGCTGTTACACACATTGACATATATATTTTTTTTTTTCATATATTTATTATTGAATCTTCGCCTGTGGCGAACTAACAATAAGTGTTCAAATCTTAAAACTAGGTAGTTAATATAAGTCCAGCCAGTGCCAGACTAAAATTTAAGTTCTCATATTAATTATCAAGCTTCATATAAGCGCAATAGTATCCCTCCTTTTTAGGCGGGTTTGCCCACTATTGTGCAGGATGTTTCGGGCGAGCGGATTTGGGTGAGCTTCCAGCTTATTTTAATACTTGTCCACATAGTTCAGGATTTCGCATTTAACTAGTGGAACTTGTAGATCCTTGTGGATGTTGCTGTTTTTAACATACCAAGGAGCAGCAGTTGTCATTCTTCGGATTTTGTTTTGACGGCGTTGAATTTTTTATATGTTGGATGCGGAAGCAGTGCCCCATAATTGTATACCGTAGCACCAAATTTGTTTCAAAATCGATTTGTAGAGTAGAAGTTTACAATCAAGACGAAGCACAGAGTTTCTGCCGATTAGCCAATGAATTTGTGTAGCTTTAAGTTTCATTTGCGTCAACTTCGCATCTATATGAGGCTTCCATGTGAGGCGGCGGTCTAGGTGAATACCAAGATATTTCGTCTCGGTTCGTTGAGGCACCATATGGTTGTTAACAAGAATTGGAGAGCACGTTTCTTTGCGTAAAGTAAAAGTTACGTGGGTACATTTTTGTTCATTTATTTTTATTCCCCATAACTTTGCCAATTTTTCAACTTGGGTTACGTGTTGCTGCAATTGGTTTGAAGCCTCTTTAGGGTCTTTATGAATACTAAGAAAAGCAGTATCATCAGCAAATGTCGACGTGTGTGTAAAACTATTGGTTGGCATATCTGCTGTGTAAAGCAAGTACAGAACTGGACCTAGTATACTCCCTTGAGGTACACCAGCCCCTATTGTTTGAGAAGAACTTATTTGGTTTCCCTCTTTGATCATTAATTGTCGACCGGTTATGTATTTTTCTAAAAGGTTGAAAATATTAGATGGAAGGTTTAGCTTTAGTTTGTTTAACAGGCCTTCGTGCCATACTTTATCGAAAGCTTGAGAGACATCTATAAAAAGCGCGGAGCAATACTTTTTTTCTTCGAAAGTTTTTCTTATAACCTGCACCAGTCTGTGAGTTTGTTCGATTGTGCTATGTTGACTTCTAAAGCCAAATTGGTGATCTGGGATGCAGTTGTTTTCATTCAGGATCGAAATCAGCTTGTTCTTAAGCAATTTTTCGAACAATTTTGACATTGTGGGTAACAAACTTATAGGCCTATAAGACTCTACCTTTGAAGGATCTTTGCCAGGCTTAGGAATCATCTTTACTAAGGCAATTTTCCATATAGGCGGGAAATGTTCAAGCCGAATTATTGCGTTGAAAATAAAAAGAATTATTTTTTTTGCCGTAAAAGGTAGCTCTAAGAGCATTTTGTTGCTTATATTATCAACGCCAGGAGCTTTTTTACCATTTACGTTAGCAATAGCCTCTACAACATCTGTAAATCGGAAACGTATTTCTAAAGGACGTCTGGCAACAACAGGCGGTAATTCCCTCACGTCAGTGCATGTATTGGGAGTAAATACGTTTTTGAAGTGATTTGCGAACAGATCGCATTTTTCTTCGTCATTTCTAGCCCAGGATCCTCTTAGATTGCGCAGTGGTAGTTTTGCGATAACAGGTCTTTTAAGACGTCTGGCTGATCGCCATAAGGAATAATTTGTCTGAGGAGTCGCGTCTAGACCTTCCAGGAACTCTTTCAGTGATGCCATTCTGTGAGCCTCCAACAAGCTTTTTAGTTGGGTTGTACATTCTTTCAGCCTAGTTTTAAGTTGGGGCGATCTATGTTTTTGCCATTCCCTGCGGGCTCTTCTTTATTCAGATACAAGCTTTTCCACATCGTCAGAGAAAATTTTGTTGTACCTAGCCTGGCGGTAGGTAGAAGACGCATGTTCAACGGCTTTTTTAATGTTTTCATTTAGGACGCTCAGACAATCATCTATGTCTCCGGGAGTTTTTAGCGGTTGGTTTTCCGCGCAGTGGGTACTAATATATTTTTTATATTTCAACCAATTTATTCTTTCTGATAGGAAAAACTCACTAGTTGCCATTTGGTGAGGACTGAAAATAGTAATTATTGTGGGTGCGTGGTCAGAAGATAAATCCAAGGAGGCTTGAGCCTCAATGAGCTCCGAGGATATACCTTTTGCTACGCCAAAGTCAATTACGTC